>JAVRRU010000001.1:0-62808 GCA_035928005.1 Exophiala sp. CCFEE 6388
CCCCCTGCTCAGGAACCCCTTGTCTCGTGACACCCCAGTGGAGCGATTCATAACAATATATAATTAAAATACTATCTATCCTAATCCGGAATTCATTATTTCCTATTATAGTAATTTTGAATTATGTATCCGATACGGATACATAATTCACAGGGAGTTACGGAGTTAGGGTAGCGTGCCTCGGCGCTGGCTACGGCGGCATCTTGTCGGTGATCATGTTTCCACAGCGCATTCCCAACCTCGAGTTGGTCATCTACGAAAAGGACGCAGATATAGGTGGAATGTGGTATGAGAATCGGTGAGTCTGCTACATCTGGAACGTCCCCGATATGTGCTGACACTCTAGACAGTTACCCTGGAATAGCATGCGGTACGACCAAGAAAACATCGATGTTGGCAAGAGGGCGCGCCTGCTAATGCTTTGACTGTAGATTTCGTCTCATGTGTACCAATCTACTTTCACAAGCCACCCGAAATGTTCCCCGTTGCTACGCTACAGGCCTGGAGATTCAACAGTACTTGAAACATACTGCATGGAAGTTGTTGCATGGAAGTATGACGTGGAAAAGTATATCCGCTTTCGACATTACTTCCAGTGAACGGAATGTGACTGTAGAATTGAGTGACGAAAACCATCAAAGGCAGGTGCTGACGGGCCCTGATGGCCCGTTACATGAGCAGGCGAGATTGCAACATGCTCCTGGGTCGTAACAATCGCAATGGCCACCAGCTGCGCGGCATGTCGTGATCGTTGCCGTCAAGGTTGCTGTGTTGGACACCGTGATAACCTAAACAGATAGTCAGCCGCGAAGCATAGGAAAGATAAAATATGATCGATGATCAAGTCCAGTGCCGGTTGTATGAAGGGCCTGCTTTTGTGATCGATCGCATCTATCGAAGGAAAATGGTGAGACCTACCGGCGTTGGGGCAGTGATTGTCATAGTGACTGTCGAATGTGGGGAAAGGTTGAGACAGTGGCATGCAGATGAGATCTCTGCCACGGCAAATGCCTGCAGCGCTTTGGGAACCGTTCGTGCCATGAGGTCATGAACTGGGGCGGAGGCAGGTGCTTCATCGGAGCGTTTTTTGAAGCCAGTAAAAGCGTAGACTGTGGTAGTAATGGTAACGGTGACGATCGTTGATTGGGTACTATAACAATACTGATTAGTTTACCATTGCTGATGATTCATTTGAAAAGGGTTGTCACCTTGGAGCTGGAGTGACAGTCATCGGAACGGTTGTCGCGGTAGGAACGCTTAGGAATGAGCTGCAAAACGAAGTTGCTGGCCCTCCGAGGGCTTTCAAAAGTCCCAAGACGCCGGTGACAACATTGCAGTTCACACCACGTGGTTCAAGTGCAGCACCGGCAGCAAGGGCCGAACAAGAGGCAGGTGGAATCTGGGGTGCACAGCTCACGTCGGCCGCTGCCACCGAGACAAGTGAGAGGAGAAATGTTTTGAGCAGAAGCATGGCGATGTGATTTTCGGATACTATGTAGTGAATCCGTGGAGGGAAGGTAGGGTCAGACCTTGTTCATATACATGACGGCGCCCGTGTCCGGAGTGCACTGAGTTTCGTGGCGCTGCTATTCAAGCTGGAATAAGACAGACTTCGGTGGCACATCTTGAATTGCAGCGCTTGTATTACCAGGCCATGGAACTCAAATCTCCCTTTCCCGCCCTCGCGTTGACGATTCCGGGCCGCATCCTAAAGCATCTGCCCGGTTGCCTCGAATGAACACATATTAATCGGCGACTTCAGACCCGAGAGATGCAATGTTAGGTGCTACACAACCCGCCAAGTCAGTTTGTTGGCGCAAGGTGATCTGCATTTGTCTGCCGGTAGTTCGAACGGTGCTGGCTAGAAACGACGCGAAAATCAGGTCGTTGCAGCTTAGCGATCAGCTCCATATGGGCAAGTTGGACGCCAGTCGTGGGAATCGAGTCGCTTTGCGGTAGTTACTCTCCCATTGATCCTTTCCTCGTTCGCTGAAGATTAAACCGTAAGCAAATACAGTATCTTTGTGGCCGCCGAATGATCAGATAAGACTGATAGTTATGATCACAGACCTGTGATGCCAAGCTTCTAGACTCACATCAACAGATGGAACGGTTTCCTTTCTGAGCCATGATCGTGGTTTAGCAGGGCAGGCGGGGCACACGGTAGATACAGTAAATACGAGTCGCGGAAAACCTGGCTCGTGTTATGAATCGCTCCACTGGGGTGTCACGAGACAAGGGGTTCCTGAGCAGGGGGAAGTATCAAGGTATGGCAATAAGAGAGTACGTCGAGTGTCTTGAGCGAGACTGATCAATACTCAAACGTATGGGTATGATCGTTAACGAAGTTGACTACACTAGGGAGCTATGTAATGACTGTAGTATATATATCGTCAAGGGCTCTGCTATGCTCTCCATGGATCTGGCGGCTCTATCCCGTGCGCAGGGAAGATGGCGCATTATTTCTTGGCATTCCCAATTATGTGCCCTCATGTACTATTTCATGCCCTTGCACTACCATTCATGTATCTCTACATATATTTTGCTAGTAAACTATCATGCCAACTAGTAAAGTAAGGTCCCCGATTACACAGGTTAACATCGCATGCCACACAACCTATCGTAATATCACGCGATCGCGCCATAGGCCTTGCCTCGTTAGTAATTTCAGCCAGCGCCTCGCGACGACCTATCTTTCTCTTTTGACGAGCTATTTTGTGACTCACAGCGTATTGGCCCTAGTGATAGTCGTTAGGGTGGTCCCTACCCTAGGCATATCGCCGTCGCTTTAGTATCTTGTCGAGGGCGTGCCTACTACCTCTTAAAACTAGTTGTCTAATAACTAGGGTCTTAAATGTCTTGTAATCACGCTTTTTAGCTCGTACGGCGGCTAGCTAGAACTCGCGCTAAATAACAAAACTATTAACGAGATAGATATTAAATAACTACTATAGTAACGGCCGCTAGTTACGTTGCTTCTACGTAAGATAATAAGTAAGATTATACCGTAGTTAGTTAGCTAAGTCGACGAATTCTATACTCTATTTATAGTCGTATACTAGCAACGGAATTCGAGTATTTATAACTTATCGATCGCCGAATATAGGCCGCGTAATTAGCGCGTTAGTTAAGAAGTCCTTTAGTCGTCGTTATAGCCGTATAATATAGTTCTTCTCTCTATAGAGAGAGTATATCGTCGTGATAAAGAGAGCGACGTTATTATCTTACTAAGTAAAGTAAAGAGCGTACTATATAACTATAGCGAAAAGACCGCTATACGTAAGAACCTTATTAATCTCCTTAATATCGATTAAAACTTATAGTAGACTCGTAGACTTTTTACGTATTATACCTATAATATTTACGTTAAGTAGTAATAGAGTATACGCGACCTCGATATTAGAAATAGATTATCTACGAATAATAGCTATTTCTAGTTAGGAATACGATTAACTAGTCTTTAACAGAGTATTAGAGGCACTTAAAAGGTTTCCGCTAACTACGTAGGATTATCCTCGTTATATTAAGGCTAAGGCACCTATTTACTCTTTATATAGGCCTTCATATCTATCTTTTTCGAGTATAGTAACTAATTATAGTAATAGTCTCCCTATATATCGAGTATTTACGCTTTATAGCTCTTCGCGATAGACTTACTAAACTATATAAGCGTATAAGTCGATCTACTACGATAAGAAATTATAGTCTCGTCTATCGATAACTACGACGAGAGGATAATCGCGTCGCGATAGTTAGCTCGTATAAACGAGTAAATAGACTCGATTTTATAGTACTAAGAGTCGTTAGATTACTTAGATTATATAGTATAGAATATAAATCGATAAATTTACTCTTAACGATCGAGCGTTATAAAACGCCTCGAGAAGCTATTAAGACTCTTCTATTAATCCTCTTTATATACTTCTATATAATTTCCTATATAAAATAATAGATCGAGCTAATAGAGAAGTTCTTCTCGTATTAATAGAGTCTATACTCGTATAAATCGTTAGTTAGGGCCTATATAATTAGTTGCTCGAGTATTTATTACCTTTACTAACGCTAGAAGTAAGGTATCTCTAATAAATCGTATAAATAGACTAAATAGGTCTCTCTCTAACTACCTAATAGTAAAAGCTATTAATTGAACTTCGATTAGTAGTGTATATACGAGTAATAGTTAGTCTAGGAGGTCTTTAATAACGAATAAAGTCGTCTCGGTAATTAGGCTCGCCGATACTATAGTAGAGCGTCTTTCTTACTCTTTTTTAACTTTTAGGCGAGTACTTAATTCGGCTTACTCCTAGATACGTTTTAGTTGTTTTATACGTATAGAGCGTCTTATAGTGATTATCTTTACTATAGTGAAAGTATAGTAAATACGAACGCGTCTAGAAAATTACCGCGTATTATATATACTAAGAAATAATACGCTATCTTCTCTACGTATAAGATAGGGAGTATCGAGAGCTATAAGATTTAGTAGAGCTATTATAATTACGTAATAGTATTTTACGTATTCTTAGCTCTTTCTAGTAGTCTAGCTATCGTTATAGCTTAGCTATAACTATATATAAGGCCTAGTTCGTAATACTTTCCCCCTCCTTTATATTATATATTATTCTTAATATATATAAGATAGACGTCGTTCTAGTTAGTATCGATAACTTCTTCTTCTCTCGTATTATAGTTAATTATATCTCTTAGTCGTATCTTTAAGCCTTCTTACCGCCTTTCGTCTACTTAACGCCGTAAGAACACTATCGAACGAACTCGACTTTTAAGTTAAGAGCTATTCGGAATAGATCGTTATTTAAACTATATTTAGTCGAATTCACTATATTAAATATTAGAAGATTAATTCTTATATAATACTTATCGTATAAAGAATAAGAAGATTAATAACTATAATAGTTATTTCTTAGTATTAAAGTTTAATTCGTTATAAGAGTAATATAAAAAAATAACTCGTAATATTAAGACGAAGAATAAAGAGATTTATAACTTATTAAATACGCTTTATTAGGCTACTAAAGTACTAAGTTAAATCTCTACTACTATATTTAAAGCTTAATAATAAAAGAAGTACTTATAAAAGAATATAGATCGACTTCGTAAAGTATAACACTAAATATTATCTCGCGAACTAAGTGCTTTAGACGCTATTAACGAAGTATTCTAAAATAATTTCTTAGCTTAGCTTATCTTTACTTTAGATCTCGTCTTTATACTTACGCTTAAGTAAATAGTTAATTTTTCCGATAGTATTATTTTATAAGGTTCTTAGAGAGATATTCTATAGATTCTTAAGTATTTTCTAAACTATTATATTTTAACTATTTAACTAAATAATATAGTTAGTTATCGATAGATTAGTAATTTAGTATCTTTTTAATGTTATATAATAGCTACTATATTTTCTTATATATTAGTATCGATACTAGTTTAGCGTTTAGTAGTACTTTCTCGATAAGAGATTTATAAAATATTAAGTAAATATTTATATCTTTAAGTAGATTAATTTCGAATATTATCGTTCTTAGTTTCTTCTTAATTTTATATAGTTTAATCTTAGTATAATCTAGTTTATCGCTTAGTCGCTATATTTTAATGTTTTTTCGTAAAATATAGACTATCTCCTTCTTTTAAAAGTTTAGTCTCTTAAACCTTCGTTTATTAAGTACTATATATTATTTTCTATTATTTTATACTATATTTATTAATTAAGAAGAATTTAAAATATTTAAAATATTATATTATTATAAATTATAATTAGTTTTAATTATATATTAAAATATATATATTATATAAATCTAAGATTCTATAGTATATAGATATTTTTATTAATATCTATAAGTAATAAATCGATTTTAATTATCGCTCGAATATTTATTTCTTAATTTATTAATTCGTTAATTATTAATCGATACTTAAATAAGATTTATATTATTATATATATCTTTATATTCGTAACTATATAAGATATCGAACTATTTTATCTTAGCGTAATATATATAACTTTTAATTAATTAATATCTTAAATCTAAGTTTATATATATATTCTTTAGGATTAATTAAAGCGTATAGTATTAATTAAGTATTAATTAAATTAATATAACTCGAGTTAATAACTAAATCTAAAAACAATTAATAAACACTTTCTTTTTAATAAGTAAAGTAATTTACTAATTATATTAAATTCGATTTCTAAATCTATACTTACGTATAGTATATTAAAATCGTTAATATCGTTAATATTAAGCTTTCGTAAATATAAGAGTATTTGAAAGTCTAATATCGAGTTATAAATAAGTCGATCTATAACTCGTTAATATATAAAATTAAATATAATAGAATAAATAGTACTTCTCTCTAGAATAAAGGGTTTTAGAAATTCGATTAGTTTCTTTAATAGTATTAATCGTCGAAATTCCGTATTATTTATATCGTTTTTAGCGAATTTTTCGAATACTTTAGTCGATAAACTAAGTGTATTTACTATATATCGTATCGATAACGGCGTTCGAATAAAAGAAGTTATTTTATATACGAGAAAAAGAGTAAAAAAAAGAACTAAATTAAATATTCTAATAAACGACGATATTACTTATATTTATAAGTATATTAATTAAGATAATATTAATTATTTAAAAGTATTAATTCTTTTCCTAATTTAAGTTTTAATAATCTTAATATATAGCTTTTATTAATTTCAATATATTAATTAAAAAATTACTTTATCTTAATTTACTTTATTTATTTAAAGTATTAAGCTAATTAATAAAATAAATTTTAATATTTTAATAAGCTATAACTAATTTATTAATATTTATAAATTAAATCATATTTAATTATTCTCTATTTACGTAAGAATAAAACGCTTTTTAAGACTATTTTCTTTTAATATTTAAGGTTATTATTAAACTAAAATATTAAATCTAGAAAACTTTAATATATAAATATTTTAGTTAATACTACTAATTTCGCTTAATATAACGAAATATTTTATTCTTTTTTTCGAGATAAGTTTAACTCGTAAATTAAGTTTTATTAAGAATTATAATAAACTTAAATTTTATTTAATTTAGATTTTTAATATTAATAGTTATTTTAAAATTTTAAAATTTAGATATTTGTCCAATGGTCAGGTTTAGTCGGAGAGCAAGTGGGAGGTCTGGTTATTCCTGAAACCCTCCGGACAATGAGACTGCCCTTTTAGGCGTTGCAGGGGGTCATTATCCCCTCTTTTGACATGGCTGCACGGGAGTAGGCGATCCGCCTTTCATTCTTGAGCCTATTCGGATAGGTACTCGGAGTACTCCACCACTTCTTTTGTATATCATTATCTCGAGCTTCAACTTCACCGACATTTCTCACCATACTTGTCAGGCTACACGATGGCACACTCAAGAACCCACAGCAAGGACTACGTAATGGTAGCAAAATCTAGGACTCCTGCGCAGGATGAGATGCCAGAAGTGTTCCGCCTACCATCTTTCAAAGGCCACAATCTCTATGAAATCACTGTCGACGAATTGCAGCATCTATTTTCATCGGGAGCCTTGACGTCGGTACAGTACGTGCAGTTCTGTCTGGACAGGGTGCAGAGGGTCAGATAAAGTTCTTTGGTCTTTCGAAGACATGCAATAATAGTACAACAGGTGAATCCATATCTCGAATGCGTCATCGAGACCAACCCGGATGCTCTTGAGCATGCCAAAAGCCTGGATGAGGAACGGGCGCTGGGAAAGCTAAGAGGCCCACTCCACGGTATCCCTGTCTTTGTAAAGGACGTAAGTCTTGCTACGGACATTCTCGCAACGCCGGCGAGGTCTTTCACTAATCAGTACTTTTCAAGGTAGAACATGGCCACAGCAGACAAAATGCAAACAACAGGAGGCTCCTGGGTACTACTGGGCTGTATCGTTCCCAAAGACGCGCATATAGTCCACCTTCTGCGTGAAGCCGGTGCCATCATCCTAGGCAAATCCAATCTCGACGAATGGGCCGGCATGAGAGGCAGCATTTACTCATTAGGATACTCCGCTCGTGGTGGACAGACCCGGAATCCGTACCTATTGAATCGTTCCGCAAGTGAGTATATGTTTCAGACGTCAAACTCATGCTGTGTCTGACGCTAACCTCACAGACGGTAGTAGCTCCGGCAGTGCCGTTGCTGTATCTGCAAACATCGTGCCCCTCGCCTTCGGCACCGAGACTGACTGCAGTATCATCAGTCCAGGCATGGTGAACGGTGTGGTCGCCATCAAACCGACCGTAGGTCTGACTTCGCGTGGTGGAATCATCCCAATCTCCGAGACTCAAGACTCGAGCGGTCCGTACGGCCGATGTGTCGCCGACGCTGCTCGCGCGTTGGACGTGATTGCCGGGCCTGATCCAGAAGACAAGTTCTCGACGGTGCCCGATCGACGGCAAGCAAAGAGTTATTGCGACTTTCTCACTGATCGGCATGCACTCAAAGGCGCCAGGTTCGGACTACCCATGAAGCGGTTCTGGGATGTTGCGCCGTATCCGCAGAAACACGTTGCGGAAAAGGCGCTACAACTGATCAAAGAGGCTGGAGCTGAGATCATTCCCGTCGACATGCCTTGTGCAGACGAGAGACTCGACACAGACGGTGGATGGGACTGGTTAGACTGATCATCTTGCTTTGTTTCTTGCTAACACTTCGCCCAGGGAACGATACGGCGAAGACCGTCCCGAAATCTCCGAAATCACCGTCAGCAAGGTCCAGACATACTATCTGATGAACGAGTATCTGGCCAAACTGAAAAACACCCCGATCAAGACCCTCGAGGACGTGGTTCGATTCAACGACCAAAACCGCGGATCGGAGGGTGGTCACTCCGGAGATCTCCCTGCCTGGCCTGACGGACAGAAACTCTTCCGCAAATGCGTCGAGACGAAAGGTGTCAAGGACGAAACGTACTACGCGGCGCTCAAGCACATCCAGACGCAATGTCGACAGAATGGGATTGACGCCGCGTTGCGCATCCCGAATGAATACCAGCGTGAGATCGGTACGAGTGAGCGCGAGGAAGACCATGAGGAGGAGCAAGAGGACGACATGCTTGACGCCCTTCTCTTCTTCGACATTAAAGCTGGGGGGATTCAAATCGCCGCACAGGCAGGATACCCTGTCATGACGATCCCAATTGGTCTCGACCCAGATGGGATGCCACTGCCGTTGACACTGCAGCACACGGCGTGGCAGGAGGACAAGTTGGTGAAATGGGCGAGTGCGATCGAGGATCTCTTGCGTGTGCATAATCTCGACGACAAGAAGGAGTCGTCGCCGACGAGGATGGGCAGGATCCCACCAACGTTCAAGAATCATTTGAGGAAGAATATCCCTATTGATCAGGATTATCAATGGCCTGGACGGCATTAGAGCAGAATAACACGGTGGTGTAGGTGTGAAGACGTCGAGTTCTGCTGGGCAGGATATCCCTTGTGACGCAGCCTCTATGAGGTTATATGTATGGTGCTAAGTCTCGCTCAGGGGTGAGATACCACGGTTCCCTTTTGCCGCCTTGTTCACCAATTGACATCAACAAAAAGGCCAATGCTCCTCGAAGGCGGCCCAACATCCATCACCTGAGTGTGGTTGGGTTTATATGACAGAGACGCTGTTTCAATCGACTCGGGAGTATGATGATCTCTCTTATAGAATGGCATTGGAAACCCAGTCGCTGCTACGCGCGACGTGAATTTGTTTGCACCAAATGATTCTTCACGTTGAGCGTCACCATCTTCAGTCAGCTGGGACATGTCTTTCCTCGATAAGTCTGGCCTTTCAAGTCTTGTAAGACACGACCATCTGCATAACGGTCAGGGCTGAGATATACACTCATTTCATTATTCGGCCGTTGACTAGACCAGGACCGCTATGCTTTGCCGGATCATCGGCTGTGGATGAAAAGCTTCGAGGTGGTATGGTTATGCTGTGGTGCCGATATGCTGTGACTGAGATTCCGTCGTCTTTGGTCGAGTCATTGTCCACGAGGTTCTGGACCACTTCTCTCCTGACTAGCGCACCTCGAGTATCTTCACCACAGAAAATTCCGCGGCATAGCTGTCATGGGTATCGTTGATCATGGGCATCTGCGTCGTCAGGTTACGTACAGTCGTGAACATTTGATGTCAAGATAAATGTGTACACTTGCTGGATCACGAAATCTCCCTACCATGGGTGACCACATCGCGATAAACATCCTCGGGTAACTCTCTGACGATCAATACCGTCATCTTGATAACCTCATCTGCATTCAGACTCGGGAAACTTCGTAGCACCTTGGCGGGACTTGGTTCGTTGAGAAGTTGGTCTTTGAGCAGTAATAGCTGTGCAACCACGCAGATGACGTTAAGGTGGACGCCGAAAGCGAACAGGAAGTCCCACAGCTTGAGAACTTCAGGGAGTGTTGGTGTGCACGCACAAAGTGTCAGGACAGAGGGGAAGGCGTATATCTTGGCTGGCAACGATTTGCTGAGCAGGTAGGCGGAAAGAGTAGGATTGATGTATGACAGGATGCGGTCGATGAGGTCTAGCCCTCTGTGGACGCCAGACATGGTTGGGGAGAGATAGGTTGGAATGTGTTCGGTTAGGAGACATGTTAATAAAGCGTAGGCTTGAGCCTCGGAGCGAGAGGCATATAACACTGGTGCTGCCAGCACATTGACTCCCTGCAAATACGTGGATTGATGATATCTCTGTGCAAACTCAGATGGAGGATCAGAGCACTGTTCGTCATGGATGCGCCAGGCTGTCGCATTCAACAGTCTTGTTAGGCTGGCATCCGTCACACGTCGTTTGAAGAGAGTGTCTGTCGCCAGTGTGCGGAAGACATCGTTGGATATCTTTTCGTATGCAGGACTCCGACTGCGATGGATATAACTCAGGTATGTATCTGTTGGCATGGGAGGAACGTTCAACAGGGTTGACCACAGATATATCCTGAAATCCGACATGCCTTCTTTTGTCGCAGTGACACCGCTGGTCAATATCGAATGCCGTAGTAACGACAGAGCCGTAGCTGGAGTTGTCCCTGGAGGTGGTCCATCTCTTAAAGTCATTTCCAGACTGGATTTGCGAGCATGGGTGGCTATGTGATTTGAGGCAGGAGAGGTGACGCCTGATTTGCGAGGGTTGCGAGGTACAAAAGGTTGAGGTGCATCGCTATTGGCACGGGCTCGGGAGGACCTGGTGGCAGCGGTACTCGAAGCGGCGGTGGATGAGGTTGATGGGAGTTGAGGAAGCTGCTCGCGTGACGGTCTCATAGGCAGTGCTGGTCGCGGTCTCAGGTTGGAAGATTGGGTGCCCATGTTTCCAGCAGAAGTCAATTGACTGTGAGATGCTAACCTGCGCAGGCTGCGCGGCTTTTCATTAGAATTGGTGTTTGAGGCAGGATACTTTTCAGGTGAAGGCAATGTGGTGGAAAATGGGTCCAAAGCTGCCAGTTTGCGGGGTGAAGCCGAAGCCGTAGTCATGATGATCATGTATGGGTTTACGACAGGGAAGACGCGTTGGGGTCTGGCAGAATTAGTGCGTAAGTTGAGTAGTTGATTTGGGATTTTGGAAACATACTACTCGTAGGTAGCAAAGTTGATGTTTGGTGTTGCAGGAAATCCAGCCACCATCTGCGGGGGCAAACCGCCTATCAACGCGAAAAGCGCGTCTTGTAGCCTGGAAAATAGCAGGGAAGATCCCGTGAGTGTTCATGGAGAGTTACTTGTATATGTATTTCAGGTTGCTGCTATCTCCAGCTTTAGCAAGAGTCTTGGAGTCCTCACTCCTCTGCGTAACAGTGATTTCTAGGTCCCTATTGGGATTTTGTTAGCAGCTTCGGGAGCCCATCAACATCAAACCGACTCGCGTGCACCAGCCTCGCTTCTAAGCGACTCCAATGCAGAATAGCCTCAAGAATGACACTCAGTAAGCTCGAAAATGGGGTTCGACTCCATGACCCGCAGCGTTGATCTCCTGTGAAAACTTCCACACCGCCCACCATCCATCTTTCGCTGAAGTCACGAGGTTGTCGAACTTTCATTTACCATAACCATCAAAAAGTGAAAGGAATAGTGCGTTTGCCCTGGTTCATGTCATCTTGCAAAAGTATGATACTCCACATATGATATTGCGGGGAGAGATAAAATTCGACATCTGGTGACAGGTGAAGCAAACTTCACACAAAATGGCTGGACGTCGTCCCTCCGAGACAGCAGCTCTACTCAACGAGCATGGCATCGATGACTTTCGGAAATCTGTGGCTCAGGCCGAGGAAAGAAACTACGGTACCGCTGCAGAAGATGAAGAGATACCCTTGATCAAAGATCCGAATATCGAAACGACATGGAAAATCGAAACAGGCTTTCTCGCTCGATACTCAGGTCCGCTGATATTGACATACTTCCTACAGTATTCCTTCTCGCTGGTCACCGTCTTTGTGGCTGGGCGACTAGGCACCAAGGAGCTCGGTGCCGCCTCACTGGCTACCATGACTGCGAATATTACCGGTCTCTGCGTATATGAAGGATTGGCGACCAGTCTTGACACACTCGCATCCCAAGCCTTCGGAAATGGCAAGAAGCATCTAGTAGGACTGCACGTTCAACGCATGTGCTTGCTGGTATGCGTGGTCACCATACCAATTGGCGCCATCTGGATCTGCTCACCTTGGATCTTAGCCGGTCTGGTTCCCGAGAAGGACGAGGCACATCTGGCAGGCATGTTTATGCGCATCTATCTGCTTGGTGCACCCGGTTGGGCGATATTCGAGGCCGGAAAGCGTCTTTGTCAGGCACAGGGTGACTTCACAGCATCACTTATCGTCATTGTGATTTGTGCTCCTCTAAACATCCTCTGGAATTGGCTGCTTGTCTTCCGACTGAACCTAGGCTTTGCAGGTGCTGCGTGGGCTGTTGTGATTTCGAATAATCTGCAGCCAGTCGTTCTAGCCATTTACGTTGCTGTTTTTGCGAAATCCAACTTGCAGTGTTGGCCAGGATTGCAGCTGCGACGTGCTTGCACCAACTGGGGGCCCATGGTCAAGTTAGCATTGCCTGGAGTGCTTATGACATTTTCAGAGTGGCTTGCATTCGACATCCTTTCAATTGCTGCCGGTCATCTTGGTTCAACTGAGCTTGCTGCTCAGTCAGTCCTGATGACTGTCGCCGTTACCATCTATCACATTCCCTTCCCGACGTCAATCGCAGCTTCGACACGATTTGGGAACCTGATCGGATATGGCGCATTGAACGCTGCCAGAATAGCTTGGAGGACGCATTACGTTATTTTCGTCTGCATTGGACTGTTTGACGTCGTTCTGTTGACTTCTTGTCGCCATGTCATTGCAGCCATATTTACCACCGATGATGCTGTACGTGCTGCCATTGCCACAGTCATCCCAATCATGGCAGCGGCACAGCTCTTCGACGCTCTTGTGGCCATTTCAAATGCTCTTTTGCGTGGTTTGGGAAGACAGAAGATAGGCGGATGGGTGAATATGGGCGTATACTACCTATTTGCTCTGCCCCTATCATTCTTCTTGACTTTCGGGCCCCCTCAAATGGGCCTCAGTGGCCTGTGGATTGGTCCCTGTGCTGGGCTCGGCTGTGCTTCCATGACAATGACACTGTACATGCGATTTACGGACTGGGAAAAGGCGGTGGAGGATGCGAGAGCTAGGGAAGAGTAAGTTATGGTCAATTGAACGACCGCGCTTATCTTCGCCCTACGAAAAGTTTAGCCGGCTGGTTGTCACAACTTGTCAGTGGTTGGTACCTCGTATGCACATAGGGCGGAATGTATCAACCGAGCATAAAAGCTGGCCTGAGATCGGTTCCGCATCATCATCTTGCAGGTGCACAACCACCAGAGTTTCCTATTCGACAAGCCTGACGATGTCATCATTCGCTGCTAGATAAGGCCGACAAAGTTGCGTTGGATGTGAGGGCGCGTCCTTTGTTGTTTCCGGAGGCAACCGTGCATATCCGGAAGTAACCGTACTACGACCTCGATCTCTTGATCTCTACCACTGCCTGTTCATCACTACTACATTCAACGCGGATTCATTCCTCTGGCATGGGGCAGGCCCGTGCCCACTACAAACATCAATATCTCTCAATTCCGTTTCCGTGCCCATCCATCTGCCAATTATCAAGGTCTTACATACTTGGGTATATATCTTACCTGTGGACTCTTCCACAACCAGTTGCTTTTCAACCGAGCTTGAATCCTGTAAACTGCTGCTACTGGCTGTGCAATCACTGGTCTGTTAGGGAATACGAAGATGGCTTCTCACATTGATCTTGCCGAATACATCTTCCGGAGAATCCGTCAACTCGGGGTCAAGGCTGTTCATGGCGTCCCTGGAGACTTCAACCTGACGGCACTCGACTACATCAAGCCTGCTGGTCTTGACTGGGTAGGCAATGCCAACGAACTCAACGCTGGATATGCAGCAGATGGCTACGCAAGGATTCGAGGAGTATCTGCCCTCGTCACTACAGGCGGCGTCGGAGAGCTTTCTGCAATCAATGCCGTTGCCGGAGCATATGCTGAGATGGCCCCGCTCATTCATGTCGTGGGAACGCCTAGTACACACATTCAAGAAGCCCGCCTATGCATGCACCATACTCTGGGAGACGGAAACTTCAAGTTTTGTTCAGAAATGGCAGCCAAGGTCACTGTGGCTCAGGCTAACTTGACCGACGCGGATCATGCAACTGCACAGATTGACAGGTGTCTACGGGCCTGCGTTATGGAGAGCCGTCCTGTTTACATCGAATTGCCAACCAACATGGTCAAGGCTCAAGTGTCATCCGAAGGTCTAGAAAGGCCTCTTGACCTTTCGATTCCCACCGATGAAGGGTTCGAAGATACTGAGGTCGACCTCATTCTCAGCAAGCTCTACTCTTCCAAACAACCTTTCATCGTGGTGGATGGTTTCACATCAAGATATGGCATTAGTCAAGAAGCAGACGAGCTGGTTAGAGAAACAGGATTCCCAACATCGACCACTCCGTTCGGCAAGGGCATCGTGAATGAGTCATATTCCAACTTCTACGGCATGTATGCAGGCACCGCTGGGAGCCAAGTCTACATGCCTTGGGCTCGTGGCTGTGACCTTGTACTCAGACTAGGACCTTTGAACAGCGACGTCAACACATTTGGGTTTAGCACAATCCCCGACCCCAAGACCACGATAACTTTCGAGCGTGACAGCGTCGAGATCTGCGGCACCAAATATCAGAATCTCCACATCAAGTCGCTGCTGCGAAGGGTCTTGTCCAAGCTGGACAAGAGCAAGCTTCCAAAATACCAGCCATCAATGGACCTAGGCGATCCAAGAGAGCAACTAAAGGCTCTCCTTCCGGCGGATGACAATGACATCATTGAGCATGATACCTTCTGGCGACGGATGTCGAACTTCTTTCGTTCTGGCGATATTATCTTGACGGAAACAGGCACACCATCGCTTGGTGGACGGGACTTTGTCCTCCCACCGCATACCTTCCTCCTCAATTCTTCCATTTGGTTGTCCATTGGCTACATGCTGGGGGCTTGTCAAGGAGCAGCGCTGGCTCAACGCGAGATGATCGCGGAAGGCGTCCGCCCTGAAGGACGTACCATCCTCTTCGAGGGCGACGGCAGCTTGCAAATGACGGCTCAAGCCTTCTCGGACATCATCCGTAACCGACTGGACGTGATCATCTTTGTCATCAACAACAATGGCTACACAATCGAGAGGTGGATTCACGGCATGAGGGCCGACTACAACGACGTTCAGCCATGGAGATACCTTGAGACAGCCAAGTATTTTGGTGCACCCGAGAACGACCCCACATACCCCGTACAAGCCCGACGTGCGGAAAACTGGGGAGAGTTGAAGGCCATCATGGCAGATGCGGAGATCCAAAAGGGTAAAGGCTTCTGCCTGGTTGAGGTCATTATGCCCCAAGAAGATGCGCCGGATGTCTTGAAGAAATTGGTGCAGAGCGTCGCAAGAAGAAGCAGCGGAGAGTCGGACTCTGAGGAGCCCAGCACGAAGCGGCAGAAGCGCGACAAGCAGAGTCGACACGTGGATGAGAAGGCCATGAGAATTTCTGGCTGATAGGAGAGGCGACCCGGAGTCTAGACTTGAATTATTGACGGTTAAGGAAGTCGTTCCTCGACCGTACCTGCATTGCTTGCGTGGCGCTGGAGGGGTGTTGGCTTTTTGAACATTTGAACATGGAATGAGCGTTCCGCTGTTATGATTTGGAAGCATTTCTGAATGAGAATTAGGATGATGAGAATAAACAAGCGTTTCAGCTGCTCCTTGCACCGGGATCAATGAAAGTTCTTCTAGAAGCAGCCGATGGTTGGTGTTTGCTCAGATCAGTTCCGTATGAGCATCTCCGTCCGGAAAAGCTGAACCTTGTCTCGTTGCTGGAGACGGCAACCCTACATACTCGTGATACTGTGCCTTACGACTATTTGTGTCATTACAACCACCGGTTGCTGACGGTGGTGGTGAGTGAGGTGGCTGCTTCCTCATATTTGCTTCCTTATCTTTTCTTTTCCTATTTCAAACACCTCTTCAATCCATTAATCCGTCATCTCTTTTCATCAAAAACAACACTCACTATACTTTCTATACGTAATATTCCATCGGCCGCGTAATCCGCTCGACTTCAATCACGTCAAAACCGCAAGTTGAAATACAGAATTGACTCCATGCCGTGTACATGAAACACACATTTGAGTCAAGGTTTGACAGACCCAATGCGAGATGCATTTAAGATGGCTCTAGAGTTTGCGGTGGCGTCGACAACCGAGCTGAACTTCATGGAGATGCCGTATCTTCGGCACCCGGCTGACCCCATACAGGCGTACGACTTACACTGGGCATAGAGGCGTGTGCCATCCAAAGCTGAGATCAGATTTACTCTACAACATGGGATTTCTAATTCTGGCGGCGACTTCCCATCAGGCCCAATTGGCAATAATGGACATCGACCAGACGACCTCGCAGCAAGCCACGCCGGATAGCCTGTCCACTCATTCGCTCACCACCCACTGTTCCTGTCGTGCAAGGTTGCTTCTTCTCTTATTTCTTTGCTCGCAACTATGTCAGCCAGCCGCCATTTTACATTTTTGGACTCGCTTATCTAGCGAAGGATGGCTCGATTTTGGCCTCATTGCGACAGGGAAGACGAGGCTCAGAGTCTAGATCTCTCCACGTTCATCGAGCCTGGTAGCCTTGTCATTGGTGAGTTGGTCAGATGTCTCGTGTTAAGATACTGGTGTGTATCTTGGTCCATGCGGCGTCCATACTCTGTGAGTCTGATTATAACCATCCTTCTTGGCCCCAATGTAGGAAGATACTATGGCCTTGTGATTTCCTTGCTTAAATATTTTACCCTGCTCTGAAGCTACTAGGAGAGCTCTTTGAGAGCCATTTGCACTTTGAGAAACTTCTCTCGTGGTGAGCATGACTGGACGCCATATGAACACTCTTGCACGTCGCCTATTGGAGTCGATACGAAGCAACGGTCTGTGCCTGTTGAGCGTATGTCTCATTTGTTGCATCCTTGTCATCATCTGGCTCTTCTACAAAAGACGCAGCTACAATCTCCAAAGGTGCGAAAGTCGAACGACAATGAGCACAACAGACCTACTCGCGGATGCGAAGAATTGCCCTTCAGGGTTCTTGGATAGCGTCTCGGCTATGGAATCAGGCCAACTACCAACCTTTACCAGCGGATACCTCGCCGCCCAGGCTGACATGAGGGCTTCTCATGCCACGACCCATGAACACGACAAACGAAGCTTTGAACAGGCCGCAGTGAATCTCCAATCATTGGAGTCAGAAACAAGCGGTATCCCCGATGACCAGCAAGTCCCTTGGCGAAGGCATTCATATCCTTCAGCTCAGAAGCAGGATGGTCTGTTGCACGATACTTCCAAGCAGGATAAAATTCAATATCTACTAGACGAGCGCAATGCCGAAATCATTTGGCGGCGACGGACACTGGTTTTCGAGGGCAAAACCTAGCTACTTCGTCTTTACTCATAACAACATTTTCCGCGATGACTGTCCACCGTTGGAGACAGCCACTCATGGCTATTCATTCGGTCCAGCATGTCAGTCAGAGTACCGGGCACGGATCAGGCCCTTTCATGTAGCGCTCCGTCTAGCGCAACAGCGTTCACACATGCCGGTGCAGCGGCGTCTGATATGAAGCTGGTAGGGACGCTACGCACGATTTCTCCTGCTTTCGGATGCTGTGATTTGTCTGATTGGGTCGAGTTTATTGTTGCGCAACATATGCAGACCGGGCCGGGCGACACCAAAACACTCCCGACACGTGGGACGGGTAGAAGGACGCGCAAAGTTGGGGACGACAATCCGGAGGTCGAATATACTTTGAGATGCTTTGTGCACTAGGCATATCCTGCAGCGTTCGAGGCGGACAAACTCAATGACCGTCGATTCCGACGACTTCTAGAAAAGAGCGCTACTTGCGGGCAGGGTGTATCGATACAAGGACGGGGAATCTGGTGGTGAATATCTTACTCATATTTCTGGCTCAAAGTGGTCACGTTGCGTATTCCTTGGAATGTCATGGCCTGTACAGGGTATTGAATTCATCCTCCTACCTCGGCCTGCCCGTCCCTCGTATAGCTGTAGCTCGAAATTGACTGACCGTTGGCTCAAGGAGACACCACAAAGTTTAAGAGCTCATACATATCCACTCTCGTGTGAGAGTTAAATGCAGGAGGCATATCGTGAGGTCTCGCATTCATATATACCCAATCGAGGTACATCCCTCAAGTGTGCCAGTTGCAGCACTCGCGTGCAGGCTAAGCACTAAACCTTTCGAGAACCTCATGTCGGTCCCTTCAAGCTCGGCCAACCGAGAAGTTTTACACCGGGCTGCACCGATCCTATCGTCCAAACCCGAACCATCCCTTCTTCGTCTGCTTCTGTGGCTCATCCTGCTTCTGTTTCTGTTCTTCCTCTGCTTTCCCATTAACACTGGCATCACCATCCTTCTTCTGCGACGGATACACAATATAATTCCAGGCCAAGTCGAAGAAAAGCGGTTTGACAGGTACGGGACGCAGTTTAGGCGGGTAGTTCACAAGATTAGTCAAGTCGACGTTCTCGATGTATTCGTTGCGGTTGAGCCGCTCAATCAATGGGACTTGGATCGTGTTCGGCGCTTGTGTCGTCTTCTGTGACTGCGACCCGGTCAAGGCTTTCAGGTCGGCGAGCGCGCGGTACTGAGTGACGAGTTTGGTCAAGGTTGATGTTGCGCGTGTGAGGTCTTCGGCCGAGACATCGAGTTTGGGCGGGTGTGCGGCTGTGGCATCTGAAGGCTCGAATGTCGAGGATGCGGTTTGAACGAGACCGAGGGCTCGGGCGTACAGAGCTAATGCGTTTACGATTTGGTCGTTGATTGCATGCGAGCGTCCAATGGCCAGACACTTCAACGCGCGGAAGTACGCTCGCTTCGCGTCTAGTTCGGCGACGAATGCGGTATCCGCAATGACGCCGGGTAGTTCCTTGACAGCATCTAGACTCTGCAGGATTGAATCGTACAGAGCGACTCTCTCACGAAAGCGGGCGATCTTGCGTCCGACGCTTTCCTCTTTGACTGCGCGAGGTTTGCCGTCCTTGCGGGGTTTGAGTGGTTGTCTTGGTTTTTCCGACTCGAAGAGTAGGCCATCATCGTGACCACATAGCACCCTGTTTCGGCCGATACGCCATTCGATGACGGCGTAGTTGACAGCTGTGCGGGTGATCTGGAGAGACTGCATGCGTGCATCGCCAGGATCGACTCCTTCAGCGGCTAGCTCGTCGATCGCCGTCTTTGTTGCGTCTGCGGCATCTTGGCTTGCTTCAATCACGTCTTCGTATGCTGTTGCGACGTCCTTTTCGCCCAAAGACCCTTGCTGGAAAGACTCGAATGCTGTGGCTAATTCATCTTCGCGTTCTTTCGACGAACCCAGCGCTTGGGAGATGTTGGCATCTTCCAGCTTAACTTTTCGACTTCTCCAGGAAATCGTAGAAGGGACCTCTTTAGGACCTGTGCTCGTGGCAGCAGCATTGGTGGCCTGCACAAATGCTTGTGGGTCAATTTTCTCCACCTGCTGACGCAAAGTTGTCTCCGAGCTGGGGAAGTGTTCGATAGCTATCTCATTGATGGCTTTCGTGCGTGGCATCTTCAGTTGGTATGCGGCGTATCGAATGCTAGGCTCGACGATGCCAGACAACAATTCTTTAAAAACCTCGGTTTTGGAAGTTCGTGCCAAAGCAGTGTACACAATGTGGGCGACGGAGTAGTCGTCCACGCAAGGTTGCCATCGTGCTTTTTCGAAGTCGAGACTTCCTCGCAACATGAAATGATATGCGCGTGCCTCCAAATCATCTATTTCTGTGGCGCCGGTCGTACTGCGGTCTTGTAGGATAGTGACGAGATTATCGGCATAAGCGATGGCCCTCTTCAATCTGGAAGCGATCTGGCGTTTAGTCGAACCTGGCATGGGCTTCTGTGTATTTTCGGCTGATTGTGCAGACTTCATGGCCATGGCACTGGCCCAGGCTCGCTCGGAGCTGGCAAGGAGGAGTTGAATCCATCTGTAGACCCATCAGTAAGTGTCTTTGTGTTTCTTCTGTCAACATTGCCTACTCTGCATTCTTCGCAACGCTTTCTGCAGTCACTGGGGCTTTCGGGGTATATTTGCGGCCACGATTGGTAGCGCCCAGACGTTTGCGCAGGTTGTGGATTTTGCGGGATGCTTGAGAATGGTAGGTATCATAGTCTCCTCCGAGCAAGGCTCTGTCCCGTTCAGAGACTATAGAGCTGGTGATGTTCATGGCCGCTGATGTGGGTGGTCCGGGGGAAGTGCGCTGTTCATTTGGTTGTGGAGGGGGTTTATCGTCTTGCAATAGTGTAAGTAATTGTGTGTTCGGAGCTGAAGAGTGTCGGGGTTTGTAAAGGCCGATGGAGAAATGGAGACATTGAATAATCCATCACGACAATATTTTGCCTGCGATCTTGATCAGTTGACATTTACACTTCCACATACTCTCTTTCTCTCTCCTCACTATTGCCACAATCCCAGGTCTTGCTTTTGTATGGCAGTTAATCGCAAATCGTTGATGATTTCGTTATGAGGACTAGAGCCACGTTGAGCCACGCCATCAACCTCATCCACCCGATCTTCGAGCAACAAAAAGTCGCATGACACTGGTACCTTCCTCCTACGACTCGCCTCTTTCCTTCCCAGCTGTTGCTACACTCGACATCTCCTTCGTGGCATGCTAGAGCGTGCTCCGTCATGTCTTGAGCCTGCATCTCAACTCTTTCTTCGAGGAATTGAGCCTCCTCTCCGCACACATCGTGTTCTTGGTCCATCATTCTGGAGGAATGGAGGCAACGAGCTTGCCGTGCCATCTTGGTGGCCCTTGTATCTCGCCAAAGTCCGACGTCTATCGCAGGAACCAAAGCGACTCGGACGTCGGCTGGAGGGACATGCGACTCTACCGGTAGCGGAGCAAGCGGAGAGATGTCGTCTTGCCCGTCCACAGGTCGTAGAGCATGATTTCACTATTTGCCAGCCTCCTACAAGGTCATCGAGACTGTACACAAGTCAAGCAAGACATGAACAGACAAAAGCTGGAGAGTCTGCCCCTGATGTGGCGGTCACGTTTCCCGCGTCGATGTCAGCATCTACCCAAGCACACGAGACTTCGAGTACGCCACGACATGCAGTCAGCGAGTCTCCGGGCCAGCCGTCAGAGACGATCGATGTCGATGTCGAAGAACAGCTACGAGCTCTACTAGATGGGCATGAAATCACCGAGGCGACTCAAGAGACGGATGATGGTGAAAAAGCCGATGCGATTTGGGCATTGTTCATCCAGCTTTCAAACCAGGAAACTTATGCAAGCTCAGTCGTCCACTTCCTTGCTAGTTCCTATGCTTCGAGGCGGTCAAAGCAGACAATGTGGGCTTTCGAGACCATTCCCGCATCCCAACGATCAGCAGCCGATTATGACGCTGCCGTTCGGGTGGCGCTCAAGATGGACGACTTCCGTCTCTGTCTCTCCATCAATACTGAGGCAACAGCACGCAACCTCAATGCGGGGTGTAGCTCGTTCCTTCTCTTGCATTTTACGTCCAACATGTTGTGGAGCAATGCCGTCAAAGTCTGGACCACATCGTTTCAGCCACTGTACGCCGATAGAGCCTTGTCTTCTCACGCAGTTTCACGATCACTCGGCTTGCAGGTGGACAAGTACAAAGAGCTACCACAGGCGATAAATCAGCTCGCAATGCAAATCATCGCAAGATCTCCCATTGTTATGCATCTTTCCGGCACACTTGCATTGATTGGGCGTGAGCTATTGACCGTGGTCCTGAAGAGTGGTAAACTCATGAGCTTGATTACACCCAAAGGACTGCTCGATATACTCAACAGATACAAAGCATTACGACTGCTAAAGCCGGCCATGTATAAGAATGCCGTTGACACATTGCTCAAATCGGCGAATCGAGCAGATAAGAGTGCACTTGGTACTCTGCTATATCGCCATTTGCGGCTCACATTCCCTGAGGTCAATCCAGCTCGTAGCTTTCTGGGCGCTCTCCTTTCGATCCACGCTGCTGGGGCTGCTCCTCTGAAGGCATACACTTTCTATCTGCGCGAATTTGCTTCCATTTATGGTGTCGCAGATGAAAAGTCGTATCAGCTCGTTTTGTCCGCACTTGCTGCACAGGGCGACGTCGTGGGAGTCAAAAGTGTGTTCGAGCAGCTGTGTCAGGCACACTCGCCCCCCAAAAGTCTCGACTATTACAACCCACTCATCTATGTCCATGCTCGCCTCGGCGACGTAGAAGGTGCTCAACGCCAGTTTGAAAGATTGCCGGAGTGGGGCATGGTCGCGGATACTTACTCCTGGAATATTCTCATATATGCCCATGCTAGAGCTACCAAACCCGAGGGGGCATTGGAGGTGTATGAAAGAATGAAAGCAGCAGGTGTCCCCCCGGACAAGTACACCTTCGGAACCTTGATGAGTATGAGTTCAAGTGTTGGCGATACCGATGCAGTCCTCAGTGTCATCGATCAGGCACAACGATCTCACGTCGAAGGGTCCTACGAAATGATGTCTGGGTTGATTCAATCATACTTGCGGAATAATCAAGCCGATACTGCAGAAAGACTTGCAGAAGCAACCTCACAGTCGAAATTTGAAGGCAGCCCTGTAAAGATGTGGAATTACATATTGAGGCATTACGCTTTTCGAAGGGACTCTGACGCTGTCCTTCGAGTTCAGCGGCGTATGCACAGCTTGGGTGTAAAGCCTGATGATATGACCTACGCAGCCTTGATGACGGCACTCGTGGTTATTGGCAAGACCGACGACGCAAGGCGAATTTTGAGAAGGTTGAGTCTGAGTCAGACACTGGTGGCCACGCCTTTTCACTATGCTATAGCCTTACATGGCTACGTTTTGGAAAGGAATCGTGACATGTCTAACGTTGTCTATCATGAAATGGCGGAGCGTTTTCCGGATCTGGGAGCCAGTCCTCGGTTGGCCATGCTTCATATGCAAAGTCGTCGCAGTCTCAAATCGAACGGGGCGCCCGGGTCCCTCACCGCCGATCGGCTTGCCCAACTATTGTTCTCAATCACGCCAGCAGATCGTGCCACCAAACAGCCGCAGCCTGGTTTCGGACGACGTGGAGCTCTGAATTCGGTTCCTTCCATTTACCTTGAACATCTCGTCAACATCCTGTTGTCGAAAGGCCGCGACACCCTAGCTTCCAAGCTTATCCAGAGGTATGAATCCCTTGTCGGAACGTCATTCCTGCATCTGAATTCCACAGCCCCGGACTCGATCCAATGGCTGGCGGTTCGTATGCGAATTGCAGCACTTACTGCTGATTGGAAAGCTGTGGATGAGCTATGGAGACGGATACTCCAGCAGGCAATCCAGATTGCCACACCTTTCTCAGCCAGGGCAGCAAAGATGCGCGATGCAAGCAAGGTGGATCAACACACGGACGTTGACAATGGCAAGGTGGACGATCTGTCAGCTCCTCGATTGCCTTCGATTGGGATCGAGCTTCCCTCCACTGGACCCGACTTCCGTTTCGACTCCATGATATCCCAGTCTCCGAGTCAGAATTCGCTGCTTGATCGTCCTGGCATGAAGATCATCCCTGCGCAAAGATTCATCCTTGCTGTGGCTCTTAATCAATATCTCAGAGCATTGGATCTCCAACAGCTCCACGGGAATGCTGTTGAGCTCATTCGACAGCTCGAAAGTGTGGGATTCATGTTGACAAGCAAGAATTGGAACTTCTACATACAGACACTGACAAGGTCAAGCGAGCGAAATCACTGGGTCGAGGCTTTCCGCATCTTTGAGGAGAAGATGTTGTCCAACACACCATCCTGGCGGATTCTACGTCGTGGTAAATGGCAATCGTCCGACGCCGAAGAGGGGTCTAAGACTTTCCGTCGCAGGGACGTAGAGAAGACCGACCCCGAATTGCTTGTGCCAACGTATACGACCGCTGTCCATCTTGCATCCGTCTTGAAGAAAAGCGTTCCCATGGCGCTTCGCGAGAATCGAAATTTTGTTGCAAAGGTCGCGAAGGTGGCACGAGGGACATACCGCTTTGTTCGGGCGATCCCTCGCATAAAGGACCGCATTCAAGGCGTTCTTCTGCGTGGAATGTACCTGATCGGGGATTTTCCAAAGCGGCCCCGTAACCCTCCAAAACCTGATCGCTCCGGAGTGCTGGGTAGCCGCTCCCCGCTTGATCATATACCTTCAGATGAAAGCCTAGAGGATTTTGTTGACTATACACCAATGGCCGCTGGGAAGCAGAACGAGGACTCTTCCGTCCAGAGGAGAAGAGCTGACGACATTGAGCAAGCTGAGCGCCTCGAGGGTCAGGTCGACGGGTCGCCGATGATGATCGAGAAGTATAACCGTCTGGAGGACGACAACGAAGTTCAGAGACGGTTGCGGAGAGAAGAGGGCACCCTCCTCAACAGAGTAGATTTGATGCGCCGTGACCAAAAGCGCTCATGTATGATGAGCAACGAATGGTTTGGACACCCCGGAGCTCAACCCGAAGCGAACACAGCCCGTCCAAGAAACCTTCGCTCGGGAGCGCTCTACGACCCCAACTTTGTCGATCTCGAGCAGCAGGCTTTGGCAGAGAGACAGCTGCACGAAAGGTTGGATTCGTCGTTACAGGAGAGGGCCCGCCAAAGGAGGGGTGCCTCAGTCGTTCCGGTAACACCTCCAAATGTTGGAGGCGCTGTGCAAGACGAAACCATTTCAAACATCGTGCGTCGACACTGGAGCGCGCCTGCGTCGTCTGCGAACCGAGTTGAGGACCCTACCTACCTTCCTGAGAAGCTCCTGCAGATCAATAAGCTGCGAGAATCTGATCCAATCACCAGTTCAAACATCGTGCGTCGATTCCAAAGCACGCCTGCGTCAGTCGTTCCGGTAACACCTCCAGCTGTTCGAGGCGCTGTGCAAGACGAAACCATTTCGAACATCGTGCGTCGATTCTGGAGCACGCCTGCATCATCTGCGAACCGAGTTGAGGACCCTACTTACCTTCCTGAGAAGCTCCTGCAGATCAATAAGCTGCGAGAATCTGATCCAGTCGTGCAGGAGGATCGCAAACAGGCTGTCAAGCGCCACCATGAAGACAGGTATCGTAATAGTCAACCCGGAGGAAACAAGGAAAAGGATATGACCGAAGGGACGTCACTTGGATGGCGCCGAACATAATCGCAAGCCTTTAGGAGCGGCCGGGAGTGCTCGACGGTGTTTCTGCTAGAGCACATGAGGACATGTTGCATACGAAGGTTGTACAGTATTGATGTCATGGTCAGCCTATACTTCGACGATATAAACGTGAAGATGTGTACAATAATTACATACGACGAGCAGTGTGTACTCCAAAGCAAAAGATAACATCATCGTATTCTCATGTCTCGTGTATGGGATTGTGGTCATTGACCAACTATCTAACACTTTATCGAGATAACGTCCCATAGCGACATATCCATCATAGCAGGGGTACAGGGATCTCACTCATACCATTGGATCCGATCTCGATTTTCTCAATGACCTCGGAGTGATGATTGAGGTGCTGTTCTTGACGTGCAGATGTTTGAGGCTGGTGCGTGAGCGTGCGTGCGACGATGACGATGCTGCGACCCCTGTGTGTGAGCGAGTCGCGGTGATCGTGCCGTGACGAGCATGGTCGTGCAGGGGTGGCTCTGAGGTCATGAGTTTGGTTGGAAGTGCGGCTAGGGCCGTGGTTGGTGATGCTGCTAAAGCATTGACGGCGGCGGTTGTTATCGATGGTTGAGTAGAGGTTGGTAGTTGTCGGATCGTGATCTCAGGCAGGATGAGTGTAGTAGATGTGATGCAGATGGTAGTAGATGTGATGCAGATGGGGACTGACGAGACGGAGGCCACGAGGATGGATAGACTGATGACAAAAAGATGAAAAGGCGTCATCGTGGTCTTCGCCGGATATTGATACCTCGAGGGCTTGTCCCAGAGAAATCTTTGTAGTAGTGGCTGTTCAAAAGGAATTTGAGACGAATGGAAAGTCCTACTGCAAAATGACAAGACTTACGGCCGGCCGACGGGCAGGTCAAGAGCGCGGTTGTGGCCATCTTATATGCTGCCCGAGCACAGCTCAGTATATGTTCGACTCAGTTTCGCTGCAGGTACTTGATGCCATTTCAGAAATGGCACTCCTCAAGCGACGGATAGGTCGCGGCCAGGTGTTGATCCATTCGATACTGGGGCACAAGCGCAAGCGAGGACAGCCTTCGAGATTTTGACGTCCAACCATGCAGGGGAGATCGCGGCGAATCTGTTGCGAACGCGCTGGGCTGAGTGCACAATACAGGCAGGCGCGCTTGTTTGAGGAACGTTGCTCACCAGATATCATGTTCAATAGTGACAAGCTCTGCCTTTGGCGTGCAGAAGTCGAAGCGTTCCATCAAGTCCTATCCAATGGTTCGTTGATGTACCACGTGCTTGGTTGCACCAAGCTTTTGAAACCGTCTTGAAACACTGGCGGAGGGTGCTGGTGACGAGGCTGAGCAGATCACGTGACTTATCTGAAGTCCGCACAGGTCTCGACAGGTTGTTCAATGTTCAGTGCTTCTAGCTGCCGGAGAAAGATGGGTAGCACGATGACTGCCTTTCAATAGTATGTCGTCCCGCTTCTGCCATAATCCCCTTGTGTGCCGGGAAATGCGCCTACTGGCTCACCATCGCCATCCTCTTCGTCCGTGCTGCCACCCAAGGGTTCCTCATCATCAGGTGGTGCTCTCATCGCAGCAAGCTCGGGTTCTTCTAGCGTGGTCGGTCTCCATTTCTCGTCGATTGGCATGTTCATACCACTTGGTAAAGTGGCCAGTAAGGGCTTCCATTCTGGTACCAGTTGTACGTTGATAGTATCGTTCTCTTTGCTCATCCTCTCGTTCAGATATTCCACTATTCGGATTTCTTCCAGTTTGCCGCCGTCGAGGCCCCAATTAGCGGTGCCTTTCTCAATCTTCTTGTCCTCTCGTCTTTCATTCCATGAGGATTTCAGTTTGCCCAGACCAGACTTTGCACCGTCCTTCTTGACTTCAATGCCTAGTTCATTCAATGCTGCTCGGAGCCAGGCTATACCCTTTCCCGTAGACCCCGCGACATCCTCATCCAATGCCTGAAATCTGCAAGCCTTGGCTCTAGATGCCCTCCGAACACCATCACAGTACTCGGAAAGTTCTTTGGATATCTTGTTGCTTTCGATCTTCAGTGCGACCGCTGCAGCAGAGGCATGTTCAGCAGCCCCTATGCACATTCGGGTCATTACCTGGGCCCGAACTTTGGGTATTTTAGGGGCGCGGATCATCCATTCTTTATCGTCCTTGTCTCGAGACTGAACGAGCAAAGCTGGGTACGGGTCGTCTTTCAAGATACAAAGCAGGTTGAACTCGGCATGAGACAGATGCTGAAGGGCCAGTTGCACAGGTGACGAAACATCGACCGCTGCAGCAGGAAATGAAGGTGGGCCGTCAGTCGAAGAGTTTGTCCTCAGAAGAAGATAGGAATGTATCGAGTGAGTCTTTCTCAGGGACTTTGATGCATTTTGTATTAGCGCTGCCCGTTGCTCGGCTGTTGGACTAGCTGAGGCGTAAAGAGCCAAAAGAGACTGTCTGGCAAGGAGATTCTGGACTAGAGCCAAGGTGTGATGGACAAAGAAGATTTCGTAATCGAGACCTCTGCCCTTCACGCGTTCAGCGTCGCGTCCTGGAATGGATGCTGAACTGAGAGTGGGACGCCATTCGATCTCGGGTTCTTTGATTAGGGCAATGTGAACCTCCTCGCCTGCAACAGGCTTGCCAGATAATGCAAGATCAAGACTCAGGAGATAGCGTAAGTAGGTCTGAATAGTCGAGGCGAGTGATTGGAGATTGTTTGCCTGGTCAGATGGAGACAGTCTTTTGTGACTCTTTAATGCTGCACGCAGGATTGCACGCTGGGATGTGGCCGATGAAGGCAGAGAAGGATGGGTAGATGAAGGGTAAATGGACTGAAAGGAGATGTTTGAAGTTGTGGAAAGCACAAATGGGAAAGGCATGTCCTCTTTGCCGAGGACTTTTTCTCCCTCGGTAGCTGCAATCGTATATGAAGAGACCTATTGCTTCATAACTTGATCGTGGGAAGTTGAATAGTGTGTACATCAACCATTGTCCTGAAGTTGCTAAGGAAGAACAATTGGTGGGGAAGTTTTCCTCGTCGCTCAAGTAGCCTTAGTTTGAGGCTTGGCTCAGCCTCGTCGCTAACTGACTCAGCCTCCGCCACAGCAAAACATGGTTGGTTCTTGTTTTGAAGGTCGTCCCCGACCAAGGCAATGAGCGAACAGTTGCGTCGAAGAACAAGCCTGGCGTTCACTCTGGATTGCGCCAGCCCTGCGTTGCGTGTTACCAGTGCAGTCATGATTAAGTACGCGATGAAATCCTCCAGTGCACCCATCATAGCTTTCCTCGCGTCAATCCAGGACGATCTTGGAACAAAACGATGACGGGGAAGTGTCTCCTACAATGGACATTAGTCACGGCGGCGACCGTAGCTGTGGCATATGCTTACCCCGTCAACGAGAGCAGCGCGTTTAATAGTACTACCTCGGCGCCAGCTGACGAGATCATTTGCGTTTATCCAACGAGCGGACAATACTGCCTGCTTAATCGCGTTTTGTTCTATGCGCTACTGGTCTTCGCAACCATAAGCCAGAAATGGACGTGGCTCAGCATTGGATCACTGGCGTACATCATGAATTTCTCCGGGACAGCCGCTATCCACGCCGTTGTCCTTGTGGCAACAGGTGGGAGCCAGGTGCTTGATCTTGACGGGCTGGGCACTTGGTGTATCCTCAGTTCTGTAACAGTGGCAGTGGTACCAGCAATATGGCTGTCGGAGAGGATCGAGAACAGCCAGTACCGACCACTGTTCGCATTTTGGGGGACCTTCGTCAGCGTTGGGTCCATGTTCGCCGCGGCAGCAATGGCCCAGAATGTCGGACACGAGCCATCTTGCTCGGCAATCCTGAGCAACGGACGACAAAGTATCCTGACCACGCCTGCTCAGTTGGATTTTCTCACCATTCTCAACTGTACGTACAGTTGCTTCGATGCGGGACATGCGATGCGAAGTCGAGGTGACATTATTGCCGTACCACTCTCGGTTGTGGAAAGCAAATACTACTATCTCCTTCTTTGGTCCTTTCTTATTACTCTCTTTACAGGCTTCTTTCTCGGCCTATTCTCGTTCTGCTTTGCGTGTATAAGACGGCCGACACGGGCCGAAAGCAAGTCGGAAATGTCTCGATCCTTTGAAAGATTTCGGCCATCACGGGGGATGCAAGCCAGACGAAGGCGTGCCAAGGCACGGAAAGCATATGAGACTGGAAAGTACAAAAAGTCGACACGGGGTTGTTGGGTTGTCTACTTGAATCTTCCCGCTTTCCTTGTGGTGGTTATCATCAATGAAGTCTATGTCAATACTGGTAGCCTGCCAAAAGATGAAAGTGCTTTTGCGGTTGGTCAGTGGGCACCATGGGTGACGGTCAGCCTCGCAATGATTGCGAGTTCGGTCAATGGCTGGTATTCGCCAAAATGGGAAAAGCTTCTGAAAACCTATGCAGAGGACGAAGAGGCTATCAAACTCGAGCAAAAGAAGAAGCGAGGGTCGGACGTTGACCAAACAACCGGGTTGCTTGACGACGTGGCAGAACTAAGAAGCTCGGAGAGGCCACAGGAGAATCAGCCCAGCGAGTGTCTACAGACCTCCACGGAGGCGATCGAAGATCATCAGCAGGGTGAGGAACAGGATATCCATTCAGTCGAGCGGCAGATGATACCCACAGCTGTCCCACCATTTCGAATCGACGACATCGAACATTTACCTGTTAGGCATCACCCGAAGCCATGTAAGTACATGGAGTATGTCGGGACTGACCTCAATGGGACACTTCTCGTAGATTCTATAGGGACGAGGTGGATTGTTCATCGAGGTGTGTTGTTTCATAGAGAGAGCTGGGAGTAGTAGAGGCGATGCCGAGACTAATATGATTGATTGTGTGACACCGGCTTCGAAGCGAACGAGGTGGTCTCATGGTATTGTTGACCGGATACAGAGAACACACTAGAACTGATCAACTACTCTGTTTCGATTTAATCGACAACAATGAGTTTACGGGTTGATAACTTGGAACAAGTCGCCAGCACTCTTCGAGCAGATTTACCGAAGCTTGGCATCACTCTTTTATATACCTTCTCCATCTGCGTTATTTATTCGCGTCTTTCAATCCACTGAGTTATCAAGATAGTGGCTTCTTTTGACCTCTTCATTGCGATTAGACTTACTGAAAATGAAAGAAATGGGTCAAAGTCCAATGCAACACTGACGGCTTTGTTGAGCATGATGAAAAGCTTCCCCTTGTTCGCGCGCCCGGCACAGGCGTCTCCGTATGCCTGGCATCTCATGCCATTGTAGAGCTCCAGCTGGCTGAGACACTGCAGTCTGTCGATATCTTAGTCGCGTTAGTGAGTGCAAAATGCTAATGAAAACCTCTTGGTATGCCAGCTGGCACGCGAGCCCTTGTACCTGAGTTGACAGCTGTCACTTCTCATTCTTCAGTCCCGCAACAAGCAGCTCCGACCTACTATTTGGTACTTGACAGCGCTGTCAACCCTTCAAGACGATTCCAACGCGTCAAAGCTCTGCCCCTTGACCAGCGGTGAAGTCACACATTCAACAGTCAAAAAGGTACACTTCGTCCGCTGAAGCCCGAAGATTTTCACCATGAGAATCGGTCGACATCTTTGGAACAATACCCTCGTCACGTCAAATGAGCACTCAGATCATGACTAACCGCATCTCATCCCTAGACGGACTGCGAGGCATCGCGTGCCTCCTCGTCTTCGACTTTCACTGGATACTCGAACATGGCTATGGCAACCGAATGAAGGACGCAGCCGCGGAAGTCAATCTGTGGTGGGAAATGCCATGGATCAGCTGGATGTACGCCGGAAAGTCCATGATCTACGTCTTCTTCGTCATCTCGGGATACGTCCTGTCCCATAAACCATTGACCCAGATACACCAGAACAATGGCGCCACCGCAACAACGGCATACCCGACCATAGCATCATCCGTATTCCGACGCGGCATCCGGCTGTTTCTACCAACCATGATCGACACATTCATAACGGCACTCCTGGTCCGGACTCCGATCTACGATTCATCTATCCGCACCTTCTTGGATGCCAAGATGAGAAAGTCCTTCCTCGACATCTGGATAGGTCCGAAGAGACCGGAAACCACATTCTGGCAAGAAATGCGAGTAGCCTTCAGGACGTGCTGGGGGTACATTGACAGTGGAATGATTCCCTGGAGCGATCGGGAAATCGACGTGCGTGCCTACGACGATGTCCACTGGACGATCCCTGTCGAGTTCAAGTGCAGTATGATGCTGTTCATGTTGCTTCTCAGCACGGCCAATTTACGCACGAGAGTTCGCCTCGTGATCCACTGCGTCGCAGCACTCTACGCATTCACAAACAACCGCCAGGCATTGTTTTGCTTCTTTGCCGGCATGCTCCTGGCAGAAACAGACGTCATAACAAAAGTTGCCGAGTCCGCACGATCGATGACGGACGAATCTCTGCTGCTGTCCCCAGACCTGGAAGCTGCGGACCAGGAGTTCACTGAAATGGAAAAGGAATACCTAACAAGCGCAGGCAGAAGACAAAAGCTTCGATGGCAAAGACCACGCCGCGCAGGGATGTTCTTCCTGCCGAATCTGTGTCCGCCATCAGGACTGCTGTGTGTGCGGTCCGGTTCTACAATAGCCTGGATCGTCATCCTCGTCGTTGGCCTGTACCTCAACATCGCATCTTCGAAGCCGCTTGCACAACCCTCGTTCGGGCATACCACGACTGTTACAAAGATCGTGGCCTCGCTCTGCGGGAACAGCGATCCTATCGAAGCTACGCGAAGTATCGGCGCGGTGCTGATGACCTGGAAGGTGGCCAATAGTTCTGAGTCATACGTCGGCGCATTGTTTTCGAACAGGCTTGTCCAATGGCTGGGCAAGATCTCGTTTGGAATCTACCTGACGCATTTGGACGTGATTCGGGGCTTGGGACTTACAATCATCCCTGTGCTCTATCGAGTTGGTGCCGGAGTTACCTCGCTCCCAAACCCACAAGAGTCAATAGAAGGCGGCGGCTTGTCGCAGGGTCAAATCTTCCGGATTATCATGCTCGGCTGGGCTGTATGTTTACCTGTTGTCTTGATATGCGGCCACTTGTTCTGGTATATTGTTGACAGGCAGGTGGTCAAATTGTCAAGGTTCGTCGAGCAGAAACTCAGGCAGCCCAAAGCTTCGAGGGGTCGGTGAGAGGAACTGCCCATGTACATATCTTACCTTTGTTGCGCAAATGAAACGACTCGGATGAAAGTCGGTTTTAGAGCACGATAGCTTTCGATCTCGTTCTCTTCGTCCGGGTTCGTGCTCCTGACGAGGCTAGCCTGAGCCTTATGGCGTGATTAATCCACAACCCGGCTATTCGTTCTTCCATCCTTCTCCAACGCGACCACGTTGGAAATTCGCGTTCCTTTTCTACTATGGTATACTCAGCCATTGAAATGGGGCAGAAACCCGCAAGGAGCATATCTCTGTTGACATGTTCCGGGACGATGTCGTGCTTCCGAAGCAGGATTTCACCTTTATAAGCGTCCCTAAGTGCGTTGATGCTCTGATAGGCCCCACCTCCACTTCGTCAAACATGTCCTGAATCGTACCTTTCTCGCTGTAGCCTTCCCCTGTGGTGCGGTGCAACACCAACGTCAACGGTCATAGTTCAACTGCCGATATAATGGACCCCCGGAAACGGACATCTATTTTTCGTCGCCGCATTGGGTTATTTTCTCCTCATTTTCGAACATACGTCGGTGCTTCCTCCAGGTTGTGTTTACCCCACTTGCAGGATGTGCGTCTTCTGCCTGGCTTACCTGATCCCACACACGGTGATGTGGTGACTACCGCTCTGTGATCCTTGCCTGATCAGTGAGACTCCTCACATTGGCGGGGTTCGATTCGGATATAAGGTGCTGGAACCGCAGCTGCAATGGCTGAGCTGTTCCCTTGACCTGCTTGTCTTGTATAGTTGTTCTCCTACCTCTTCTGAATCCAATCGATTTATATTTCCAAGTCCAAAATGGTCTCCCTCCACCCCATCGTCGATAATGGCCTGCAAAAGGGTGACTCAAACTTCCAAGGTGGCACCCTGAAATGCCTCTGCAGCAGCAACCCAGTCGAGATTAAACTCAAGGGCAACGTTTTGCACCAGCATCTTTGTGGATGTAGCCAGTGCTGGCGCCCCAAGGGTGCTTTGTTCTCACAAGTCGCTGTCATTCCTGATGGCAACGTCGAAGTGACCAAGAACAAGGAAAAGCTCGAGGTTGTCGACAAGAATGCGACCATCCTGCGCTATGCGTGCAAAGAGTGCGGGGCTCACCTGTATGGGCCGATCCAGAAGGACCATGCCTTCAAGGGTCTTTCCTTCGTAAGTTGTTCGAATTGATGCTTTGTACACATACTGACCCAGACTCTGAAGGTTCACACCGACCTCTCCGACGACAAGGGCTGGCAAGAGCCCCAGTTCGCCGCGTTCGTGAGCAGCCTCATCGAGCAAGGCTACCCGCCCGAGAAGATGGGCGAGGTACGAGACAAAATCAAGCAGCTTGGACTTGAGCCATATGATGCGCTGTCACCACCGTTGATGGACGCATTGGCAACCTTCGCAGCTGAGAAGGCGGGAAAGAAAGGCAAGTTGTGATTGAAGCACCAAGTGATGAAACACATACCATGGCAGAGCATTGTGGCCATATCAGATTGCTCAAGAAGAGTGATGCTGTAGGAACCTGATTGTTGCTTAGTAGAATCAGGAATAAAAGTTATATCGAAGTTGGCATTTTGAGGACCTTAAACCGTGACGAAACACGACTAATCAATGCCGGACTAGTTATCCGTCATACCACATCCGAGACTGCGGTTTGAGCAGTAGAACGCATGTGACCATGAGGTATTATAGCGGATGGGCGTTCAAGACAGCGATTCATGCGTCCTCTTGGACAAGTATTGGTATTCCAACTGCATTCCGAGGCTCCATGGCCAGACGTCCATTTGATATGTACAACTCTTCCTTTCGAACTCCCGCAATGATGGGCACGGTCTAGTACAGCGTGTTACCTCCTTGACCAGTACTGTTGCCCGCTCTGTAATCAGAGCCCTTCGCACCCTTGGCTTCCTGCGCACTGGGATAATCGGTATGAATCGCCGGACCACCCGCAGGACCATCGACGCCTGGAAGGTAATTCTGTTGTCGGCCACGGTAACCTTTCTCTTTATTCGATTTTAATAGTTGCAGGTATCGTTCTGCGTTGAGTCAGTAAGAGCTCCCCTCATACCGACTTGGTTATCAGTGAACTGTGGAATCGTACCTCTGTATTTACCGCATTTCTCGAGGTGATTGACACCCTCACGTAGATAGCACTTTCCTGTAGATCCTGTCATCAGTCTCGATTCTTCAAATAGCACAAGAACGACAATGCGCAGTGAACGTGGACGAGCCACAGCGAATGTTGCACACGTAGTTGCTCTTGCTCAAACATCATTTCGGTCGCCCGCGCATTCGTGGTATAGGAGGAAACCGCTCTTCAGGTCAACGTACCCATCTCTTCGCCGACTAATCTTTGCATCATCTGGCCCACCCACTGTTCTCGTACAATCGCATCTCTGGCATCCGCAACAGCCTGGTTGTCGGAGAAGTCGACACCATCGAACGTAGGTGGTACTTTTGGCTTCTTGGCCAGAAAGAGCTCTGACTCGGGAGTAGGCATCTTGTTTGATCGTGAGTTGTGAGGAAGGACTGCGAGGTTGGATCGAAGGTAATGTCGTTGAGTCGGAGTCGATGATGGAGGTCGAGTTGCAGTCAGGCCGCTTCCGCCACCGACCTCTGCTTTCGATGCGGTGAACTCTTGGATTCAAGCCACAGAACCCGAAAGCGCTTTCCGAGTTGACTGGAGCAGAATTCTAATGAGCTTCGTGTTCTACGACCTGCAATGACCTCGTGCAGCTTCAATGAAGCCGAGCTTCTTAGAAAGGCCAAGACCAACATCCCTTTTAGGTTTAGTGTCATTGCTGACTATTTCCTGTAACGACAAGGTAAGGCTCTCTCCTATCAACCGCCATCACCGATTCCCTGCTACTGTTCATGGATGCAGGGTTGTAGTTGGCTCCTCTTCCGCCAGTGAGATATCAGTCAGAAGGCAAGTAGAGTTCACCGGTTTGGTTGACCATTGATGACATGCTGCCCACACAAGAGGTCAGACCTCTACGTCGTCAAAAGGTCCCTGCCCATAGCACTCCCTGGGCAAAGATAGGGAGCCGCTTCTGGTCATTGGGTCTGTCGGCAGTCATGTGAAGCGATTGGCAACGCAGGAGGTACTACAATACTACCTAGGAGTGTATGCCCTGCTAAATTCTCCGTGTCTGCGCGAATTTCAAGGTTCTGGGGAGTCGTTTTTCGGCGATGTGCATATGTTAACATCAAATCCAGCTCATGACAACCAAAGGTCTTTACACACCCTGTCATCACACCTACCTGGTCTTTCATTTTGCGTTGCAACACGACATATGCATATGAGTACTTGTGGCTCTGTTGTCAATACACGGGATTTGTCTTTCAGTGAGGCTGCTTATTTCGTACTGTGCCTGGGTCAATATATGTTCAAACCCCCTTCGAGTTTGTGCTCCTTGAATGCACGCTCAACACCTCCTTCAACAACTTATTCTCTTCACAGTCACTGATTGGCGTTGAGCGTCAACGCATTCCCCGGAAAACCTGTGATGGACCATTTGTACCGCCTGTCAAATCCTTTTCCACACGATGAAATTCAGGTTCCATATCTCTGCAACGACGATTATCCCTACACTGGTACCCCTGGAGAGTGGCATTCCTTCCCACGGAGCTGTGGTTGGCAGCAGTACAACGACGATGATTACATCAGGCAGAACCCCCAATCATGGGCTGCTTTCATACAGACATGGCTCTATTTTGGGCTTCTTTCAGAAACGTTACGCGCACCAGTGATCTCCAGAAGCTTAGTTCGCGAGAGCGGTCCGCATTCATATTTGTGCACGGAGAATCTACCTTATATGCTACTGATGGCACTCAGAAAAGCGAGAGACACAGAAACTTATGCTCAAAGGCAAGAGAGAAAGCAAGGACTGACCTCCATACTCGACGCACAATACCTAATGGTGGCTGACGCCGATGAAAGGGGGCCACTTCCCGAAAGTGTTGTCTTATCGCTGCTAATCCTCCATAACAACGTTGTGACATTTATAACTTCGTTAGGAAGTACAGGTGCCACCGTGGGCCAAGCATCATCAAGACTTACAGCGATCTAAAGCCGTAAAATGATGCCGCAGATCAAAGCTCGGTTTTTAAAGAGTGGATGGTGTCCCTCTCACATGGAATGGGCCAGTCGACAGCTCGCTCCTCCAGATCAAGTCGTCGCCAGCGCCTTGAAAAGAGTACGAAAAGACAACCACAGTGTGTGCACCGAAGAGGCCTGTGTCTTCAATCGAGCCGATACCAAAGAGTATCATACTCGTCACGTCCCAGACGACTGCACTTGCAGACATGTCACAGAGGCTCAAATCATTTCGTCTCAGCAAAAGGATTGCTCGCCAACGACCATCGCCGATGCCGCAGCCTCACTGCTTCAAAAAGACTTGCTGCCGATATATACCGTGCAGAAAGGTCTAGTAGAGGTCTCGTCCATCGTTATGTCAAGCGCCGATACTCCAACAACATATGTGGCTATCTCACATGTCTGGAGCGACGGCCTCGGAAACCCAGAATTCAACTCGTTGCCGCTGTGCCAGCTCATTCGACTGCAGAGGCTGGTGGACGAGCTCTATCCAGACATGCCAATGGACCGTCACGTACCTTTCTGGATAGACACTCTTTCAGTACCTGTTAAACCACCCACCGCGCGATCTTCCGCGATCTCCAAGATGCGAGAGACCTACCAAAAGGCAGCCAAAGTGCTAGTCTTAGACGCCGAGCTCATGAGTCTCGATATTTTCGTTCCACCACTGGAATTAGCACTCCGAGTTGCGTGTGCGGGTTGGGCAAACAGATTGTGGACGTACCAGGAGGCGGTCTTATCCCAAGATTTGGTATATCGCTTCAGGAATGGTTTTGTAAGCCAGAAGGAGCTGCAAGTTGGGTACATCGATAACTGGGCACGCAACGCATACTCGGGCATCACGACAGCAGGGCAGAGGGCACTCCAAATGTTCACGATTGAACGGGATAGAGAAGAAATCGAGAGGGGTTTTAAGCTACATTTTGTAGCAGAAGCACTACGGTGGAGGACGACCACCAAAGAAGAAGACGAAGCGGTATGTCTTGGTACGATTTGTGGCGTCGATGTCACTGCAATGCTCAAGCTAAAAACCGCCAAAGAGCGAATGAACAAGTTCTATCAGAGTCTGGATTTTATCCCATGGGGCTTGCTCTTTTCCTGGGGATCCAAAATCAACCAACGCGGCTTCACGTGGGCGCCGGCCTCATTTCTGAACCGGACAACAATGCTTCCCAGAACATCGAAATCTAAAGGGGCGACGTGGTCAATCAATGGTCTCCTCGGACGTGGCCCAGGTATACTTTTTTCCGATTTTGGCGTTGCTCACGACTTGAGATCCTTCTTCTTCAAAGACCACAACACCCAAAGGTGGTTCCTTGTCTATCCCGTCTACCCTTTCGCGGACGAGGATGAGAACATTCCAACCCCCTACGGAAAAACCTTTCAAAAAAGGAAAACTGGGAAGGCTCCATTCGATGTCAAGAGACCATTCACAACAGCACTGCTACTGTTCGATCCTATTGAGCGAGTCGACACCGGGACCAATGCTGTGTATGTGCACATAAAATCCTTGTCTTCCGGCATTGCAGGCGAGTCGTTGATACATGTCTCCTACGACGAGCCAGTCAACATCCACACGGTTGATAAATCGGTTCTAATCGGACACATGGGACAAGCAATGGTCCAGAACTTCGAGCAGCCGGGATCCACATTCTTCGAAGACGGCCTCGCAAGGCATGGTCTTTCTGTGCCTTCGACAACCAGTTGGTGTATCGAATAACATTCTAGAACCCGCCCACTCCGCAGAGAGGAAACCCATAGGAAATTGGCCGGATGCCGAAAGGTTGAAGGTGGTCTGCTTGACTAGCACAATGTACGCCGTGTACCACATACTAAAAGGGAAATCCTAAGCAGCAGCACTGTAGGGGTATCTTGAGAACTTGCCAGGTCGACTGGCCTCACTAAGGAATATCTGACGCTGGTTCCTAAGGTAGTTGAAACGCAAGTCGATGATATACTACTTAAGTTACTAACAAAACTATCCCTCTAGATTCACCTGCCTGGATCACGGTAGTAATTAGTAGGTTTGTGACTAAACTCACATTAGGTAGATTAAACTTATCAAAGTAGATAAGGAAATCCTTAGGTCAGTCAAGGACTCGATGAAGCCGCATCCCTTGATGATAGAGAGCGTGAGTCAGCCTGATCCTATTTATGCGCACCTCGGAATCAATCCATCGACTACTTTTCTGGCCTGTATTTGGCGGAATTTAGGGGTGGGGAAGCATTGGTCTCGCCAAGCCAAGCACCGCGAACAATGAACTCTGCAAGCGGAATGGCTTCGTTCCTGCCATCGCTAAATCTGCAGCATCACAACGCTACGTCTGACTGGCAATGTCCTCTTCGGCAGCCAGGGCTAGAAATGAAAGCCTCGTCGGCGGTCTCTCAATGTCCTCCACATGACTCGATGGAGCTGCATCCCTTGGTGATAAAAAGCTTGATCCAGCCTGATCCCATCCCACCGCACCACGCAATCCATCGACCATTTTTCTGACCTCACTGGACCTCGACATCACGCTCAGTCTATTGTTAGGCTCTTTGATCTCTGGTAAGGCCGGCTCCATCATCATTGCCAACGTTGTCGACGCGCGGAGAAGTCTCCTTCTACCGTCTGAACCGCGCTCATTCCTCTCTGCGGATTTGGTGAGTATTCTGCCTTCGATATCCTCCCCGATGTGTGCTGTGAAGAAATCGACTCGTGCGTTACGCTCGTCCTGGCACGCCGGACACAACTTGTCAATGCCAAATGTGTGGAGCGGGTGGTTGAACCTGTCTGTACAGGTTGATGGCGAGGCAAGGCCGTCCGCCGAAGCTTGACTTGGACAACGAGACCTTGCGACCGGCTTGCTGGAGTAAGAGACGTGTCCGCATCCGAGGAAGAAATAGGTGTTGTAGTAACACATGGCTTCGAAGCAAGACTGGTTTCTTTGCCTGTGTTCGATATGCTGAAAGGGGGTTTCGGACGGCCAGGGTAAGAATATGTCAGTCTCAACAGCTATCACGGTCCAGGGGACACAAACAGACGGAACTCGAAGTGACATGTGGTGAGTCGAACGCGGCTGCGGTTCCTTTGGGTTATTGAAAAGCTGGTTCATTGTCTTTGTTCTATACCCGCATCCGACGGGTTCGGTCACAACTTTGGATCCAGCAAACAAAGACCGCCACATGGAATGAACCATACCATTGTCATTCCCACTAGATGCGCCAAATGCAAGATGGAACGTGCTTACACAATTCACGTGGTAGATGTTTGATGCTTGCGGGGTTTGGGTGCGTGAGAGAGCGGCATAGTAAGACACATCAACAAAGTTCAAGTTTCGGTGGTTCTGGAAAAGATATGACCGTGGTGCACGTTGAGGAAAAGCCCAGGCTTCTCCTCTGATAGCTTGACTCTCGTCCAGTAGTCCTACTGCCCATCTAAGCTCGAGCCATGTGCATCATGACGGCTATACTGGAACTCCACTCGGCGCGCCTCGCTCTGTCTAGAACCATGGATCTGTATTTGCGATGCGTGGATCATCGTCTTCGACGCTGTGACCTGTGACCACTCATTCTTCCGGCGCAAGAACCACCTTCGGCCGGTCCGATTCCTCGATACTCTCACGCCCTCCGCCCAATGCACTCGCAATGTCCGCCTTCTTCCCCGTCCAATCCTCCTTTTCCTCCTCCTCAATCTCCTTGCCCGTCCGCTCTCCACGTTTGTGCAGCTCGGCGTCATGCTCAGCTCCTTGTCTGTCCAAATCCGATGTAAGGCTGTCCTCCCCTGCGTGACCGCCCCCACCGCCGCTCCGAACTGCCTTGGCCACGTCGCCCTCGCCAGGCATGCGCATCTGTTCGCCGTCGAGCTCGCTGTTGGGATTGTAGTGTTGTGCGTCGGACTCGGGAATGAGTTTTTCGGTCAGAGGCCCGCGCTCGCCTGCGCCCATTGCGCTTGGCTTGGCCGCCTCGCCGTGCTGTGAAGGTACATCGCCTTCTGTACGGTGGTCGATTATCTTGTCATTCTCACCCGAACTGTCTTTGCTGGTGGCTTGTTCGGTGGAGGTCTTGGAGGCAGGGTTTCCAGCCTGGTTCAGGCCCGTCTGTTGTGTGGGTTGTGAAGGTGCGCTGGGGTCGAGGGCCGACATTATGACGACGGTGTGTAAATGCTGTCTTTGAGAGGATGTTCTGCTCTTGTGCTGGAAGAGAAAGAGGTAGTCGGACCCGTGTGTTGCGAAAAGAGCTACAGTCTTAGTTCTCTTGATATTGGTTGCACAGAGATCGACAGTGAGGGGTGTGAATGTCTGTTGGTATTGAAGCTCAAGGCTACAAATCGAGAACTATGCACACAAAGGGGAGGACACTCTATTGTCAAGCTGGAATTCACAATAGTGAGGGAGCAGGTAGTGAAAGTCTGAGGAGTGACAGCGCTGATAGCTGCTGCAAGTCCACGAACTATAATTCGATCAATGCGGTCACTGACACTTTTTTGATAGCACCAGCCACAGGGCAGTCTGAGTGACGTCATTCATTCTATTGACAATGGGGCCAAAAGCGGCAGCCTTGTCAGAATCAAGAAAGGAAATATAGCCGACAACCTATAAGGCATGTAGATTCATTCATCAACCCAAACAAAAAACCAAACACCTTCGGGTCGTAGGAAAATAAATATATACATTTGCGAAGATCTGACGGGCGTCCTGCCTCTGTCGCGTCGGCAAATGTCTCGACATCATGGCAAATGACCTGGGTTTGTCCAGTCAAGACAACATGAGAGTTTCATCACCTGTTTGCTCAGGCGCTCTCCTCATGAAAGACAGACGACAACCCTCCTGACCTCGCGCGACGATGATGTCGTTCGACGACATAAGCGACGACATCATCATGAAGTCGTTGCTTGGCTGCAGACTCGGCACTCACACCTGGCTTCAAATTCGTCTCGCTCGAAATCCTGCTCTTGTCGAGTTGAGATCACCTTTTCGAACTGAAGCACTTGACAATTCTCTCTCAGCTGCTCAAGTCCCTTGCTACCGACAGACGACACCGGCTTGAACCTTCAAAAACCAAGCACGATGTCTCATGCTAATCCTGCTCAAATTGGGTCCGTATTTCATAGTCATTCATCTCCTGCTGAACCTGACTGACCTTGTACTCCAATTCTCAGGGGTCAACTAGCAGTGCTTGCCTCTCTGCAGAGAGATTTCGACAGAGCATCGCAGGAAATCGAGTCCCACCAGAGACTCGCCAGACGGCTCAAGGGTGAACACCCGGTGTACAAGGTGACCAAGATTCCTGAAAAGGTCAGTATTCTCTAACCTTAGCATCAAATGGCAACTCACCACTTTTTCCTGCACAGATCTACAAGAAAGACCGGACCGAGCAGACCGACCTTCTCTCGAAGCTGCCAGCGGGCGTCGCAGCTCAAATCTGGCAAGATATCCCAACCGACGCCGATCGAGTTATGCTAGCCCTGACTTGCAAGGCTCACGCCGAGACATACGAGTTCTTGAAGATGAAGAAGATCAATATCACAGACAACAACGTGGAGAAGAGAGTGATGTTCCTTCCGCGTCCAGTTCGTTACGCCCACAATCATCGCCTCCCGGTGCTTGTTCGTCTCCCGACTTGGATGCCAGCCAACTACCAACTCTGCTACAAGTGCAACCAATACATTGACCTGACTCATCCATCCAGCGGAGGCACTTGGGAAGGAGACGCAAGAGAAGTGAGGAATCTGCGAGCCGACCAACAAGCTACGGTCGTTGGTCCACGTTGCCCACTCTGCGTGGTCGCCGACAACCTCAAGCTGATCAAGGACACACCAGAGGCGAAAGAGTACGAGCGAAAGGCCAAACTCGTCAAACAAACTTTCTAGATTGGACAAGATGAAGGAGGAAGACGTATGACCTGGTGATGTGGGAAGCAAGTATCGAAGGTCCAGAAGCACAGGCTTGGTCGCAAAGTAATGCAGTCCACACAGTCCGTAGAGACTACTCGAGTATCGAGACTTGAATGCAACATATTGTTGAAACACACTTCCGCAGCTTTCTCTTTCATTTGGTTTCAAGACTTCTTCGTTGTCCGCACCCCATCCAGCTTGTCAACAAATGGCCGGTAAGGTGCGGCAATTACGTGGGGCTGTGGTCTATCTGGACCATCATGCTGGTATTCGGTATAGCCTGGATAATGTTGTTGTACTTCGTGCATCCGATCAAGCGGCTCTCCAACGACATGGTACTTTGCCCATTCCACAGGCGGACACCGGGTCACGTTCTGCGCGTTTGGGAATTCGCCAAATCTGGATACATGTCCTCCACTGCTTTCATTTGTTGGATATTCCAGGTCATCGACCGCTACACCGCCTTTTGAGGAGTGATTCAATTTTCCGTCTTCGAGATCCTTGACGAATTGCTCGGGGTGTTCCAGTGCTGCCTTTTTCATTTTATCGAGGTCTCGCATATCTTGTAATGCACGTTGACGCTGGATCTGCAAGATTGACAAAGCCGCTCTCAATGCTATGGCATCGGAATTGTCATCCAGACTGACAGGTAAGGATTCGGGCTCTTCGTCCATCCACTGTGGCAAGTCTATCTGGTGGCCATCATGGGGTGGGAGACCGGCTTGAGAGAGGGTTGGAGTTACCGGCGAGTACGAAGGTCGCTCCGGACTACCACTGGGTTCATGTTTGAACGTGCTGACGTTTCTGTTCTGCTGTTGTTGTTCTTCACTACCATTATCAGGCATGATCAACCTCAAACGAATGGAGGCTGGTTGATCGGCAGCATGTGGCGGAGTCGTGGTCGTCGACCGCATCAAAGAATGATCTGCTGTCTGTAAAGACCCCAAGAGTCTCCACACAGGTATTTCGTATCCCAGGCCTTGTCAACACAGTGTGCAGTTGACCTGGTCGATCTTATTTTCAGCCCGGTTACTTGGCAGTGGCAAATGTCTGAATAGTACTAGTACAGTTGAAAATCAAGACTAGTGCAGTATTAGTCTGGCGCAGTCAAATTAGTGACGGGTTTCTAAATACATATGGGAAATGAAAAGTATGTCACGTATTTCCAATTTTCCTTGGTTTTCGATTTAGATTCTTATGTACAATAACTATAACAAGTTACCTTTCCTTTTTAAATTTTATTAGGAATAACGTAAGATCGGGCGACCGAGCTATACGAGCGATATCTCCGAAACTCGATTTCAAGTAGGTTTGCTGTAATTTACATATATTAAGAGATATCGATATAGCGCTATAGTGCTTATTTAACACCTAAGAATATACTCGAGGACTCGGCCTTATATTTAATTATGTTGTCGATAGAGTGTATTGCTTATTAAGGCGTACGAGTTAATTTAAGATTTATATTATATCGATACTAAAATTCTCAAGATATCTCAGTCTAGTTTAGCACTATAACTTAGGATTCTTTCTAGCGCTTATAGAATACTTGGTCTCTCGGTAATTATATGTATTTTCTATAATCTCTTGTGTATTATTAAATTATTATATTTGAAGGATTATTTAAACGAGATATATCTATTGTTTCGGAATAATAGCGAGATACCTTATATTTAGCGTTTAGCATTACGGAGTAACTTTGAGATTTAGTTAGGATAGATAGTACCTCTAATAGCGGCTCCAGGGATCGAGAAGAGAACACTAGTCACGACCTCGAGACCGAGCTCGACGACTACCGTTTTAAACAGCTACAGCTACATTATCTCGTCTTTCCATAATAACAATGCCTGCACACCACATCGCCGCTATAGGCTCCTCCTTTGCCGCCGGTCCCAGCATTCCCCCAATCATCGACAGTAAAGCGAGACGTTCAGGAAACAATTACCCGCACCTCCTAGCAAAGAACCTAGGCGCAGAAATCACTGACCTTACAAGCTCTGGGGCGACATTACTGAATATCCTGCGTGAGCCTCAATGCGTGTCGATACTGCTCCCTAAATGGTTTGACAGCCTAATACCGCCTCAATTGGACGGGCTGCCGGAGGCTGCCGATATTGTAACGCTGACTGCTGGTGGCAACGATCTGGGATATAGCAAGGGAATGCTCTTGGACGCAATGAGGATCGGTCTGACACAAAAGAAGGGTATTGGGTGGTTAATACAAAAGACGGGATACGGTGGCGACGAAGCAAGTGTCGGGTCTACGACACTCGAAGAAGTGCGTGATCGCTTGGTCGAAGTGTTCGACAGAGTTCATGAGATCGCTCCTCAGGCTAAGATTTATCTCGTTGATTATGTCAACGTTTTTGGGCCGGACACGAAGATTGAAGCTGATCAACCTCTCCCTCAGAAGACGGTTGAAACTTACATCGAAGTCGCAAAAGGATTGGCAGGAGCTTATCAAGAGGCAGCTGACTTGCGACCAGACCTGGTCCGCCGAGTAGCGATCAGTGAAATGAGTCAGGGACATGAGCTGGGCTCGGCGGAACCGTGGGTAACGGGCTTCACTTTTACAATGCTGAGGCAGGGGATCACACCATACCATCCCAATGCGAAAGGTCATGTTGCTATCGCAGAAGTATTGCATGAACTCATTGAGAAGACACGGTCGGCATAGAATGGTAAGGCTTGGATGTTTTGTCGATGACACCTTGAAAAGGAGAAAGAACGCTTCCCGACACAGCAACAGTCGAGTGACTGGCGATGTAAGTTAGACTACCCTACACTCCAACATGTGCAATGATAAACAGCGAATATGTTATGCCTGTAGCTCATGGGAGTTTAGAAAGGAACCCTCTTGATTCTTGCGTGGTTGGGAAGTACGCATCGGCTCATGCCGCCAGCAATATCTCGACTGCAGTGTACCTCGTGCTTACGTCTAGAGATATCACGTACGAAGAGCTTGGGTTGTCTGTCACAACAGTCCCCGTCGCAGAAGTAATACCCTAATTTGACTTTAGCGACATCTTCATGTATTTCACTTCTTGACATATAGTACTAGTGGTTTGTTCAGACATTCACAAATCGAGCCGCATTTCACTTTACGTCCGTAGTACCCAAAGCTGTTTGATAAGCGATTTGAATTGCCTTGCTAGATATTCTACATTTTTTCAGCGTAGTTCTTTAGCCTCATCAGGATAGCCGCGCACATCTAAATTCGGAACCTTACATCACGAACAAAGCACACCACTACGCGAAACTCCTGGCTACCTTACTGCTAGACAAGCAAGATGGCAGCGAGTACTCCCGTCCCGAAGTCAGGTGAAGCCGAGAGTGTTGTCTTCTTCGATATTACACTTGGTGAGCAGCTTCTATTCCTGTAGCTACCTATACAAACTTCCAGCCCTCTGCCCACAAAACGCGCCGGCCACATCAATAATCCTTGACACATTATTGAATTATACTATGTGCCTGTACGACTGCCTTGGAGTGTTGATCTTAGTCAGAATCATTGATGGCAGTCTAAGCGCAGAACTCTGATAAAAGCCGAGAAGTAATGCCATTTCTTCAAGATTGCCTCCTATGCCTTCGAGTTGCTGGTACGGCTGAGGTCCACCATGATAGCGGATTGTGACAAATCCGGCGGTTGAGGAGCTGTATGCTAGGTTGACTGGGCTTGTAAAGAACGACCGCGACTCCTGATGGGTGAGGACTTGCTCAATGTCGGTGCGTCTGCGACCATTTGGGCCCAGATTTCTCTCATCTTGACTTGTTCATTCGCGCCATTCTTGAGTAGCTTCATCATGCTATGGTCCTGCGTTTCTAATCCTCTAATCTGATCTCCCACCTTGCTGTCGTGGTGGTATCTCCCTTTCGCCGCAGCCTTGCATCATTCGAGACATAATCCTCCTCTGGCCTTCATCTGGTCTACCCTGAACACAAGCTGCGCATCTGCAGTGTGGTCCCGTTGGATAACTCCTCGAGCAACCCTATCCTCGTTTTATCTCTGCCCTCCGCGACTCGCAAGGGCCGAAGTAAGGCAGGTAAAGGTCTCTGGTCCACGACTGGGTCTACACCGTCTTTGGCGGACGACCCGCGTTCGCCTTTCGTCCTTCATCGGGTATCCGTCTATTCATCATTTTTCTCCATGACTAAATCGTCCATTTCGTCGATATTTAGGATGCGTTTGATCGGTCTTCACTACTTGTAGGATCATCGTCGGGTTTGCGGACTTGACGTGTCAAACGCGACCGGACGCGTTGGGGTGGCCGATTCTGCATTGACTAAGATTGCATTCTTTTCGAAAAAAATTTGAAGGTGAAAACGCGACATGAGCCTCCTGCGCCGCGCCAGCAACTTCCAGTGTTTCCACCTTGCTCGAGCACAAAAATGAGTTGCTGAAGAAACGAGTTGCGGAAGAGCTCGAGTCTATTCAAGGGATCGATCGATATCTGAGCTTGGCACTTTGGAGCCGCTGCCCGGGCAAAGTGGCTAGCGCAGCTAACACTAGGCCTTTCCAAACACAGCAGCATGAACATGTGTGGACAAGAGTCTAATCTTACAGTGGTTACGATAAACTCCCTCCTAGACTCATCCGTCTTCTAAAAAACGCAAGAGAAGTCTTTCGGTCGATGTACCCTCAGGTGCAGAGGCACCCATTTTCCCACGGTCACCGTATCCTCTTATCCTCTCCTGGCCCGCGCCGCTCAATGCACGACACATAATGCAGCCTGCCGATGGACAACGCAGCAAGCCAGAGCGCTATGCCTCTTCTTTCACGGTCATCGGCCGGACGCTCGCACTCTTTCCCTTCCCCAGCGACCTCGAACAAGCGTCGACGAGATTCAGACGTTTCTTCAACGCGGCATGTCGGCGTCAGTTCCGCGTTATATCGCAACGATGTTCTTCGTATCAATGGGTATATACGTGGAGAAGAGCGCGGGAACTAGTGACATCTTACTGTCCTAGGCTCCGTACGGGCGTGAGTCTGGCGGTTCACATCCCATGTCAACTCTGCGGTTCCATCTCCGCATGCGATCAAGGAACAGCCTTCCTTCCATGCGGAAGGAGTTCTGTAGCTAGCGTATATTGACTGCTCCAACCCGGCTTGTTCACCGCCCTTCCTCCACTCCTACAACACTCCTTCCTCACGAGCTCTTCCCCAAACGAATAGAAACTATCGCGCAGCGTAGCGGCCATTATGGCTTGGAAACCAAATAACACTCATTTGCACAGGCTTAGCTGTGAGTAAGTTAAGGATACACACGATCATTTAGAAGTTGAACATTTGTCCGCGCAGGAGACGTCAATTCGATGCCTCTTCTCTTTCTGAGCCATCCATAGCGGTAACAGTGTAAGTATTCTACCTGGAGTTCAATCGCAGCTTGTCAACCACCAACCCGTTCCTCCTGCCGCTCCATATCCGACCTTTCGCAGCCTCCAGACGGCCACTCATATTTGCGTCCCAGGCGTGCACACTCGAGACCATGTTTGCATTGTCAACGTTGATGCATGAACTCCGATTCTTGAGAAAGTACACGAACGTTTTGGCTGGATTTCATCACACTTTTTGTTGCTCCTTCTACATGTGAGACACCTCTTCTTGCTTCGATGGTAGAAACTTCTCTTTCGTGAGCGGACTTTAAATTGCGCCCCTGAGTTCGAGTGACAGAAAACTTGCTTTGGCATACTTGTTTGCTGGATAACAGCCCATTTCTTCATCTAAATTGTGCTCTCTGATCCAATCTCCTAATGGATGCGCAAAGGTTAGCCTAGCGAATGTGAACGACTCACCTCGGAAGAGCCTGTGCCCAGGCGTTAACCCTTTTGGAATTCAAGGCATAATTCTTGACCGATCATTCTGTCTATGGGCGACAGGGTATTCGTAAGTCGCAATTTGGAGTTGTCGCTGTCAAAAGCCATCGTTGGATCGATTATTCGAAAACGTGCAGGCAGAATCTTTGCCAAAGTTGTTCAGTGTCCGTCCATCAAATACAACTAGGGCGAGCTAGGGTACAAGTCGTCACCTGTAGCAGGACCTCCCTTGCTCGCCATCGACCTTGAATATGTCAGTCGCCAGCTCGATGCTTTCACCAACGGATCTTGTCACCAACCTCAGACGGTGCTTTATGACATGTCCTCTCCTTCTCCTTTTAACACCTTCCTTCCCTGATCCTATGATTCCGACCACCTTCTTCCAGCATTGGGCTTTACACAAGGCATGGCAGTTACGGGTGATTGAGCCGATGGTTGATCACCGCCACACTATAGGCGATACACATTATTGGCGCACGGAGGCTCAATATTATATGGACTTGTTTGGAGATCTAGCCAACATTGAGCGCCAGGAGATCGATCAATGGATCTATTGGAGAGCAGAAGCCGAGTTTTGGAGTAATGCCTGCTGTAAGAAGGACCGTACTGCGGAACGATGGCAAATCTCGGATTTGCAATATTGTTAAGATTGAAGCCCGGCATGTAGGGAAGAAATTCGAGAAACACCCGGAGACCGTGCATGGGCGCTTCAACATTCATGATTCGAATTACTGGAAGACAGAGACGTTCCACTACAACGATTTGCTCGAGCAAGTCGACTCAAAAAATAGTCAATCTTTCCAACAGCCATCGGCAAATTCAGGTGCGGGACTAGATATGAAAAGCAAGAAACGAAAAGCTACTGCAGATGGGCCGACCACGACTTCACCTTCAAATTCCTGGCTGACAAGGTGGAATGCTGGGCACGAGACTCCCTACGGAGCTGAGCAGCCTGCGGGAAAAGTTCTCAGAAGGAGGGAGGTGGCCAAGACTCATTAGCGCCCAAATACCGGTAACTATTTCTTGAGTGTGGCAATGTCGATTCGCACCCTTTCTTCGTCGCTAAGATTGTCCTTCGCTGCAACACATATCTCCAACAGTTCACGGTACCAATGCTCGAGCCGATCAGCAAGATCCTGTTTCGATCTGGAGAAAGCTGTAACGAAAGTCTCATCGTGACAGGCATGGCTGCTTGCCCTGGCAGCTCGGAGAAATTCGTGAATTCGGTACTGCAGCGGCACGATGTAGCGAAGTTTGTAATGAAGCTCGTCTTTGTCGCGGATCGTTGGCTCGATCGCCAAGCCATCAATCAAGGTTACTTCTGGGAAGAGAGATTCGCCGTCGGAGAACACTATGGACCAGAAGTCGAGGTACGCAAACATTCTGGTGAGATTTTGCTGCAGGTCCGGTGAATGCCAGTCTTTCTTCGCTGCTGATCTGGCCGAATGGTGGTCAAGTCTGTTCACCTGTCCTCGGAATGTGATAGAACGATCCAGGAGTCCGGTTCCCGCCGCAAATTTCCGAAGCATTGCAAGCCCACCTTGAAGATGGGCAGCTGCAGCCACATCGTCGCCCTGGACAAAGTCGAATATTGTGAAAAGTATGCATGCCAACATCATCTTCTCCCGAGATGCCGTGGACAATTCATGGCGAAGTTGCCGAATGGCCCTGCCGTACTGGCAGTACGCAAAGGTAAGGAGATCTCTGTTGTGCGTCCCTTTGTGGGTACCGGAGACTTCTAACTCGTGCTCATGGATTGCCCCTAGCGCAATTGTAGCATGTCGAAGGACAGGACTGTTGTCACTGCACTGGAGAACGACTTCACCGAATGCCGGCCATCCGAGACCGGGGCCAAGGGCCGAGGCTGACCTCTTTTGAAAAGATTCGAATGCGCTCCGCTCAGTTTCGCTTTCGAATCTTCTGAGACAGGGTGTACTGCTTGGATCACCGCAAAAAATCTTGAAGCGGATTGGCAGTCTTGCGGCCGACGTTTGCTGCAGTGAGCTGTTCGTATATTCGCATGAACGAGCTGCCTTTTGGCACCTGCTGCAGTGGGGGTTTCTCCTGGACATTTAACTCGTCTTTGCCTGTAGAAAGACAAGAGGAGTCAGTGACAACAGCGACAAGCATCGCGTGGGAAGGAGAATAGAATGCAATATGGGAGATAGCGCTCAACTCTCAGCCTCGGAAACAAAATCATCGGACGAACATGCTCATAAGATCTGGAACGTACTTGCAGGGTGTACACCCCGTTCTAACCTTAGGTCGGCTTGCTCGAGATGGGCGCAGCCAGGTATTGTATGGGGCCTCCATGATTATTCAAAAGGATTCTTTTTGGCAGTCGTGCGGCATCAAGTACAGTGGTAGTTTGGCCTGCCTCGCCAAGATGAGGCGCACTTGAGTCGGGATTCAGTCCACTAGAGATCATTGTTTCGCAAGAGACGCGATGATTGTCCCTGAGAATCATGATGTTTGATTATAACTTTTTGGGCAAGTATTAGTCGCATCAAGGTTACTTCGTAAACCCACATGCCTGTTTGAGCAAGGCTAGTAAAGGGTTAAAATGGCCCCTCGCACTCGTGATAAGATAAGATCGGTGATAAGATCAGATCGCCCTGTCCGGCACTGAGAGGCATTGTGATGTGCTTCTCCCAGTCCAATGGCAGGGTCGAGGTTGAGGTTCTCCATACCTAGGGACCTCTACTCGTACAACTTACGAGCGTGTCCCTTGAAGAATCTGCCAGCCAACCCTCTCTGTGTTGTCAAACACTGGAACTGCATTTTGTTTTCCCCAAATCAATTCAATCTTGGAAAGCCGAAGTTCTGCTAATTTAGTCAACTGCCTGGGCACCAGAGAAGCCCACCATGTCTCAAACGATAGACAGCGTCCTGGTGTTCGAGAGCCTGGGGATCCGGATCGATTTGCAATGCCACACGTTCTCTATGCAAGCGAAGGACATTCTTCAGAACTCAACAGTGCGACGCAAGTCAACATTCTGCGTCAGACGGCCAGTGTGCAGGCGCAGAGACTTTTCCGCTGGCGGCTGAACTGCCATTCATCTCTGCAACAGGAAGGTGACGCTATGCGAAAAGAGGAGACTGCAACACGCAGAAAGTTCAAAGCCATTGTGGAGAACACGAGGTCGCAAGACTGAGATCCCTGGTTCGAGCACGTTTTGATGCACGTTTTGACAGGGATACCTTTACGTGAAAAAGTACAATCCTGGACTCCGGAAACAGACGACTCGGTTTCTTCCAGAGGGCTCCCAGCCTGCTCGATGACAGCTTTCCATTCGTCTTTTATTCGCGTCTGTCTTCCTGCTGTTGGCGTCTTTGTGTCACCGGTTGTCTGGCAAGACGGACATTGTCAGGGAACACTCGACTTCGCTCAGCCCCCAACATATCAGGTTAACGGAAAGAGCCGCTCCACGTAGCTGTCAAAAAACCCTTGAATCGAAGATCCAACGCCACAAATGCCACCGGAACCCTTTTTTTTCCTGGTGTTCTGTGACCTTCTAGCAAAAAATCCCATTATCATTCCAACTTCTCTGTCCTTTTTTTTCAGTGCAGATCAAGTTTCTTCTGCTAGAGAAGTGATATAGTTTCGTTTGACATATATATCTCTACCATCAAAAGTAAAGTATACCGCGCAAATCATCCCAGTTACGATCCCCGCCTCGCATAAATTAGCGAGGGAGAAACCCCAGTCCTCGTCAATTGTCCACCCAAGGAAAAGGCATTTGCCACGACGTGTCACACAGTCAAGCTTCGACCGCAATTACTAAGTACTTCTCAGCTGGCCACTCTCCTTCGGATTGCGGGAATTGCAATTCCACTGCATTGGCAGACGTGCCTTCCCTTACCTTGCAATGTCTCCCTAACAACGCGCTTTCGAGTCTCTACATTCAGTCCTCCCATTGCCGGAAATGCCCCCGAATGCCTCGAATCTACAGCCGCCGAGTGCTCAGGCTAGACTTGTACCAAATTTGACGTATCGGAATGCCAGTCCTGAAAAGGAACCAGGGCCACTGCGCGATATCTCGAACCTGACCAACGACACGGTGACCGAGAATGCCAAAGGCAAAGGCAAGGAGCCAGAGGTAGGAGGAGATGATATTGCCTCGGGACAAGAAAAACCACGACTTACCATCAAACAACTGCGAGAGCAAGCTCAAAATGCCGTTCAGGCTCAACAAGAAGAAGAAGAGCAGCCGACATCGCCTCCACCGCAGCAGAAGAAAAGGTCTTCCATATTTGGATCACTCTTTCAGGTCAAAGAACCCACACAGGTGGCTTTGAATCAGGTCGCTGCACAAATGAAAGCCCAGCATGGCTCGACCAATCCCACCAAAGTCCCCAATGTGAGAATGGAGAAGATGCCGGAGTACGTGCCTAAGGTAAACACAAAATGGGACGGGATACCAGACAGCGTCAAGAAAGTCGAAAAGGAGAAGAAGGCAAGAGAAAAAGGACAGGCTTCCACCGACTATCCAGTGTACCAAAATCGAGGGCGTGGCCAATTGAACAGCCGAAATTCCAGTTCGTCCGCAGGATCATTTGGAAGTCGTGGAAGGTCTAGTGGATCTTACAGCAACTCGACACGCCCTCATTTCTACGCTCACTCGGTCAATTCGTCCGGCGATTTAGCTTCACAGCAACGCACAGATCGTCCGCCTCAACGTGCCGCTTCTCTTCACTCTCAAACGGCTAGCAACACGTCTGAAGCGAGCTTCCCCGAGGCCTCCCCCGAAATTCCGCGCCTGACCGGTCTTACGCGCATTGACGAGCCACCTTCACCCAAATCACGACCATCGCCTGGCATCGATGCTCTGCCTGCCTGTTCAGCATCTCAACCAGCCATCCCGCAAGACACGTCTTCCCTTACTCCTTCTCAATGGCAAGTCCTCGATGCACATTCGCAGCAGGAGTCCGAGTCCTCGAGAAGGGACAGCGTGACTCTGACATCGTCTGGTCCAGGTGTTCTGGGGCCACCTGCTGCCTCCAAGAGTACACGCAGATCTGTCGCTTCTGGATTTCTCAGTGGGGAGGCACGAGAATTGGTTGTCTCTAACGACGAGGATGACGACAATGGGGAACCACCAAAGTCGGACTTGCCACTGCGAAATAAGGATACAGGCGGACATTCACCAGCAACGCCGTCGCTGGCAGATTCCTGGAAATCAAGTCCACAGAAACGATCCGACGATACCCGAACTAGGCTTGGTCTGCGCTTGAAAGACGATGACACACCGCGAGACAACAAGAAGTCACCCGTTGGTAGTCCCAGACATGCACCCGAGAGTGGTGTTTCGAGTCCACGCACGAAGCTATCCAAATCCTTCAGTCTGTTGGGGAAGGGGAAAGAAAAAAAGGCGACATGACATTGTTGCTGTGTTATACGTCATACGGGACTACATTTATTTTGACGACAATCTTTCGATCATTGTACACTTCTGGCTTCAACCATTTCAGCGATAGCGAGGAGGCAATTTACAAAAAGTTGTGAGTTTAGCAAGGTGCCTGGAGCTGGGATGATACATGTTTATGCTTATGAGCGACGATCGTTTCTGAAGATGTGACGAATGAGACAGCTATGGCAGATCAGTAAATAGCACGACGAGAATGATGATATGATTGTGTGGACGAGAATATAAGGCATATTAAACTGCGATTCCATCTGTGGTGGGATGTTCTGCGTCGTCGACTGATCTTCAAATTCACCTCCGCAGCACAAGAAATTTTCTCCGCATTGCCTTCAACTAATTTATTTTGTATGCTACCTGCGATGGACCGATGGTAAAGGAAGCAACCATTTCTCTCAATTGAACACACGACGACCGCTAAGATGAAGCGCAAAGGGACCGAGAACGGAGAATCTCCTTCCAAAAGGCGCAACACGGCCACCGATGACCCTGAAGCCTTAATATCTGCCTTCCGACCTGATCTCTTCGGCAAAGACACCCTTCAATCGTTCCGCAAGAGTTATGCAACTTCAGGACCCTACCCTCATGCAGTTGTACCTTCCTTGATCCAAGAAACCCTCCTACGTTCCGTCCGCAGCGAGATCATCTCTCACATCCACTTCACTCTCAAAGAAACAGACATTTACCGAATCCACCAGTCCGGCGATCTTGCGAATCTATCCAATCTCGACGCCGAATCCCTCAAACACCTTCCCAGTCTTGTCCATCTGCGAGATGCACTATACAGCTCCGATTTTCGAGAATGGGTCTCCACAGTCACAGGTGCCGGCAAAGTATCCGGGCAGAAGACGGACATGGCGGTCAACGTCTACACACCGGGCAGTTACCTACTCTGCCATGACGATGTGATCGGGAGCAGACGAGTCAGCTACATCTTGTACCTGACGGATCCCGATCATCCCTGGCAGCCTGAATGGGGCGGCGGATTGAGACTGTACCCGACCGAAAAGAGAAAGAACAAGGCAGGCGAGGATATTCAGGTCCCGCTCGCGGAGCACAGTCTAAACATTCCTCCTTCGTTCGGACAGTTGAGTTTCTTCGCGGTCCGACCGGGCGAGAGTTACCATGACGTGGAGGAAGTGTACCACGGGTCTGATCCCGAGGCGGATGGTGGGCGCGTTCGCATGGCCATCAGTGGATGGTACCATATCCCACAAGAAGGAGAGGACGGGTTCGAAGAAGGCATCGAGCAAAAGCAGGCCCACAGGTCCACTCTCGCACAACTAAAGAGTGCAGACAATGAATTTGACGAACCACAATTGATATTCCGCCATTTCGACGAGCCGCGGAAAGTCATGGACAGCCATGCAGACCACAAAGAACTGGATCCCGGAGACAAGGATGACACGGACGACGAAATGCTCACGGAGCAGGACTTGACGTTCCTGCTGCACTACATGACGCCGCACTACTTGACGCCCGATATGATTGAGGATTTTTCGTCATCGTTCGCAGACTTGTCTATGCTCCAACTGGAGCAGTTCTTCAACCCGACCTTTGCCAACGAGCTGAAGGAGTATATTAGTTCGGTTGATAACCAGCAGTCCGAACCAAAGTCGTCAAAGTCCTCACATCCGTCACACTGGAGCGTTGCCAGACCACCACACAAGCATCGCTATGCGTACTTGCAAGGTGCTGAGACGCTGCACCGTGATAAGACGCCTGTCTCTCGTGTTCTGACCGACTTGCTTCATTCGCATTCGTTCAAGAAGTGGTTAGCTTTGGTGACGGGCCTAAAAACCAAGAGTCTTATCCGCCAGAATGCTACCGCCAGGAGATTCCGGCGCGGAAAGGATTACGCGTTGGCAAATCCATTCCAGGGTGAACAACCGCAGCTGGAGTTTACCATTTCCATCACGCCAAGTGAAGGATGGGAGCGGACCGAAGAAGATGGTGAGGAAAACCAGAAAGCGAAGAAGGCTAAAAAGGCTCTGAATGGGCAGAACGGCCACACGGACAAAAGTAAAGGGAAGGGCAAGCAGAAAGCAGTCGAGCCGGACAAAGTCCAGGTGTCGACCTCTACGGAGATCGAGTTCGGCGGTGAAGAAGTCTACATGGCGGGCGACGACGATGACAATGTCTCGGTTCATTCAAGGTCGCTGCCCAATGTGGGGAAGAAGGCCGATCCGGCGGTGTACAAGTCTTCCATGGGCGAGACTGATGATGATGATGGGATCTTGTTTACCAATCCGGCCTCGTGGAACAGGTTTAGTGTGGTGTTGAGGGATAAAGGGACGTTGAGGTTCGTGAAGTATGTGAGTCAGGCGGCGAAAGGGGATCGGTGGGATATCAAAGGGGAAGTTGAGGTCGGGGAAGATGCTTGGGATGATGAAGAGGAGGATAATGAGGAGGGAGGACTTAATGGTGATCTTGATGACGATGATGAAGAAGAGGACGAAGATGATGATGGTATCGATGAAGATGAAGATGACGATGAATAAAGCTCGAAGAGATTGATGAATCCACGACTGAATCTGATCTCGAATCTCCCGTCATTTTTGTTCCTGTCGCGATTTCCCATTCATACTACGCCTCGCACCTTGTTCGACCTCGAGCTCTCCCAATCGCCATGCTGAACTGACCTCGCTTGCCGCTAAAGTCAAGGGAGTTTGCATACCTCTACGCATCGTCCCTGCTGCTCATATTGTACTAACACCCTTTCCCATACCTTGTCCCCTTCCCATTCATCCATCCATCCATCTTCCTCCATCGCCTTTCCATCCCCTCCCTACAGACCCCATCTTCCCATCCAACACTCCTACCCAAGTCTGTGGAAGCCTCACTTACTTCCTACTCTCCCCCCACCCCTGAAGATTCACAACCTCAGGAGTCCCGCCCGGAGCCCTTACAATAACCCAAACAACCTCCTCCCCTCCATCATTAACCTCCTGATGCTCCCTGTACGCCGGGATCAAAGCCCAATCCCCCGGCGCGAGAACCTGTCTCTCATCCCCATCCTTATCATTACTCGACGTGACCACCGCTCCATGTCCACTCACAGCATACACAATCGTATCTTGGTCGCCGTGGTGGTGAACGGCAGAACTCGAATGTGGATGGGCGCGCATCAAAGTCCCGCAAATACTGGGTGATTTGCCGACTATTGCTGCTTGTCGTTCCATTCCTTCGGTCTGGCCATCTTGGCCGGTTTTGACGTCGGCTGCTTTCGTGACGTGTACTGTGCGAGGGGCCTTTTTGTCGTCTTGAGTCGAGGACATTTTGTCGTCTGGTTTGAATCTCTGATGATGTTTGTACTGTGAGGCAAGACGGCGATACTTCCAATTGATCCGATCAGTACTAGTTGACCAGGTATCAAAGTCTTGTAGTTGTACTGATGTCAAGAATATTACCTCGGGAGTCAAGAACGTGTATCAGGAAGCACCGGTCCGCCACATAAGATGATACCAGATGGGATGGGGAAGTAAACGTCATGCTGATGCCGTCTAGATCAACATACGCACAATATGCGGAGAAAGAAACGGCCTTCACTCAAGAGTGTAGAACAAGTTACCCCCTCTCTCACACACACGTAGCATTCGGAATATTGTTGCTCCAACTTGATATCACTATACGAACAAGGTATCAGACAGCGAGCACGCGAATACAAGGTGGTGGAGAAACTTGGGTCGGTCCAATGTTTGAAGTACGTCCTCGTTCTTTTCTACCTATCACCGACAGGATGAATGTCATAGTGACATCCATCCGGTTTGCCATCTGCTAACACTGACACGGCCGTTGGAGGTTTTGTAAACGACCAAATGTCGTCTTCACTCTCCCCGGGCCAGTTCGGCAGCAGCAAAAACCACACTTCCACCTGCAGTCTTCAAACTGTTCGAAGGGTACCCCGTCTATCCCAAACGCCTGTAGTGCCGCATCGAATTATCTTTGCCAATCAACAGAATCGTCGTCAATCTCGTTCCTGATCAACAGTCTAGAGGCGTCGCAATGCAGTTTCGTGCAATAACAAAAGAGGGAAAGCTCTTTACACCTGGCCAGTGGAAACCATCTTCTTTCGCAAGTGGTTTTTGTACTCGCCAATACTGCCGTTCCATCGTGTTACGGTCTTGTTCTCGCATACCATAATGTCTTTGGCGATCTTGTCAAGCAGTCTGCGATACATGTTAGCCTAGACTCAAGCAAACCTGAAAGTCAATACATACCTGAAATCGTGAGAAACAACCACCACACCACCAGAAAAGGCGTGGATAGCATCGGCCAGAGAATCAATGGTCGGGATATCCAGACCGTTGGTAGGTTCGTCCAAGAGCAACATGTTTGGGCTCTCGATCGCCAGAAGAGCAAAGACCACACGAGATCGTTGACCTTCTGAAAGGGTACCCATCAAGGCAGTCTGACCCTCGCCAGTCAAGCCATATCGACCAAGCTGCTGTCTCCAGTATTGGTAATCTTGTGAAATGCTGGAGTACTTGTCTCGGACGAAGTCGAGGGCTGATTTGGTCAAGTCAAGCTGCTCAGCCGAGTGCTGAGAGTATAGACCAAGTTTCAAATGGGTATGTCTGCTGACTGAACCGCTTGTAGGAGAAAGCTTTCCGGTCATGATTCGAAGCAATGTAGACTTGCCGACACCGTTGGGTCCCACCAATGCCGTTCTGCTGTCCATGTCCACACCGAGATCGAGATGCTCGTAGAGGTTGTCCTCTGCTTTTCCCGAGTAGCTGAATGTGACATCATCGAACGACAGGACTGGAGGTGGCAACTTCTCCACGTCTGCGAATCTGAACGTGAAAACACGATCATTAGCGACCGGTTGAATGAATCCATCCGCTTCCATCTTGTCCAGAATCTTCTGTCTTGACTTGGCTTGTCGGACCAAGTTGGCGTAAGTACCTGCGGAGGCAATGAACTTCTTGATGTGTGCGATTTCGTCCTGTTGTTTGACATAGGCCTTCTGCTGATTGGTTTCGTTTTCGGATCGAGTCTTGCTGTACGAGTCGTAGTTACCACCATAATACATGAGTTGCTTCGCTCGCATGTCAATCATGTTGGTGCAGACACCGTTCAAGAAATCCATCGAGTGAGAAACCAGGATCAGGGTTCTGTCCCATTTCTTGAGATATTCTTCCAGCCACACACAGGCTTCGAGGTCAAGATGGGCAGTCGGGTCATCGAGCAGAAGTAATGAAGGCTTGACGAACAGTGCTCTTCCAAGGGCGACACGCATTCTCCAACCACCGGACATGTCTTTCGTCTTTTTGTGGATGGTCTTCTTGTTGAAACCCAAACCAGTAAGGATCAGGGAGGCGCGAGTCTCGAAAGTGTTGGGATCCATGGATTCAGAACGCTGCGGTTGTTAACATGACATTTTGTGTATCTGGTTTGGAAATAACTTACCTCGTAAATCTCCATCAGCTGAGGACTTTCTGGTCCTTCTTTCTCGAGAATCTCCTCAGCCAAATCGTCCAGTCGCTGGACTTCCTTCTCCGCCTCTTTTACAACCCATTCCAAAGCACCCAGGTCAGTGGGAGGGGCGCCTTCGTTCAAGAGGTAAATATCGACGTGTTCTGGGAAAGGATATTCTCGCTTGTCAATGGCCTTCAGCAATGTAGACTTGCCACAGCCGTTTTCACCGAGCAGACCATATCGTCGACCGTAGTTGATTTCGAGTGTTGAATCTTGAATCAGAACTTTGCCGTGGAACGTGAGCGAGGCTGAAGTGATTTTGGCATCTCGGCTTGCTTCTAGGGAGGCGAGAACACCGGTGGTGACTCGATCTGAAATACCGTGTTTGTCCATTTGTTCAGTCAATTGCTTGACTTTGTCCATCTTATCTGAGGTGGTGGCAGGGGCATCTTCTTCATCCTCATCAAGCATAGGCGGGCCATCGTCGCCAGCGACTGAGGAGGCTGTCGAGCCGTTCGTGGAGGCATTCTTGGACGACAATTTGGACGCAGCGGTCTTTTTGGTACTGTCCTTCTCGGCCTTCTTGGCCATACGGGCCGCTTTGGAGGCAGAAATGGCAGGCATGGTGATGGATGAGTAGAACTTTTTGGTTGGATGGGTGAGGTCGAAAAAAGGTCTCGGAAGGGGTGCTTCTATCGATTGTTGCAGCACAAATACTCAATGAAGAGCCGGCTACAGTTCGAAGGGAGAGATTTGCAGAAACTGCGACGCAGTCTTGAGGCCCAAAAAGATATGTCGGTGTTGAAAAAATAGGTTCTTACGTAGAAGGCGGCGGGGAACAAACCCTTGACTTGGTTGGGTCCATTTCGCCTCCAAACGGATTTTTTGGTGACAAACTCAACAAACTTTCTAAGAAATGACTAATCCTTAATTGGATTGGTTCAATATCGATAGAAGGCTGAAGCCCCTTATCCATAAGACGACATCACACATGTGGTGAGGTTGAGGAGGTCCTCGCTCCCATCACTCATGGTACCCCAATAACAAGTTGATTTGCGCTGTCGCTAATGCACGTTTCATGACAGTGCAATCGTGAAACCGACCAGAACAGAATCATGCAGCCTGTGAGAAGGGAGCTAGAAGGCCTTCCGGAACATTGAGGTAGGTCGAATTGAACCGGAGGGAGCCTTGCGACTGGGGCTCTTGACCATGTCTGCTATATCGAAGTCCTCTGGTGTCATTGGAACAGTTATATACGCTCGCTATATGAAGCACTCCAGCGTCATCACGACTATCAAAGCCGTTGAACACAATGAAGTCCTTCAGCCTTATCACCAGTCCAGGTCAACGATAGCAGTGAAGTGCGCCTCATGTCCATCGGTGTTAAACAAGCGAATGTCTACCAGGCGACAGTAGGTGTTTCGCCATTCACTATCTCTTTATACGGCCTCACCCTCCCCATTCACATCACCTTGCTTGTTGTGCCTTCATTCCGTTTCCCCTCACCGCCCCAACGATGACTGCCTCGCTCTTCCTTCCTCACTTTCACAACCGCCCTCATCCCCTCCTAACCGCCTCTATCCGATTGCCTTTATTGAATCACCACCATGGACGCTTCTTCTTCTCATTACCGACTTCCATCTCTTGGAACCATGCTCCAAACCACCGAGCACGGCAGACGACCATTCAGCTTCTCCAGAATGAATGCTCGACTCAACACAAACACCGCAGCAATGCCTCCTTCTCCTCCTCGCTCTGAGAGCCGTGCCAGCGACATCAATCCAAACGCGCCGATCTTTGTCCCTGGATCTACCTACCACATTACCAGAACACAACCTCCTCGCCCTGCCGTTCTCCCTCGTCAAATGCCTGCTCAAATGGCTCAACCACACTTCAGAAACCTGAGCACGGCTACAAACCCCTATCCAAACGATCCTCGCCCCCTTCGCAGAGCAGTCGTCGGTCCTAGCGGTTCTCCAGACTTTACCAGCACCAGACGCAGCCAGGGTCACTTGAGGACTGACACGAACCCATATCCTAACGATCCTCGACCTTTCCAGAGAGAAACCACCACTCCAAGCGCTCAGACGGGCTATACAAGAACCAGACAGAGCGAGGCTCGCTTGAGCACCGACACAAACCCCTATCCTCACGATCCTCGCCCTTTCTCCACCAATATCACCGGTCCAGATGGCCGTACACGCACCACCAGAGACAGACAGAGCTCAGCTCATATGAGCACAGACACAAATCCATATCATGGAGTACCGCCGCGGTTCGACCCGGCTATCATCGCCGAGCTTGACCGTCGTGTGGCGGAGGCGCAGGCGCGTCGTGGCCCTTGAACATGGAGAGGACACCACTTGGAACTTGAGGCAGTGGGCACGTTGGGGTGGTTGGAGTTTATTGGCAGTAACGTGTAGGAGTATCTCGATACCTGGGGTGTAGGACTACCATAGCAATGCAGAATGACACCGTCGGTGTCGATGGCACGAGCCATCGTTGAAACGAATGAAAGACACCTGATACCACGCTGTCCATCTCCACCTCCATCGTAGGCATGCTCACTCGTTTGGATAGAGTCCCTTCTCAGCATCAACCCAAGATACGGTCGCAATGTCATCTCGTTGTACACCCTCTCAAACAGAACAGATGTTGCAAAGTCATTTTCATTGTATCATTAAGACCTCATATAAATATGCTATGATTTGTTCAACTGGCATGACATCAAGGAGCGACAACAGTTGGTATCCATGGCTTTACTTTTGCTCTTTCGCGCAGAAATCCTCGTGTGACTCGTTGATTACCTTCACGCTCGTCTCCAACCACCTCGTCTCCAAGCTCCTGCCGTAGTGGTCGTAGAGGTAGGAGAAGCCACAGAGCTGCTGGTCCAGTCACCCCAGACCGTTTGTGAGCAGGAACCCGTCTCCACGACGGTGCTAGTAACGACCGATGTGCCTCCCGAGACGGTGACAGTGGTTGCTGGCAAAGTCTCTGTGGAAACAACGGTAGATGTGCCACCAGGAGATGCAGAGGTTACGACAGAAGTGACAGTAGGTCCTGGAACAGTGACCGTCTGACCTGGTCCGACTTCATTGGTGGTGTATGTTGACGTTACGGTTTGTGTGCCACATGTTGCGGT
>JAVRRU010000001.1:662906-928362 GCA_035928005.1 Exophiala sp. CCFEE 6388
CACGGTGCCATTCAGGCTGATGGACGCGAATGCATCCTGCCACGTAGAGTTGGAAAAGAGCGGAACATCAGGTTGGCAGATCGTTCCAGGAGTGGGAAGGGTGCCGTTGATGAAGTAAGCCTGAACGGCTTCAGCCGTGCATAAGGACGGTTGTGCCAAAGAGGTATGCTAGATTCTTCGTAAGCCCAGACTCGATACAAACAGACGTGGGAAAATCTTACACCATAGCCATTGTGCTGAAGCACGACACTACCCGGAAACGCAGCACTGTTGTTCTGCGCCGAGACGAGTGGCGTCACGGGATCGTAAGTGTTGCCGATGAGCAGCAGCGGGTTCTTTGTCTTGACGTCCCAATCGCCGGAGTAGACCTCTTTGGCCTTCTCCATCCACGGAGCACAGTTCATGATGTTGTCAAGGCCGAAGTCGAGGCCGCCCCATGTGCTGGTAGGGACTACTTGTTGCTCAAAAGGCATCAAATCGGCTAGAGAGTCTGTTCTGAAAGCAGTATCGCCGCATCGGATTGCCGTGATAGCATCAGGCGAGTCCCCAGCCGTTCCGTTCCCACGAAGCTGACTCCTGGCGTCCACGTAAAGACTCGCGTTATCGTCGACCAAGTAGTCGAGCAACGTCGCTACTAAAGGCCACGTTCGAGGCCGGTACAACATATTAAACATGAAAGTTTTGACAGAGCTGTAGGTGACCACGGTGGTCTCATTGAGAAGTGTTACCGCGATCGGGTTGTATTTGAGGCGCGTCAACATTGCTTCAACAGTGTTGTACACATCGTCCGCCGTCTCGCCAGCGCGGGCCAAGGGACAACTGTCGAGTGACGCGATGCATCCGTCGAAGAAACCCTGAACGACGCCGTCTAGGTCGACCAAAGCTTGGGTCTCCCTATGGAAGTCCGTCAGTATCAAGCGCTTTTCTATAGTCAGATCTGGTCCATACCACCCGGAGTAATACTCTTGGACATTGACATTTCCATCCAAGACCACCTTGTCGACCTTCTCGGGAAACATCGCTGAGAATGTCGCCCCCAAGGCAGTTCCATAGGAGAATCCTGTCCACGATCAGCAAAAAACTCCACTGGCTAATGGGAGCCCACGTACCCCAATATCGAAGCAGTCCATCCTCCCCAAGAGCGTCGACAATACGAGCCATGTCACGAGCGACGAATGCAGTACCGACCAGCTCCCCAATGCCACCTGTCCTGTTGAGGCATTGAGCGGCTTGTGCTTTTATGCTTGCAAAGTTGTTTCCCAACGCAACGTCTGATGCGTTGCCTAAAACCGTCGGAGGTGGCTGTGCTTCGAGTTGTTCCAAGTCTGACAAACCTTCGTTGCAATCAAATCGCAGCGTGTTGCCTGTAGCGCTGGCGCCAATTAGCTTAATGCTAACCCGGATACGCAAATGTGTAAGCCTCACCGAGGGTCAAAACCGATCAAATTGAACTGTCCTCCAAGTACGCTGTAAGCACGTATCAGTATCTTTGTTGCTCTTGGAGGTGAGACGTACGTCATGAATTCCTCGCCTCCACCAGTGATGAAGTCGGCGCCACCAGCACCAGGTCCACCCGGATTAAAGAGTACACTTCCTCTGGCTGGTTGAATAGTGGCATTGATTCTGGTAAGGGTCAATTCCAGCGTCTCGTTGGAGGTGGGGTCAGTATAGTCAAGCGGAACACTGAAGTTGGCACAGCTGTAAGGCAGTTGGCTATCGAATCCCAGATAAGCGCAATCTGTGCTCCATGAGATCTCGCTATCGCCAATATGGGTCTCGAGCTCGCCGCGAAGAGACTGTGGTTGTGGTAGGCCGGCTACTTGACCGGCAGCGGTCGCAAGGAGAACAGAGAGTAACAACATTCTGTAAGACTTCAAGACTGATAAGGGTTATGCTGGAGAGGTCGAGCGGCCATTCTGAAGAAGGGCGTATATGTCTTTTAAGCTGTCCGTTCTGACTGTTGGAAGCCAGAGAGAATGCCACCCTGCTTCCGCAATGGGTTTCAAGTACTATTTTCATGGTCTTGCGCACCCACATAACGCCTCAACCGTTGAACTATCTTTGAGTTCGTTCAGGACCTACATGTGAATGAATAGTATTTCTTCTGTGCCTCGCTTGGAGCTTGCAAGCATTGAATGCATCCTCTTCCGTGGAGAGAACTGTTGTAATCCCAGAGTCGGTAGGCACCAAACTCTAAACGCTCGGATCACATTCATGGTGTTGTATGGAGCAAAGACCTTTCGGCGTCCCCTCCTCCTGATGTGCCCATGTGCCTGTCACCCAGATTTGGTACGCTTCAATATCCCAGAACGCATAGGCAGAGTGCCGCAGGGTACCACTATAACGATAGGTTCTTTCACCCAAAAATAGACATGCTTTGAGGATCATGTGACATTGTGACCATGTGAAATCTCAGAGCCTCATCGACCATAGCGATAGGAGGCAGAATTCCTAATATGCTGCAAAGTATGTCACCGAATCTGGCCATGGCTAATCAGCAACTCGACCTATGAAATCTTGAGGTTGAATATAGGATTAGCTGCCGAACTGACATTCGATGTCCCTACGGTAAGTTATGTGCATCAATATTCGGCGTGGCTGTGCCTGTCTTGCTGTTCAATGGCCTTGCGAGGCAGAGGTCCTTTTCGCCTCGCAAACTGTTGGAAGACGACCATACAACACTTACCGTGCCTCACCTATCCCTTAGCATCCTTCATCATCTTCCTGGTTACTTCGACCCATTCTTTTATATCCCTCGAGGATTTCGTTTCTGATAGGTGCTCCAATTGCAGGAGCTATGATTGAGTCTCGGTGACCGTTTTCAATGGGTACAACTTCCTAGCTGTGCAACTTATGAGTGGACCGTTTCTTGAGGAAGCCACGATTTGCCTGGTTGCGCTCTGGGTACTCTTGGTCAAGGTTCGAGGTGAAATACTTCTTGTCAGATACTACTAAGGAAGACGTGGGCTGCAAGCGGGTTCTTGATTGTTAAGCGAAGGCATACAGTTAAAGAATTAGATTTAAAGACTCCAATGGCTTCAGAGTTGGCCCAGGCGATTAGGCCACTGTTAGGCGAGCCTGGGCGCTTGGAGAGCCTTAATTTACCTAATTGTTTCTGTTTCTGTTGACGTCATTTACTCAAAATCCCGGACGGGCGCCTGCAGGACGCGTTGCATGCAACTGGATTGCAAAATCCATGGTGCATCTGAATTTATGATATACGCCTGCATGTGAAAATGTACAAATGTAAACGGAGAATATGATACTCACGGCCTTGCGGAGATGTCGACCTCTCAAGTATTGCCAGTGGGCACCTTGACAACTACCCACGACATTGACGCATTGAATCCAGACTCATACACTGCACATCGCCTCAAGCATGCTTCTCCCGAGCACCTGCACCTCACCTCCCGGCGCTTCTTCATTGGTCCCATTCCCCAAGGGTGGCTCAACAGTAACAGGAAGTCATGGTACAGGAGAAGACTAGAACTGAGCACATATTCGTCCAAGCAGGCAAGCTTTGACGCAGCTACGGACGATGGCGCTCATCACAGGACCATGACAGGGCTAGGTGGTCCTTCAACAGCTGCACGTATGGCTTTCAGCTTTCCGCAGCCACAAGATGTCGATGATGAGGACCCAAGCGGAGCAGACGCAGTCGAGGCTGAAGAGCCCCCGGACGAAGACGAAGTAATCGAGACGACAGACATCGAGCCCGTTGCGACGGCTCAAACTACCGATGTGCCACGGATAGTTGGTGTTGAGGAACAAGATGAGGCCGGGAATCTGACTCCGAAAGCTATACCGGTGCCTGCAGACAAAGGCATCAATGGGACCGGAGGCACGAAAGGCGAAAGTTCAGCAGGAACAGCAAGATCGCATGAACCAGAGTCTTTTTCGACAGCAAGAGAACATGTTCTTCCCCCGTCTACAACAAACTCCCCTTTCCTGGACGCGCGGCGATCGGAGTTCGACACTGACCAAGAGGAAAGTGATGGTCAAGGCTTAGCAAGTTATAAGAGACACTCCAATGTGGAGACTAGCTCTAGGACAGCTCTCTTACCTCCTGGAGGTGGCTTATCTGGTCCAAAATCGCTCCGACAACACGCCCCTGCTCCCATAGAAGACGACAGCTCTTACCAGGTGAAACGCGCTGACACAGGCGTGCGATTCAAGGTCTCGGAAGGAGTCCATCAAGGCAGGAGGCGGATGGAGAGCAAGGCAGGACGAGCCATGGATCGTGTGGCCCAACAGAGGCTGCGACGGAACACCCTGAAAGAAGGAACCATCGTAAAAATGGAGAGAATGTTGGTCCGTTGCGACATTACCATGCAGCCTGTTCCCGAAGACTTTGACGAGAATGAGAGCCAGAAACTTGAGTTGAGACTGCTCGAAAAGTGGCGGGAATACATGGTCGTGGTTCGAAAAAGCAAGCAGCAAGACGTGGATGATTTTAGAATCCAGATTTACAAGACGAGAGTCATTCCTGAAATTGACACGGAGTCGACGAAAAAGAGACCGCAACATGAGATCAGGTTGGAACCAAAAAGTACAAAAGTCAACTTGTACTCTTCCCTGGACAAGACACTCGTTATCTGGCATCCATACAAACGGGGTACTCGGATCTTCGTCATGCGACCTACTTCTACAGCCCATTCAGTAGAATGGTACACTTTTCTCCGAGATGCCATAGGGCGGCAGAGGCCGACTGTACTGAACGTCAATGTACCGGATCTGGATGTTGTGCTGAAACTTGAACGCCCTTTCGAGGGACTCGAGACTGCCGGACTGAAAGCCACGGATGAGCAGACTGCACTCGCACAGACTCTCGCCGCCGAGAAAGCGGTTGCTGGCAAAATCATCTCACAATGTATTGAGATGCTTGAGGGCGATCCAGAGTGGTCTAGTGTACTAAAGCATTGGAGTGAGACCGCGAAGATGGGCCTTGCGTGGAAGAGATACGACAGACTGGAGTGGGTGTATGGGGCTAACGAGCAGAAAATGTACGGGTCTGTCGCTCTGCAACGATCCCATGATTTGGAACTGCGCCCTAAACATCATTATCCGACCTCCACCCACGGAAGGAAAGGGAAGCTGCACGAAGAACCGCCTCCTATTGAGGGCTTTCTAATCCGTCTGACATCTCAAAAAGGCGTACAACAGCGGTTCGGAAAGGCCTTCTTCAAGCGACTGTATTTCTCCTCCCACGACCAGTTCTTGATGTTCAATCGACCTGCAAAAGCGACTCCGCCGCATCCACCTCGATTAGCTACCATCCGTGGGAGCGATGTGCCGTCCTCGCAAGAGATCATCGAGAAAACACCAACGACGTTCGACGTTGAACCTTACAAGCTGACACACGGGGATGTGTCGTGGCTGGCTTCTGGGAATAAAGCAACCATGCAGAGTCATGATCGCGAGGCTGTGGAAGAAGCTCGACGTAATGTGGCCAATATCCTTGACTCGGATGGGTTCATCAACTTGTGCTATGTGCGCAAGGTTCGACCAATTCATAGGGGCGCCTCTCCAGCAGATGATTCACTTGACGCTGGATCTGACTCGGATGTTGATTTCCATCAGGACGTTTCCGATACTAGAGCGGAAGACGGCACAACTAAACAAATTGATGACGAACGTATCTTCGAGATCGAGCTAGACAACGGACTAGTGATACGGCTGCAGGCATATTCGAAACAGACTCGAGATGAATGGATCAATCGGCTACGGCATCTTGTCAAATACTGGAGGTTGCGCACTGGTGCAGAGATGGATACGTACAAAGCGGTTCGACGTGCCAATCTCCAGGAGTTGAACATTGATGAAGAAATGGAGGCTATCATTGGACAATTTGCGAAAAAGTGGGAGGTCAGCCATAGTCAGGCGAGCCCAGAACTTTACAATATGTGTGGAATCAGCAGTTGCCGCAGTATCACAATGGCCGGCTCTCTGTATCTGAAGACGCGACGCCGAACGACCTTTCATCGCAGCCACATCGTGCTGACTGGTGGCAAGCTTTTGATCTATCAGGCCACGCTCCGAAAGCGGACTGGTGAACAGGTTCGACATATTCATCAGGAGAAACAGCAGGTTGTCGACCTGAAAGATTGTTATGTCTACAGCGGCTTGATCGTTGACGACGATCTGTTGTATCAGAATAAGACATTTGATGCGAATCACCCAGGCATTGCTACTCTACCGCGCGTCTACCCGGAAGACGGCTGGACCAGTGCGGATGTCGACGTGATGACCTGCTTTGTGGTGTGGATGAACAGAAAGAAAGGGTGGTTCCGGACTGCGGCAGCAACAGTGACAGATGCTCCTTCAAGCGGTACTGCTGAAGACGGCAAGACACATGGAAGAACGAGAGCCAGGCTCCGCAGGGTTGGCCAGCTTGGTGTCCCTGGTCGAGGTATGGTGTTCAAGTGCCGCAGTCGCGCGGAACGCGATCGTTGGGTTTTGAGTGTTGCAAGTGAGATTGAGAAGGTAGTTGAGCAGGAGGCTGAAGAGCTTGGAGAGGAGGGTGAGTTCAGGTTTGACAAGTGAGAATATCAACCGACTCTCGAGCGTGGCTTCAATTCCGACCTACATACTTGCTATTGGCATTTTGTGAAGCATTGCTTATTGAGCATATTGTTGCGGTGCATTCTGGTGCCAGGCGCTGTGGGAGCGAGCAGAAAAGCGAATAGCAGCGAATGACTTATTGCATGGTGCGAATGGCTGCTGGACTGGACTATACAAATTGGTACAAGTACATACTAATAAGTAGGGATACCTGCTGAACAGGATAATGGTAATTGATGCAGTACGACCATAGCCAGGCGTGGCATGACGAGTTCTTCAACTACCATAGTACCAGGTACCTACCTAGGTATGGAGAAGATGCTGCGCCACGGTGGCTTGTTCCCGTCAGACCCGTTGGCCGGGTGGCTGCATTTTTTCTTAGTGCAATCCAGCCACCTGGGTGATGGGTCAAGGGTCTTGGTTGCCACGGCCTAAGGGCGATCCGATCGTCGTCCCTGGGTACAGCCGAGCTGAACAACACCACACACGCCCGCACCTGTTGGTTCCAGCCTCTGTGTATTCCGTCCAATGCAGTCCTTCCATCCACATCTGTCCCCTGGAATAGCAACATTTCCTCCAGGATCATGTCTCACTATGGCTAGGTCCAGCTCTGCCCGGACACGCACCCTGCAATGCTGTTGTGCTGTCATGCGCATTTACCGTGCACTGTCACGTTACGGTGACGTTGCCTTGGATTGACCAACCTCTTCAGCACTATACTAGTATTCCAGAAGACTGAGATTTTCTGCCGCTACTCGTACAGTCTTCACTCTCACACACCATTGATCTCTCTTAGAAGCACCTATCCGTAAACTGACCTGAACCGGCCCATTGGAATGCAAGGGAACACTCGCTAGATTCACTTGTCCAGCCTGTGTTTTCCTCTTGTCTTTCCTGCATTGCATCAGCGTTCAATTTACTCTCTCATCCTTGTACAATATGATAACCTCACCTGTGAGCTTTATGCTCACTGCACTTGCCTTCACCTCACTATCACTTCCAGCCGCGGCTCAAACATATTCGACATGTAACCCGCTGACAGAGAGTATGTCCACCAAGCCTCATTATCTTGTGGCAACAGCACTAACAATTCTCCAGGTGGATGTTCAGCCGACACAGCTCTCGGAAAGAGTGTCACTATCGACTTTACCTCCGGTGCCTCCTCCCAATTCTCCGTTTCAGGATCCCCAACCTACGGTGACAACGGCGCAGAGTTCACCGTCGCAAAGTCTGGCGACGCTCCTACGATCTCCTCAAAATGGTACATAATGTTCGGCCACGTCGACTTTGTCATTCAAGCGGCTCCAGGAACAGGCATAGTCAGTGCCGCGGTTTTGCAATCCGATGACTTGGACGAGATCGACTGGGAATGGATCGGAGGCGACGACTCTCACGCGCAAAGCAACTATTTTGGAAAAGGCATCACAACCGAATACAACCGTGGTGGTACTCACAGCGCGCCAAACAATCATGACGGGTTTCATACCTACAGCGTCGACTGGACGGCCGAAGAAATAGTCTGGTCAATCGACGGCACGACGGTACGAGCCATGACTCAAGCTGAAGCCGACTCTGGTCAATACCCCCAGACACCCATGTACGTCAAGATTGGCGTTTGGGCTGGAGGTGATCCATCGAATTCGGCTGGAACCATTTCGTGGGCAGGTGGGGAGACGGATTACTCTGCTGGTCCTTTCACCATGTACCTCAAATCCGTCAGTGTCAAGGACTATTCGACTGGTTCTTCATACTCGTACTCAGGCACCAGCGGCACGTGGGAGTCTATCGTTTCGGATGGCGGCAAGGTCAACAGTGCAGGCAATAGCACGTCCGAATCAACAAGTACCGCCAGCGCTTCTGCCACGACATCAACTGCCTCGAGCAGTGCTCCTCTTGCATTTAGCAACAGTGGCAGTGAGAGCTCTAGCTCGGCAAGCCATACCGGCTGGCCTTGGGTGACAACGTCAGGAACAGCGACAGCCTCAGCAAGCAGTACGGGTGTCACCGTGGTAAGCTCTTCGATATCTGGCTCTGGGATGACATGTTGGTTTTCCCTTGCTATGCACACTTCAGGTTTCGTGACTAACAGTGTTTACAGTCCCCATCCAATTCTACGTCCTACTCGGCAGTCTCTGCGTCGGCTTCGGTATCGGGCTCTTCCCCTGAGCAAACAAGCACGAGTCAAAATGCGACGATAACACAAAATTCCACAACCTCGAGCGGAAACCAACCATCAAGCACGCCGGCAACTACAAACAGTACAGGAAGCACTGTGTCATCATTGCCTACGACAGCTTCCAATTCCTCGACCACAAATACGACCGTTACTAGAGGACCTTTGTCGGGGTCATCTACGTCTGCTGGAACAGCCGGGACGACAACTACTACCAAGGCACCGACCACTACCAATAGTGCCATCGCGACCTCGGCGTCAGGATCATCGACGTCGAGTCTATCAGCAACTTCAACGACGGCTACAGCCTCAGTGGCGACGACACCGGCTGCAGTGAATGCTGCAAACGGATATTCTCCCCTAAATGTTTGGGGCATACTTGTGTGCTTGGTGGCCACATTGTATTTTGTTTAAAGAGTTGGCCAAACGAGTCTCGGCACATTTGTCGGAATACTTGGTTTGTAATGGAGGGTGGCGTTGGAAGGATTCTAGAAGGCCAAGAAAAAGCCGCATGCAGGAGCAGGACCGGGCGCAAGGCTGCGCAAAAGCCTTGGATAAAAAGCAACGACTATGATACCCATGGAGAAAGTAGTAAAGAAGGCTCACAGGGAGCCAATTATGTAGTAATATTAGATATGAACTGAAGAATGAGATGAAAGTCCTCCATTCTCCTCTTGTTTGTACGTATCATTAAGTCTCTCGCCATGATAATTGATGGAGCAGCAAGTTCGCAGCGATCACAAGTTTTTAGATCTTTGGTCAATCAGAAGCTTACCACGTACCTAGGTAGTGTTGAGCCGCCTCTTTGCATCCATGAGTACTCGTACCAGGGATATGAATGGTCCGAAATAGCGAATGATCAGCAGCACAATTCTCTTTTATTAGCCCTCAAGGCCTTCATATCTCTGTACAAGGTACCTAAGGGTGGAGTCTCGGGGCTGGAAATTCAGACCAGCGCCCGCACGTCATTGGGGAGGCACTTTGAGGGAATCTTTTTCGTCCGAACTGCGAGCGCCACAACCGGATCTTTAATCGCAATTCATCCCACTCTTCAAGATCAAACTCTCCTAGGACTGATAACGCTTCCTACTCTATCAACCTCTCTACTCTTCCCTGTACTCTCTACTCCTCTTGTTCCCGCCTGTTCTCTTCCGACAACTCTCCATCATGGCTACGATCGAACCCTCCGACGTTTCACAAACTCACCCTTATACCTGCAATTCTTGCGCGGTCGCTTTCCGAAACAGCGATGCTCAACGGACACACATGAGAAGTGACTGGCACAGATACAACCTCAAGAGACGGTTAGCAGAATTACCGGCGGTCTCGTCAGAGGATTACAATGAGAAAGTGCTTGCCGCTCAGGCGAGCAACACCGCCGCTGCCGCTCAAGCATCTTTTGCAAAAGCATGTACAACCTGCCAGAAAACTTACTACAGTGAAAATGCATATCAAAACCACCTGGCTAGCAAGTCACACAGAATGAAGGAACTGTCGGTTGGTAGCAAGGCATCAAGAACAGAGACAAACTCGTCAACAGACCCCGAAATTAGAGACCCCGAGGCAGAAGCCGAGTTTGAAAAGGTGGTGGCGGGCATAAAGGATACGTCTATACAGGAAGTCCCTCCTATAACGCGCCGACCATCCGCCCCACCGCCAGATGCAGAGCCACGAGAAGACCATCCCATGTCGCCCGAAAAGCCTACCGCGTCCTCGATACCCGTGTCAAAATGTTTGTTCTGCAACTACGACTCTCCAACATTCAAACTCAGCGTAATGCACATGATGAAGATTCACAGCTTGTTCATTCCGGAGAAGAACTACTTGGTCGACGTCGAGGGCCTGATCAAATATATGCAAGCAAAGATTTACGAGAACTACGAGTGTTTATACTGCCACCATCTTGGAAGGACCGCGGAAGGTATTCAGTCTCACATGCGAGACAAAGGACATTGCAAAATTGCCTTTGAGGCCGAAGAAGAGATGATTGAGGTGGGTCAGTTCTATGACTTTTCAAGCACATACTCGGATGCTGGGGACGATTCCGATGTGGAGATGGATGCCGCGAGATCGGGACAAAATGGAGGAGTCAAGATTGAAGACGGGGAAGATGATGGCTGGGAGACAGATTCATCTTTTTCGTCCCTCGACACAGAAGAGCTCGCCTCCGTACCAAACGACGATCGCACAGGCTCCTACCAACGTCTACCCCTACACCGCCACCATTCGAACCTGGTCGATCCGAGACCGCACAGAAACGCCGATGGCTTTCACTCGCATGCTCACAACCACGCCAATGCTGTCTTCTACGACGAACATGAAATGCACCTGCCTAGTGGTCGGGTTGCCGGTCATAGGAACTTGCGAAAGTACTACAAACAGAATCTGCATTCATATCCTACAGCTGCGGAACGAATGGAACGTGCCCAGAGGTTGATCGAAGAGGGTTCGGATGCAGAAATGGAAGATGCTGGAGCTACTCCCCCCACTCCTCCTAGAAACAGTCTCATGCGACGCGGCGAAGCGGGCATGATAGGAACCACGAGTCAACAGAGAAAGGATGTGCGATCGCAAGAGATTCGAAGCAGACAGAAGGAGCAACGTGTGCAAAATCGGTACCAGGCAAAGCTGGAGAAGCAGAACAATTCCCAAAAACATTTCAGGGTGAGTTTCGTGTCAAAGTTCATTGGACAACTTGTACTAACGTGTTTCGCAGGATCCATTGCTTCAGTGATTGCTGCAGAGCCCGATTGCTGCGGTTCAGGTCGCATTTCCGTTGATGTTCGAGAGGTTCGTTTACTTTTGTCTTCAACGCATAGCGTGCATTGTATGGACATGGTTAGAGAAAATGCGGGCGACAGATGCCTGCATCGACCCCAAAATAGGCGGTCATTCTGTTTGATGGAAGTACTGCAGCCGGTACTCAATGTGCATGAATTGGGTGGACCCTGGTGGCTAGGTGGCTAGTCTTCGTGGTTACTACCCATTCGTAATGAATTCATTGAGCATATAACTTTCTCTGTGTGATGTTATCAATCTTGTTAGTTCTGTAAAGAGATGCAATCGTAGAGTGTAATCTGCAAGGTTCAACGGCAGGGACAACTCTACGGCAAAGCAACCGGTAAGTAGACGCAATCTTGGCTTCGTCAACTCCAATCACCAAATCTCCAAGTTGACATTTCGGAGCTTCAACGCGACAGCGACATTTTGTCTGCGGATCTCTGTGCATCACCGTCTCCGTTCAGCAAACACCAGCACCCGTGTCATCACTCCGTTACGCAGCCCAGCGAAGCAGTACCCATTGAATTTTCCGTCCGACGATTCCAGCTGTAGTCTCACGATACGATTATCCAGCACAAGCCCAGCAAGTCTTTCATCTGTGCACAACGAAAAGACAGGAAAGCTCCAACTGGCAGTTTCAGCGCGGTCATCCCGTTATATCGAACAAGTCAACGCCCGACCCGGATTGATCTGTGTTGATCGGATACAACAGAGGATTTCGAAGGGAAGTTGGTGAAGATGGCGAAGAAGAGTACGTTCATGTCTATGATCACATTGCATGCGAGCGGGCGCGAGTAGCTGACTTTATTGGCGACAGCGAAATCCCGAACTGTCGCAGTTCGCCTGATAAGTATGGCTATGACGGGCTTTTACAGGACGATGATCCGACCACGCACGAGTCGGCCCTTGAGTATGATGAAGTACGATCCGGTGGTTAAGAGGCAGGTTTTGTTCCTGGAGCAGAAGAGAGGTGGGAAATAAATACGCTTCCAGGACTGAATTATTCTATGGGGACCAGATTGACGAGAGTCGGTGTGTCATAGTCGCGGAGACCTGAGCGACACGAAATGGGGTATCATACCCATGGATCTGGATGCAAGAGGAAGCATTTCATCACATTTACAGCCTCCGGGCTGTGATGCACCAGTCTCCTGGGGAGTGCGTTGATAAGAGGTGATGCATCAAACTTATGCCACTGGATTGACAAGAGGTGCATCTATGACATTTGTGAGACGGGATGGAGAAGTGCATGACCCAGTGACCGCGGATGTACAGCGTCGATGAGATCGGAGTTGTGCTCTACGAGCAGAATGAGGATGCTACACTGCTGATGGTACGGCCTTATATGGCTATGCGTGGTGGACACAGTCAACCTTACAGCGTGCTGGCACGACTACGAGAAGGTTCGTTGGCCCACGCTGGTACGACTGAAAGTAGGGATGAGAGTGGCAAGCATCAGACCATCGTGATGATGAGGAGCGAACACCGCAGAAGGCCACGACACAACGATCATGGCTTTGAACGCTTGGAAGGGCAAGAAGTTGGCACCAAGAGATTGAAAAACCATGTCAACTTAAGGAGTGCTACGAATACCGAAAGCACGCTTTCAGATTCCTGCGCGAGTCACGGACCTCTCTAATTTATTGCCGACGCGATGAGGTATATGAGGATTCAATATCTATTACACAGGATGCACAGTATCTGCATGTCTACACCTTGGGGTTGGCTAGGAGAAATCACGAAGCGAATGGAGATATCTCCGACATGTCGGGCACCTGACCACGGTTGATCAGTCTTTGCACTCCCGCCTCGATCCTACCAGTCTCTCTGGCAGGTTCGAGGTAGTTCAGTTGTTCAGTTATTCATCTTCTTCTTCGTCTGCAGAATCTCGACACCCTCCAACATCAACACAGATTCGCAAGATGCAGTTCCCGTAATTCTGACAAGTCAAACACTGTGACAGATACCTTTCCGACTGTCTTTCGCGAACCCGCTGCACGGACCGGCTCTATACTGTACTCGAATCTTGACCTTCAATCGACATGGTAGCTCAATCTTTCACGTCAATCCCCCGCTTCACCTTGAAGCACTGCGACAACCCTCCCTGCCGATAAATTCGTCTAGTGCCTACCAATTGCTTGAAGATCACCAGGAGAAATAGTACATAACTTAGTTCTTTTCGCGACCTAGACAAACCTGAAGTCAGGTGAGCATGGGAGCCACTGCATTAAAGGCCGTCCCTTCTCAATCAGGCATAGTCCCTCGTAAGGCTTATCCGATAATCGATATCGATCGCGATTATGCAAGTCAAAAGGAGTCCGTGCCAACGCGTCCCCTCCACCTAGAACCAACGTCAAAAAAAGGAGACAGCACTGCTACTGTAGTGAAAGACAGGAGACAGCGAAAAACTTTTTCGTCTTTGACATTCGACTTACGAGTAGTGGTTTCATCTTTGCATATTTTGAAACAGCCACCCTACAGTAGTATTTTTGCAGGGTCTGCAGGTTCTGGATTCGCATGACTTAACCCTTCGCGGTGGCTTGCTCTGGGTGGACTCCCTTGCTGAGGGTGCCCTTGACCTCGATGGGAGGGGGAGACGTGTTCGTCGGCGAACTCAGGTGAAGTCCACCCTGGGAGAAGCACAGCGGACCTCCAGAGGATGTCTGTGCGTACTTCGAAAGTTCGATCAACAGTTTTGTGCAACATGTCCTGTACAGTGTATGCATCTCCAACCTCACGCCGCGATTGCCGCCTTGTGATAGACCTGAGAAACACCACCACACAGCATGAACAACCCCAGCAAAGGAAACATCAACCTGGGCTGTAGACCCGACACCAATGGTTTCCAATCCAGCATCGTGAGTATTTCACTAGATCACGCGAGTATCTCTCCGCTGGACGCCGTGGGTCGGTGGGCGGTGTTTGCCTTTCTCCGCTCTTCTTTGCCCACTAGGTAGACGTACGCCATTGCGTAACCCTTTACTCCATTGCCCCAGCCAGTCTTTGTACTACGCGACTGAGACATACATTCAGCCTTTCTTTCATGTGGACTTCCCATATCCTTGCAGCAGTTGATATGCTGGGTTGTTGAAGTTGTCATCAGTCGCTTCGTCGAGCCCCAACAACCCCATCATGCCACCATGGGTGCTGTAGAGCAGGGATCACGAATCGGACTGATTCCAAGATCAGCCATTTCATCTGTGTTGTCGAGGCATCGTCAGTAGAGACAGTGAGAAAAGAAAGAAGACATAAAGTAATTTTGAATGTTTTTTGTTCATTTGAGAACATTCTCTGAGAATGCCTATGCTACTAGAACTATCCTATGGTTCACACTTTGGAGCCTCTCTGGGCTGATGATGCTGATATCTATAATTCCATACAATACAATATATCCAAAATCCATTTTTTCCCGTACCATATTCCATCCTTGTTGGATCCCAGTTGGTCTCACGCTAAATGAGTGATTATGAGAGTTTGTCGTAAAGATTGTGTCATGTCGTTGTCATTATTTTTTGAAAAGTCGTTGTCGAAAAAGTTACAAAGAACCCGAATTTGTGGGCTTTGCGTTATTATCTCCTCAAACATGGGCAAACAGCCGAATAGGAGATGATGCGCTTAGAGCATGGCGGCGACCACAATGGCAGCTGCAGCACCAGCGACCTTGTATGCTCCAGTGGGCAAGCTTGCGGCGGCACCAGTGAAAGTGCTGACAGCAGCATTGGATGTCGAGGACGAGCTGGTGGTAGTCCAGGTCGAGGTAGGGCTAGTGGTGACAGCTGCGACTGACGAAGAAGCCGTGGTGATGGGTGCTACGGAAGAGGCAGCGGTGGTGGAAGTCCACTCTTCCCAAGCCGTCGTTGATGTCACCACAGGAGCAATAGTAGCGGAGGTCGAGGTGGTGTTCCAGTCGCCCCATGCCTCAGTGGTCGTCGTGCTGGAGGTGGTGACGGAAATGGGGGCGACAGACGCGGGAGTAGTAGTGGTGGTCGCTTTTGTTGTCGATGTCCACTCACTCCATTCCTCCGAGGTGGTGGTGGTGGTAGTAGTGACGGAAATTGGAGCCACAGACTTGGAGGTAGTGGTGGTAGTGGTTGAAGTTGTAGACGTCCAGTCAAGCCATTTAGTCTCAGACGGGGTCGTGGTTGTGGTAGTGGTCGTGACGGAGATTGGGGCCACAGATGCGGGAGTAGTCGTGGTTTTAGTCGTGGTCCATTCTACCCATGCTTCGGTAGTAGTAGTCAACGTTGTGACGGCAGCTAGAGCAACACTGTTAGTTGTTGTAGTGGTAGTTGTGGTAGAAGTCCAATCAAGCCATTTGGTTTCAGAGGGCGTCGTCGTTGTGGTAGTGGTAACGGAAATTGGGGCAATGGATTTGGGAGTGGTGGTAGTGGTAGAAGTCCAATCAAGCCATTTGGTTTCAGAGGGTGTCGTCGTTGTGGTAGTGGTAACGGAAATGGGGGCAATGGATTTGGGAGGGGTGGTTGTGGTAGATGTCCAATCCAACCACTTGGTTTCTGATGGGGTGGTGGTGGTGGTGGTAACAACGGATATGGGGGCAATGGATTTGGAAGTAGTGGTAGTGGTCAAGGTAGAGGAAGTCCAATCGTTCCAACCTGCCGCACTTGACTCAGTACTCTGAGTGGTTGCGGAGATAGGAGCGAGGATGGCAGACGATGTCGTCTTCGTGGTGGTTGTGGTTGTGGTGGGGGCAAGAGTTGTTGTCGTTGTAGAAGTCAACTGACCATTTTCAGAGCTCGACCAGTCTCCCCAGCCGCTGCCGCTGGCACCGCTCTCACTTCCATGGCCAGCATAGCCGCTTCCAGAGTAGCCGCTTCCAGATCCACCCTGTCCTCCAAAGCCAGGAGCTGCGACAGCAAGTGTCGCAAGACCGAGAATAAGAGTTGACTTCATCTTGGCTGTTGTTGTTTCGAGATTACTTTGAGATCTTGCGAGTGTGTTGTGCAAGGGTGTTGTTGAGATCGATTGACCTTTTTCTTCTGTGAACGAAGGACTCTGTTGTTTAGAGCTAGTGAATGAATGTGCAACGAAAGGATGATGGAGAGGGAAATATCAACAACGACTGGGAAGCGAGTTCAAATACCCGTTGAACGAAAGAGACGTCACTGCAAGCCAAGGGTGACAGGTTCGGCTGTGTGACTGGGAACAGGTCTCGAGCCATCAATACTCCTCCTGTCAGGGGTGGCAGGTGAAGCCAAAATCGATAGAAAAGTCCGCATGGCGACGACGACTGCAGCCCAATTGGGTGTTGCCCTGCGAGGGATCACTGTAAGTGGAGGTATAGAAAAGGGGAACGGACCACGCTGCAGCTGGGGGGAGTATAGAACAGCGGGTCCAATGCAGCAGGGAAGAGAAGGCTGGCCGCGGCAACTGGGTGGTGCGTGGCGTGCTCGGTCCTCAGATCGCATGGTTTCTCGCTGTCAAAAGCAGAAAAAAAAGTTGGCTGGTGGCAGTCGAGGCCCAAGCTGCGGCGGAGGTTGAAAGAATAGACTTCTTCGCGTCCCCTGCATCGCGCCGCCAACCGAACCCAAAGCGGATTGTCAAAACATCCTTGGCGAGGTTGGTGTCGTTTCAGCTTGATACCCGCCTCCGATTTGTCGCCCACGGACGCCCACCGCGCGCATGGTCCAGGGGTGGCTCATGGTGGGTCTCTTATCGCCTATCGATGGCGCCAGTAGAGTTCTCCAGGGCTGGGTTTCAGGTCAGGGACCCCCTTCGGATCTTTGCTGAGAAGCTTGGAGCTCGGTGAAATCGTGAAGGCTGGTTCGTCGATCGCACCACTATCACCAGATTGAAGGACTCGGGCGTCAAATCCCGTTGTGTGCTCTTTCATCTAGAAGCAGGTGCAGTTGTTCTTTGAGATCTGTGCATGGTGCAGGCCTCAAGCGGACCAAAGGTGTGCTCCGAGGCACAGCGGGGCACAAAGTGAGGAGAATCCGTCGTAATCCGTTGCCATGTCGGACTTCGCAACAGATGCCGTCACCGGCCTCCATCTCATCCTCGACTGCATACTAATGCAAGCAACAACGTGGATGAGCTGTCCACTGCGGTCGACCTGTAAACTTACGCACTGTTGACCGACCTTGATTTTCGTTCATATCTCTCGGAAGCTTGCAGATTTCAGCCCGGCATCCAACATGACGTACGAATCACAAATCTCCTTCACCTTGGATACTATCTGTCCTTGGTAAGACATTTGTCGACCTTGATCCTAGCACATCTGGTTGCACGGCAATCCGCTCGTCGAATTTGTTTTTATTTGGGCTAATTTGTCGTCCAGGACATATCTCGCAAAGAAAAGGTTTGCCCATCCCGCTTTGTGCAGTGCATCCGCAGAGAGAAGTCGTTGGTTGAGCAGCTGACACCGTTGGTTCGATGCCGTAGACTGGATGAGGGTCTGTACTTCCGCTGCCATGATGTGCACCGCTGGGGCGCACTGATCACTCGGCTCGAGCATAGCCTCCCTCTGACAAGTGGACAGCCCTTCGACGTTTTCGTCAAAGCGATGACGGCAATGGTACCACCTTCGTGGTGAAATATTTTCCCTACCAGCTGAATCCTGACGCCTCGAAAGAGGGAGAGAACAAGTACGAGTGGTACAAGAGGTCGCGCTATGGGGATTCGGAGGAGAAGATGAAAATGGTGAGTTATGGGCCATCCCCGCGAAATTTCATGCGGATGAAAGGTGGTTGGGAGAGAGGCTGTGCCATTGAAGGCCATCTCGATGCTTACTTCGCTTGTTTCCGCGTGCTAACACTGCCTTTCGAATGGTAACAGTATATCACGTTGATGACAGCATATGGTAAAAGCGCAGGCATCAACTTCAAATTTGGCGGCACTGTCTCCAACACTCTCGATGCGCACCGAGTCATCCAGCATTTTCAGGAAGAAAAGGGCCCAGAAGTTGCGGACAAGATAATAAACTGTAGGTCAGCCTTCGACGAGATGCTAACGACTAACCTGTCCCCAGCGTTGTATTCTCAGTACTTTGAGAACGAGAAGAACCCTTCAAGCACCGAGACATTACTGCAGGCGACGGCAGATGCTGGCATCCCAGAATCTGAGGCAAAGCCAGTCATTGAAGATAAAAATGATGGTCTCCGGGATGTGAAGATGTTGATCCGCGAGCAGGCGACTAACGGTGTGGACAGTGTTCCTTACGTCACATTAGAAGGTAAGAGACGAGACTTCACACTGGTTGGGGCCAAAGAAGTCGAGGAGTATGAGAAGGTGCTGCATCAAGTTGTGAAGGAAAGTAAGTGAGTGGGAGAATGAAGACAAAGTAAGGTTGTCCGGTTGGAATGTGGCCAATCTCTCACCACATTTAGCAACGGAATGAACCCTCACAGCTTTAGTGAACCCGAGCAGGACACGCTCTTGCTACTATACGTCTCCAAACATATCATGAGAATCTATTTCCTGCTAAACCTCAAAAATCTCTCCAAACCCTACACCAGCACCAGCCCTCCTGGCATCTACCAGATCTAACCTCCATCCCACCCACTGCTTCAATCCTCTCTTGACCTCTCTCACATGCTCGACCATCTTCCGAGCCTCTTCCTCTCTCTGAGCCCGGGCAAATGCATCCTCGTCAAAGTTGTCATCCTCAAACTCCTGCAGCAGAGAATCATTTCGAGGACGGTTGTTCTGCCGTTGCTGCGCATCAGGCGAGGTTGTGCTCACTCGGAACGCAGCCAGGCCAGAATTCAGCACCTGCGAGAATCCAGAATGTCGAACCTGTTGCGGTCGATTGCCACCAAGACTCTTCCGCCCACTCGCATTGCCAGATCCGGACAAATCAACCTCGTCAAAGTCTTCGCCAGGATCCATAGAAGTTCTCGACCCTTCATCACCACGTGGCTGCATCTGCACCCTCTTGTCCCGCCAGACACCACGCTGCAAATCAAACACCTGTGCTTCCAGGTCTCTGATCTTCTTTTCAAGTTTCTGTCGCTCTTCATCTTCGAGTTCGTCCAAGCCTTCACCTCCCACATCACCACTCATGACACGCTTGTGCTTCTCTCTCAATCGTGCGTTCTCGCCCTCAGCCTTCTCTACCTTCGAGCGAAGACCCGGCACTTCTCGAGCGCTGGCTTCGGCAGCCGCCAACTTCGCAGCATTTCTCGACTCCGCTTCTCGGTGCAGTTTGTTCATAGCCTCGATCTTCTTGTCCAGTTGCTCGACCTTCTTCGTGACTTCCTCTCTTTGCGAGACAGCTTCTTCCAATTCCCTCTCCAGGCTTCGTATCTTTGTGTCCTTGCTTGTTCGTTCTGTCCCATCGAGAACAGCCTTCTCGCTCGCTTTGGACAACCCCTTCTTGGTGTCGGCCAACTCGGTGTCCAGACTGCGTAACTTACTTTCTGCATTCGACAGCGAAGTCTGCAAAGCCGCGACTTGTTCATCGTGCGACTCACGGCCCTGTGACTGGCTAGACAACTGACCTCGTAACCGGGATATCTCAAGCTGCATATCGGCGATTGTCGAGTCTTTGCTCTCAAGCTCGGCTTTCAGCGTGTCGACTTCGTCTCCCGCGCCATGGGTACTGTCCTTTCGACCACTGGTGCTAGCCTTGCGTCTCAATGTCTCAACCTCAGCCTTCAGTCTGTTGAGGTCGTCGTTTGTGTCCCCATCAGTAGAGGCCGACTTCTCGGCATTCTGTTCTCGAAGCTCTTCTAATTCTTCTTCCGATTTACGCCATCTCTTTTCATGTTCCTCCGCCTCCTTGGCTAGTCGTTTGTTCTCTTTCTCCAGCTCCTCTACCCTCGCCAACATGTTTGCACTTGCGACAGGACTAAGAGGGCCATTGTCCCTGAAACTCGTACTCCGGATCTTGCTCTGGAGACTAATGCTCGGCTGTCGGGTTGTATGACGAGGTCCTCTCGTAGATGACGAATCTTGCTCTGCTGGAGGAGTAACAATATCGGGGGATTGTAATGTGTCTGAGTTCGTGGGTGCCTCGTTGCCTGCTTTGATGGCTTCGTTGAGGGCTGCTTCGTCGGCAACTACTGTTTCTGCCGGAGTGTCTTGTGTCGGTGCTTCTTCTACCTTTGTGGCCTCTTTGCCATCTGCATTGGCTTGTGTCTCTTCAGTGGCCTGCTCAGCTTCCGCCTCAGGCTCATCTTCTTTCACCGTGGCATCACTTTTTGGCTTGTCTTTCGCACTTTTTTCGCCTGCGCTCGTTCCGCTGGTCGCTGCTTTCTTCTTCTTCTGCAACTGCGCAACCTATATCCAACGTGTCAGCGCGAGTCAGGGCCATGTAGCCTGTCAGACCATATGCTTTCTCTCCGATATGGTTTGCAATTGGTGACATACTCTTTTCTTCGCAGCCGCTAGCTTCTCGGCTTTTTCTTTATCCTCTTTTTCGCCCATGACTGGTGACTAGCCGGCGTTCGAGATTATGAAGGTTATGTCGGTCTCAAATTAACATAAATGGATATTTCGGAACGCAGTTTATAGAGCGGCATGAGGAGACGTGGTTCGTACGCGACTTTCACAGCCAATAGAACGGAGTGCATGTACTCCGCATGGGGAACAAGGAGTGTCCTAAACACCCTCAAACAAGCCTGTCTACCTCTCGAACCACATCTAATATGAAAGAAGATACTTCAGCAAAGGGCTTCCAAAGCCATTATTAGAGTAATACATAAAGCCTATGACCAACGTTGCTGGACAAAGCGTAGCCCGCAGCGCCCAAGGCGGATCCGAACCTGCATAAACCGAACATCCAGCCAGTGCCCACTCCATATCCGTAAACTCCATCAAACAAAGACATAATCCCAACACTGATCTTGGTGGCAGGTTCATCAAGCCGCTCCCACCGGCTTTTCGAACGCCGCAACATTCTGGGTATCATTACAATATCAATAACCATAAAACGCCGTTGACCTGAAGCAGACAATAACAGAGTCGCAGCCCAGCTCAGACTTCAATAGGTCCCACAACCTCTTCGCTCAGTCCTCTGATCGTACTCTTACTATTACTTCTGAGGCTTCGTACTTCTTCGTCACTCAGAATGTAGTTGTCGTTCTCGTCGACAACAGGACGTGCTGGCGGAGGAAAGCGTTCTTCATCGATTCGTCCATCCGGGGGTGATTCCGTCAGCGTCTTCTCAATGGACGGCATCTCGACGTCTTGATTTTCGGCAGCCACAATATCGTCTCGATCTCCAAGCCAGTATCTTGCTCTTTTGTGAGCACCCAGGTCGGGAGTGGCCCAACCATCGGATTCTTCATCGGCAAATCTTTTCGTCTTGACTGGCGTTCTGAGGCCATCATTAGTTGACATGGCCAGAACGCTAATTCCCCGCAAATACAAGTAGCAGACACGCTTTCTCTGCTTGTTGAAGAAGAAATAGTTCATTGACCATATGGATCCTTCGTCGTCATCCTCGAATGGGTCGAAGTCTTCCGGAGCATATCGATATATGCTGCAATCACGTAGGCTCATTTGCTGGTCAATCAGTCTCCACATCCCCGGACCCCAATGTGTCTGGCTTGACGGAGGACATGCGGGTTCTGGTGCCAATCCTGGCACACTTAAAAATGAGTTCATCGGTCGTGGCCGCAGATTGTACAGGGCTGTATCCAGTGTGTTCATAACTTGACGCAAGCTCTTTTCCCGTTTGAAGTCTGTCGGTCGCAACATATGCGAGAAGTCATAGTCGGGGTGGCTAGCGTTGAGCGTCGCTATCAGATACGCATATGTCCTTCTTGAGCTGATCATCCCGAGATTTCCAAATGGGCTGCTTCGACTTAGATTCAGGCTTGAAGCGAGCATGTGAGCTTGGGGTGGGGAAAGCGAATTTGAGAAGTTCAGGTTGGATTTGTATTGCGCTTCGAGGCCATTTTCAATGCTTTTGTATAATTTCTTGTCTCCTCCAGCGGCTTTTGTCGTATACAAATCACATCCACCAACAACATGCAAGTCGGGTGTCGTGAAATTGAGGGAGGACGTGACAATATCGAGATCGCGATTCGGCATAAACTGAAAACGAGTGTTAGCAAGAAGAGAGATGCGGAGGCGAACTGGAGCCTTGCTTACCTTCATCTTTGCTAGGCTGCGTGAGATCACTGCATAGCATGCCAAATACGTCGATTGAAGTCGAATCTTGTCGCTGTCGGTTGCTGCCGTAATGGAGTGCAGAGCGCGAAATGGCGTTTACAAAGCAATCGCGCTCGCGCCGTTGGCGTAGGGGAAGGTGGTGATGTGGTGAGTCGATTGGCCTGAATAAGCTAAGTGAATGCTGACAGAGAGATATCCAGGCTGGCTGCAGAGACAGCTCTTGAGCGATTCAAGTAGCTAGACGATGGACGTCTAGCAGGTCAGTAGAAGATGATGAGAAGCCATAGCGATGTCGTGTTGTTTGATGCGATGGGATGAAGTTGGAATCAGCCTGCGGGAGGGTTGGAAGTCAGAGGTTGCGAAAGACGGGAATGAGCCACGACACGTGACTTCCGGACGGCCCACAAAACAACCAATAAGCGGACAGTGCCCTTTCACGAGCCAAATCAGGCAGCGACAAATGGTTTCACACACGGACTCGAATGGTGGTATAGCCACGAGGTCAATTTCAGCCGATGAGGAGAAGCTCACAACGTGTAAGAGATGAATGGCCTGACAACATCCCGACGACAACTGTTCGCGTTAGCCTTCAAGGGGACTTGGTTTGTGACAACATGCTTGATTATATCATCGCCTTTCGTATCTCATACACTGTACATGATGCCTCTGATGCGTTGATGCAACTAGAAGACCAGACCTTGTTTGCAAAGTCCATGTATCATTTCATTCCCTGGGTATCAATTGGTGACGCCTCGCCTCAACTCCATGTGCGTCCATAAAAAAATATCGTCGTCGTGAATCAAATCAGGCCGCCGTCTTTGAGTGCTGTTTCGGTGTCCTGCAAAGAGTAAAATTGTCAACGAGTGCATAATCGCGTCGTGTTGTATCGACATGATGCAGCCAGGCTCGCTCCTTTTGGTCATCGCGTTCTACATGATTTTCGTAACGTCTTCTTCGACCTGAGTGTTGCAAACAAAGACGGTCAGTCGGGAGATCTAGTCAAGAGATGGGGATCGATGGTCAAGGCGATAAGGGACGCGTACATGACCTTGGGCTTTTGGCAGGCACACCCTGATAGCATGTAGTAAAGGAGGGAGTCCAAGAAGGGCGAACGCCACGCATGGCTGACGGCAGGGCAGACGTGAAGTAACTTACCTCCATATCTTCTAGACTGTCCTCTTGGCTTATACATCTGAGAACATTTTTCTTGCTGCTTTCTTGCAATTCTCCAGCCAGGAGGAGTTCATCCAGTATAAAGTATGCCTTTTGAAAGTTGAAGATGATATCCAGCTCGCATACGTTTCCATAGTATTTGTCCATTTGCTCCACGTAGCGGTGTACGATTTCAAGAGTGATCAGTTCATTGTCGGTGGAAGCACATCCGGCGATGAAGAAAAGAGAGGCATATCGACGATAGACAACTTTTGTGTCTGATGGGTCAAAAAGTGTCAGCCTCTCGCATCTTGCTAAGAAAAAGAACAAATGGTTTGGAGGAGCAGTGATGGGAGACGATCAGAATCGTGGACAATCCGCACCCTTGTATTCAAGAAAGTTGCACATTCGAGTTCGGCGTGAAAGGACAAGTTGAGTAACATCTTTTATGATTTTGGCCTTCTCTTTGGGTGAAAGAGTTGTAAACCATTTTGCCAGCCTCTAGAAATATTACAGATTTGAGGTCAGCCAAAGTCCGATGGTGGGCGACCTTTGGGAGAGAGATTGAGCATACCACTTTGCCCTGACGAGACAGCAAGATGAGATAGCTATTCCAGTTTTAGTATTACCACGACCATGATCAACAGATGGTATTGCCTCACTTGATGGCCATCTTGCTTTCCCTGCGTGTTGGGCAGGTGTTGTGTGTCGAAAGAGAGAGTGTGGAATGAAATTACAGCCTGCGGGATTGAAAGAAGCGAAAAGTGGAAGCGGGTCGGGAAACTGCGGCCAAGCCCTTCCGTCTCAAAATGTGACGTGCGGTTGAGTAATATCGGCAGACACCTCGTGTCCATTCTTCAAGCCTGTAGGATATACCCATTCTTAATATTGAATGGACACGGAGTGCCTCTTTGGACGATACACCCTTAGTTCCCTGAGAACGCCGTCAGGATGAGAGGCTCATGAGCGAGGTTACACGAAGTGCCATATCGACCGATACAAGCCCGTCCGACACGACCTGCCGTTGCCCCTCCATTAAACCATTGAACCTTGGGACTATCGAAGGACATACCTCTCCATATAAACCATACCTGCTAGAGAGTAGGCGCTCTTTAGCCTATCGTAACAGCTTCTGAAATACATCCTCTATGAAAGTGGCTGCAAGAGCATCTCGGCCAAAATGAAGTTGATACTCTCCACATCGTACGTCCTCGTTTCCTCGGCCAGCAGCGTTCTTGGTCCCATCTAACCCAATGCTCGCGCAGGAATATCATGTCCTCTGGACAACCTATTGTTCGAAGACCACTGTTCTCAAAGTCCAACATTGAGCTTATCAATTCTTTGCGATCGAACTTCGCCTCTTTCCAGCACCATTCCTCCAATAGCGCAAACTCGCAGAAACTCGACTATAGAACATGGACCACAGAAAACGACGACAGTCTTCACGTCCCAACGTGGCGGCCGACACCACTTTCGGAACCCCGCGACTCTTACGATGTCACCGTCAAGCTCTTTTTCCTCCCCGGTATCCCGAGTTCACGACGATGCAAGCATACCCGTGAAGCTATCGATTTGGTGCTGAAAGAATTGGGTCTTGAGAATATAGACCTTTTGATCGTCAGTTACCCTGGCGTGACTTTCGACGCCGATGACGAAGAGGAAGTGTCGGCGGATGAGGACGAAAGCGCCGACAGCGATGAGTCCGAAGGATTGGATGCCCAAGTTAAAACGTGGCGCGTGCTGGAATCTTTGCATGACAAAGGTGTCATATCCCAATTGGGCGTTTCTGAATTCAGCTCCCAGCGCCTCAGCAAATTCCTACCAGAGGTAGAGGTGCGGCCGACGGTGGACCAAATCAACGTCAAGGACTGCTGTGTCGTACCCAAGTCATTGATCATGTATGCCAAGGAGAACAAGATTGAGCTTCTCACGCATGCAGACTGCATGGACATCCTCCCGCCTGGCACGACCAGAGAATTGCTGGGTCCCGCGAAGGACGGAGCGGGTATACTCGCTGCCAACGCTGAGGTTGGGCCGGAAGAGCCCGGCTTGAAGGGAGATATTGAGCCACAATGGGTGGTGAAATATACTGCCGTTGTCAAGAATAGAGGCGTGATCGAGAACAAGGGATATTTTGCCCTTGCCCAGCTTGGCAGCTGTATCGAGGAGAAGCCTGTTGCCAGTGCTTGAGCATGGCCCTTATGCCTTGGAAGTTGATCTTTAGCATGGTGTTGGATAGGTGAAATCTTGAATCGTCTTTTCAACCGATCATACTCCGCTTCCTACCTCTTAATCTCACATCCTCGAGCCGTTTCAGCACGACATTGGAGCCCTTATAACTCCCTCGGTACCCAGCTTGACTCTGGAGCACTTCAGCGTCGAACCAACCCTCCTGTCTCGGATGGGTCGATCCGAATGCTCGCTCCAGAACGTATAGATCCACAGCCCGGTCCTCGTCTTGTATCGACTGTGTGGCCAACCCGAAATCAATCAGCACAATCTCGCCATTCAGATCTGGTGGCGACGAGTCGTCTTTGTGTGTAACAGGATCATCGTTTGTAGCGCCATTCGACCCGTTCTGCACGTGTTCATCCTTGATCGGCCGAACAAGAATATTGCTACTCGTCAAATCCCCATGGACTACGCTGCCCTTGTTATGCATGGCGCCAACTGCCCTCCCAATCCTGCGCAGCAATTTCTTGACCTCGTCTTCTTGTCGAGTCAGTTCTTCCGGTGCCAGATTGTCCCCAACACTCTTGTACCACGCATCCCAATGTCTCAACAGCTCCTTCACGCTGTGTCCCTCGATCCACTCCATCAGAAGCCATGCACCGCCGCCACGAGATCCTCGCTGCTCCGCCTCCAGCGCCTTGACTTTGCGCGCGGTGTCCCACTCGAGGCTCAACACGGCAGGGACATGGACCTCATTGCTCGGATCGCCTGCGAGGGCGGAGAGTTTGACTAGGATCCTTGCCTCGGCAAGGACACGCTGCTTCGTGAGACGGGCGTCGAGGGTAGGGTGTCTGTAAGGCTTGCTTGGTCGAGCTTTAAGCGCGGCTGGCTTCGCTGGATTGAGGAAGTGTGTGCGATATAGCAGCGCTTCGGCGCCTTGAGCAACGAGTTCTGGAGGTGGGACGGTGTTGGTAAATGGTGCGGGAAGGAAAGGCTCGCCTTCTCGTTGTGGAGTGGTAGTTGGAGCCGCCATTATGAGCGTGGGGCCAGACGATTTTGGGGGCCGGCGATGCCACAGCTTGAGCCACCTCTTGTTCGTCCCTGGGCGAGTGCTGCAAAGTCCTAGTCCGGTTTGCGTACACCGCTGTCTAGGTAGGTATGCACTACTGATGCGTCAGTAGTAGAAATCTGCGGAGTGCGGAGCATTCGATCGGAGAAAATTTTGAGTCATGCAGACAAGGCTGACCGTTTCAAACGAATCATGATCACCACAGTACCTACGAAGTCAGCAATAGTCACTTGTCCCCTCAACCAGTTAAGGATGCAAGTGCCCCTATTCCCACGTATAGCAAGGTACATGACAGCAGTCCGTATCGCTCAGCGTCTAAGGGCTGCTGATGCTGTTGACGGCGCTTTCACAACAGTACCTGGCTCCGCATGTGTGCCACCTAGGGTGTGGCCTTGGGTCGGGCGTTACTGGTGTCTAGATTAGGCCTTATTCTCCCCGGCGACCCCTCCTATACCACAATTCAGGTCTGCAAGCTTGCCAAATGGCAGGCACCGCCGAAATCGAGTACAGGGAAGTTCGCCTTTCCTCATGCCGTGTGATCGATCTCCTTCCTGGAGACTACTTGGCGCCAATACAGTGTCGTATCCGCCATATCGACCTCGAGGACCCTCCTTCGTATGAGGCAATATCGTACGTCTGTGGGGACCCCAGTAACAGAGTCTCGATTACATGTGATGATTCCAGAATCGACATCTATCGTAATTTGTTCAACGCACTTCGACGGTTTCGATTGACTGATACACATCGCAGGCTCTGGGCGGATTGCATTTGCATCAATCAGAGAGATTCAGAGGAAAAGAGCCGTCAAGTCCTACTTATGGGTGATATCTATTCCAAAGCCTCTAAGGTCTTGATCTAGCTGGGGGATGAAAGTGAAGACGAAGATACCGACATTGCTGTGCAGTGCATAAATCTAATCTCTCAACAGATATGGCCCCGGCTCAAGGAATTGGAGGAGTTCGAGAACAAATCCATCACCTACCGTCTGAATGATCAACAGGAATGGGCAGAAGACTCAAAGAAGGGTTATCATTTCAATGAACCTGGGCCACGTAACGTGGAGGAAATCACTGCTGCTTTTGGAATCCCATTACCGGAGTCGCGAGAAATTGCAAACATGGGCAGATTCTGGAAGAGGGCTTGGTTTCACAGAGCCTGGACATTTCAAGAGAGCCACCTGGCAAGAGAAAGAATCTTCTTCTGTGGTCGATGGGAGATACCATCGCTGTTGCTTCTCCGAGTACTAGTATCGTTACGGGTTTTATGGAAATCCACGGACGATGACCGGTATTTGGAACCTAAGGAGCTCAGAATTTTGGCAATGATGAAGGGTCGGAGCTCTTGGTCGCCGCAAAACCAAGTCAACAATACCTTCCTGGTGACAATAAACCTGAGGCGAGGCTCCGGCTGTACGCTTCCAAGCGACTTTATCTACTGTCTGCTCAGATCAACTACAGAATGCCCAGCGATTATCCCAGACTACACAAAACCTTTTTGGCAAGTTTTCACTGAGGCGACTTTTCACACAGTCCTCGGTACAAAGAGTTTCGCAACACTGGGATGCGTCGACCCTGAGGATGGAGATTCCATCTTACCCTCCTGGGTCCCGGATTGGCGCCGGCGGAAGACACATTCTAGTGTGACATCGCTCTCCAAGAGAAAATACAACTGTAGCGGCTCATCCGAACCTGTGGTGAAACTATGTGCCGAGGAAAAGAAACTAAGCGTTATCGGCATCCTCTGGGATCATGTGGATAGTACCGTCACTTCACGGAAGAACAGCAAGTACATGCAGGAGCTTATGATGAAGGTTGGAGAAGTGTACCAACCGACACAAGAATCCTTAAACGATACTTGGATGAGGACTGCCTGCACTGACTTGACTTTGTATGAATCAGAGCCAACGAGATGGACCGCGAATTCTGCAGCCAGAGTTGAAGAACTAAGCCGCTGTGATGATGAATTACAAGCCGCTGCTTACACCGCATTTATACGTGCCATGGTCAAGCAGAATGTGGACAGAGTTTACATCATAACACAACAAGGACGGCTGGGCACGGCACTCGAGCAAGCACGTGCGGGCGATGTGATTGCGATAGCATTGGGGAGCGAAGTCCCTTTCCTTCTTCGAGCATGTGCTGATGGAGGTTACAAATTCATCAGTGAGTGCTATATACATGGCTTCATGGATGGAGAGGCCTTGGTCGATGAGTGGAAGAGACAAAAGCCTGACGCGGATCACGGTGACATAAGCTGGCTGGAGAATTTGCATGATCTTCAAAGCAAGGGGGAGCTTCCCTTCGAAACTCAGGAGTTCATCCTGTCTTGAGTGCTCAGAAAGGACAAGATGATCGATCTGTGGTGGAATGTCTTCACATCTTCGGCTTTGCGCATCTCTATGTTCTTTTCTCACGACATTCCTTGCATGCTTTATCGTTCACAGTCTTTCTGTTGTCATGCGTTTCCTATTATGTATTATTCAACCTCTATATACAGGATTATATCAGGCCGTAACTCGTCCATCAAGCCTATTTTCACGCATCCTCTAGATTCACCCATCTAATCTTGATAGTGCAAATGATCTTTTCTAAGGCGATACGAAATATCCCCAAGGCAAGGCGTCGTCCTGTAAGAAGGTCGATTTCATAGTCAACTCGGCCTGGGTCGCGCCCGTCGAGCTGATATTACAGATCTGTGGGAATGTGCCAGCAGCAGCAGTCTTGTTAGCAATCAGCGCCGCGTAAGTGTCCAGCGGGCAGGATTGGCCAGGTCCAGATTTGCAGGAAGGCACAGCTGTAGAAGCGTCAGCTCAGTGGTAAACTGAATGAAAGGAAGGTAACTTACCGTATACGACATCGTTGAGAGTGATGCGCATGTAGTGCTTGGCGGAGCAAGTCAGACGTTCAAAGCCAATCGTTCCACGCATCGGCACGAAGTGGCTCGCGACATATTTGTTCCCGGCAGGGATATATGTGGTCGGCAGAGGAGCCTGGTCGTCAAACACACCGATTTGAGAAACGAGTTGGTTGATCTGCCCGTCGTTGGTAAACATGGCTGAGAGTGGCGGAGGTTGGAATTTCGATCCGTCGCTGCTCGTGTAGGTCTTGTTGGGACCGTCCTGGAAACGCTGGATGACGCTGTTGAGCACAGGAAGCATGACAGTGCCGTTCTTGTAAGATCCAGGGCCTGTTCGTCCGGTGTCAGACATGATTTCAAATAAGCATGATGTGGGAGAAACCTACCTCCTCCGTAGTAATACTTGATGTCCTGCGCATATTCATACCCCTCCAATTCATCATCGGTGAAAACAGCACACCAGGGACTCTGGTATCCCAGTATCGGAGTTTCCATCCCGCACAGGTATGGCATGTTGGTGATATCTGTGTTGGTGAATGTCAAATTTCCCTTCAGCAGGCTGTTGATGCGAGCAGTGATGGGCGGGAGGTACGTGTTGTCCCAGGTGGTGCTTTCCACACCGCTACCGCCATGGATGGTAGAGCAGCCGTCACCTGTACCAAGAGAGTTGGCGTATCCCCTAGGGTCTGTAGAGTTGAGGACATAGACCTCACCCGAACGAGTAGCGTTAGGACCCATATAACCACGAGTAAAAAGCCTGACATTATTAGCTGTCTACCACGGCTGGGGAATTGCATTTCCACTTACCGGGCAGAGTCAATGACACGTGGAGCTGCTGGGTATTGGTTGGCCCATGCGATGAAGGGTGAGTTGTCCGTGTAGAAGTCAGGGTAGCGGTATCTGTATGTGACTCCCATGTCGTACCTTGAAGGTCGTTAGCACACTTGGAACCAAAAGATGAGTGGGACTGGACTTGCAGCTCTTTGTAGCCTCCAACATTGATCGCTGAGATGTCCTGCGACGGAGTCCTGACCACAGGCTTCCACGTTTCCAGGAACTTCAGCTCGGGGGCGCTTTCCGACACGGTGAAGGTCGCAGCGTCGATCTGTTCAGTCGATTGATTAGGTCCAGATACTCCAAGAGCAGATATTATTGGCGTACCTTGGCCGACAGGTTAGTCCATTGCTGCCATGCAGCCAGATCAGGATATCTGGAGGCGTGACGAGAGACAAAGGCTGCTGTATCGACGGTGCATCCTTCTGGCACCACGTACGGGATGCCTTGAGATGGGCCTAGTACCACCCCGTCAGTTTCAGCGACATGATTCTGCTCTCGGTGTTTGCAAACCTGAAAACCAGGGACTGTTTGCACCGATCAATTGCACAGGGTTGAGTTGATGTTGCGATGCATTGTAAGCTGCAACAGCAGTAGCCAGCAACGGCAGAGCCAGCAGGGACGAAGCGGCAACCATTGTGGAATTGTGGTGAGCGCGATTGTTGAAGAGTGACCGACAATGCTAAGTGTAGATGCGACATCGCCTTCTCATATACCTTTGGTTTCCCTCCCATGGCATGAAGCCCGTGAGCCAGGTGTTTGGTTGCCCACGTGGGATAGCGACCGTCATTACCGATTTTCGCTCAGATATTACCTACCTGTGGGCCACTAGACGGTCTATCGATGGATGTTCCTATGCTATCATGCCACTATAGCCATCATTCTCCATGGCCAAGATGACCGACCAAAGCAAACGACCTACAAATGGAAAAGCTACGGATCAGAATTGCTGTTATGGAGGTGCTGATGTAGGAGATTCTCCGGTGTTGATGTTGTTGTTAGCGGTGCATGTGCCTGGTGAAGCGCCTTTATTGGACGGGAAAAGTTCGGACGAGGTTGTACTGTATGTTATAGGGCCCATTGCCGGCAAATCATCTAAACGTCTCCTCTAAAATTCTCCGAGCGCTATCGATAAACTTATACTCGCAACCCGCTTATATTGATTGTTGCTTTTCTTTCTTGTCTTCTACATGCTCCGCTCTCAATCACAATAGATGCTACATTACATATTAGGCGGAGCTGTTTTCATGGTACGAGTCTCTGCAGTGAGGTTTCCTCTCTTTCTCTCCATCCGACTACACCCAGTGACTAGGAGAACGTCGACCACGCGCACGGCACAGAGCCCACTTCAACTCTTGGCTATGCTTAGCTAGTCCCTGTGTTGTTATTGCTGATCGACATTGAAACTCTATCTACGGAGCCTTGCTTGCGACGGGGAGTAGCGGGCCAACGATGTTTGGCCACGTGGGCACCCTGGTCGTTAAACCAGGGTCAGAAGGCGGAGCTGTATGGTAAATTCTCGCAACACTTTCAGTGATTGATGGACCGTTCAATTGATGAGGCACGAAGCCCGCTCTGATGTTTGTGAGGGTACCACGTGCCTGGTGTGATCTTGCTACATTTGGAGTCTGATAACACCGGGCTGATCAATATCCTTTGCTTGCATTGAGGGCGAGGGGCCACTGTTGGCTTTCCCTCGATCGTCGATGCAAGCAGACGCTATACAGACATACAATGTGCAAAGCCCGACTCAAATCCATTGCTAATCCATTGCTGAGCGGGCTGTGTAAGGTAAGATTGGACATGCGAACATTCCTCTTCTCACGACAACCGTTTCAACCTTCAATCTCTGTACTCCTCCAACTTCCACTCATTGTACTCGACATTGTCACCCGTCTCCATCGCACCAGGCCAGGCCGAGTGATTGCTCTTTCCCACTTGGCCGCACGCACAATCCAGCAGTGAGGTGGACTTGCAGGTAGAGTGGTCTGACCTACTTCACCTCCCTACCATGAGTATCCTCGACATGCACAGCACCACCCTTCGGAACCACCGGCACCGCTTCATGCTCCGCATCAACCGCCACATGCTCAGTCACATACTGACTAAACTTCCACGTCGGCACCCGATTCTCAAACAACTCGTCCAGCTGCTCCAGGCTCCTGCCCTTGGTCTCCGGCACGAAAAAGAAGATCCAGAGCGTCAGTATAGCATTACTCCCACCCCAAATGTAGCCATACTTGGGCCCCCAATTCAGCGCATCCGGATTGATAAAGTAAGGTGTGCAGAATTGACATAGCCACCCGAACACAAAGTTAGACCCTGCGGCGATACCAACTGTGGTAGCACGTAGTCGTTGTGATGGCACTTCCGCCGCAACGGCCCAGAGTACGGGACCTTGTCCGACGCCGTAGAACCAAGTGTATACTATACTGATCCCCACTAAAGCTTTGCCAGCAGAGTCAGAGCCGACGGTAGACTTTGTGTAGACGATTGCCATGGCGAGCATGAAGATCGTGGAAGCGATAGAGGTGCTTAGCAGCAAGAACCGGCGGCTGAGGTAGCGCATGGCAGGAAAGGATGCCATATTTGCAGTCAGTGTCAACGCAAGACCGACCATGACCCAAGTGAAAGGCGAGCCGATGCGGGCCTGGACGTAGAAATAAACTGAGTAGCCCGAGATGAAAGTTATGCCGGTGGCGGTCTGGCCGACAGCCGCACCTAGAGAGATCAGCGTGCGACGCAGGTCGGGACCACGGATCATGTCACGCAGATGGACACCACTATGCAATTCCTGTTCGGCGAGCCAGGTGTTTTTGATGTCAGCGACTTCCGCGGCGATGCGTGCTTGATCGATGATACCGCGTGTCCTGCGGATCGAGTTCGCCGCTTTGTCATCTTGTCCACGCGAGATGTAGTAGCGAGGCGTGTCGGGTAAGAAGAGGATGAAGACGCTGATGAATGCCGGGATAATGTACATCACGCCCAGTGGAATTTCGTACGACTTGCGTTGCAAATACACATCCGTGTAGTTATCGACGAGAATGCCGAACAACGCACCAAGCGAGATCTGGAACACCACCATGCCGACAATGGAGCCGCGGAGATGAGCTGGAGATACTTCACTCATATATGTGACCGAGTATGGGATGAAGAAGCCGTTCGAAAGTCCTAGGAGTAGACGACCGGCATAAAGAGCTCCTGTGTGTTTGGAGCCGATTTGGATGGATATCGCGACGACGCCGATGAGACACGCTATCCAGAGCCCCGCCCGACGGCTAATGCGGTCGCCAATGGAGTAGACGAAGATAGAGGCAGCGAGCCCACCGATGTTCATAAGACTCTGGATCAGCCGCTGGACAGAGGTGCTGATGTTGTATCCGATAGTGGTAGCAGGCTATAGAAGGCTGTTCGTTAATGCTTGATGTCACTCAGACACAACACAGCACTGTTATTGGAGAGATGAATGATAGTGATTGGAAGGGGGCTCATACATCAGGGTAGCCATACACGCGCAGAAAACCAGGCATGCTCTGAAACCCAGATACGGCAGCAGAATCATAGCCATACTGGAATTGAGCAAACGCGATGCAGAGGCAGATGGCAATAATGCGCTTCTCCTCCCAGATCGTAGTGAGACGTGGCCTGGCGACAGGTGATCCCTCTTCCATAGTGGCAGGCCCTCTCGCTAAGTGCCAGAGTTCCAAGTATCTTCATACCTTCTACACTCGTGGTGAGACAGTGTGCCTCTATATTAATGCACAGCCAAGCATCATTCGGTGGGTAAAGAGCTGAGTTCGCTGACTGTGATCCATCTCTGACAAGACTCCTCAAGTTCGGCAACAGGATCTCTTGATCCCCAGGTTGGCCTCTCGTGCTTTTTCAACTGCCGGACTGTATCAGCGTACGAGCAGTCCTGCAAAAGCTCATAATTGTGGGGAATTGGTTTCTTGCGGAGATATTTGCGGGGTTGCCGCTGAGAGCCAACGGGTGCTGCCTCCACTCCCCGTCCGGGTGGTCCAGCGTGTGCATGAGATGTTATTGGCTTTTAGTACGTCGCATGGTATGCTGCCCCTTGACATGTTGGCAAAACTGACTTTGGAGGTTCTGTGCGGCAATTGCTCCTGGACGCTTTGGGGCAATGCAATTGTTGTGGTTTGTCAAATCAGAGACAAGGTCCCATGCTTGGTAGAGATGGTTCTCATCCAGCAGTCTTGACTCCCAATGTACCTGACTAGGAGCATTGTCGATTTATGGCACCGCTCTCTATTCCCATCAGCCCGCCGGTATTCTAACACACCCCAGTGTCAAGCCCACGCTTTATTTGTCTTCTGGTTCGGCACTCATTGCTCGTAACATATCCCGTAGCTCATTTATCTGCCCCTTGAGCTCCCTGATCTCAAGCACATCAGCGTCCACCTCAACAACGGGCTTGGTCGATTGCACTCTCTTGTCCCAGCCTTCGCTTTCGAAATTGATCTCGCTCTCAAGCTCCTCCCATTCTTCGATGGTATCATCGTCCTCCTCGCCTCTCTTGCGATTGTCTCGGACCGTGTGCGCCTGTCGGGCTTCCACCGCTGCGGTGATGAGAAGAAGAGGAGAGTATATAACACCCATCACATAGTTGTTCAGCCTCGCGTACCGGTCCGAGTCCATCCACCATTCGAATGGTATAATCAGAAAGAATAGCTCGATCAGGTTGAAAGGCGCAATGAAAACATTCTCATCGGGCGCCCGAACAAACTGAAGAGTTTTCTGTGCAAACATGGCCATGTACTCGTCAATCGCATTGTCTGTAATGGATTCGTAGGCGGAGTTGTAAAGAGCGATCAGAATGTTGAGCAAGATGACCATGACCACAAACGTGAAGATGTAGTACAAAATCAAGCCAAAAGGGTGAGCATAATTGTCAAATCCCTCGAAGTCTGGCGACTGCATGATCGCGTTGGCCATGGCAGTGACAACGAACGTGGTGATCGATGAAGTGCCTTCCACTTGATTAAGACCAACGAATGCTTGCAGGAACCCAACACAGACAACAATCAGCAGTAAGAAGAAGATGAGGGACTCCCTCATCATAACCTTCAAAACAACCAGCATGGCGCCGAAAAACCGGAAAGTATCAAGATAAAGCAAGAGGCGCATCCAGAACATAGGAGCCGAGACACAGAAAATATGATACCCAAGTCGATTAAGCTGGGCCCGCTTTTCATCATGCTCGTTGGGTGAATGTGACAAAGCGATCATACGGATGACGAACGATGCTGTGAGTAAGGCGTACAGGCAGTTGTTAAATGCGTTCCAGAATCCAAAATAGTAGATGCCAACCTTCCATAGCTTGGCAATCTCATCGCAGATGAAGCCAAAGGTCATGAGATAAAGAATGCCTTCGACCACGTCCAGGTCGCCATCTTCGTTGATTGTGTTGACTGCACCAGTAAAGAGACCCAGATATATCAGCGATAGAGAGATTTGGGTGACGTTCTGGTAAAGAGGAGTTCGCATGCGGTCAGGGTTGAGATGGGCCCAATAGTTGGTATTGTCGCGATCAGCATAGAAGCAGAAATTGCCAGGTGCCCTGTCGTCCTGGTGGATCCAGCCTCGCCAGAGATACTTGATACATTTTTGGTAACCGGATGAGCCTATAACTGTCAGGCAATGCAAATCGACTGCTCTCTCGATCACGTTTGCAGGCTGAGTTTCTTCATTCTTTCGGAGGACGGAGTATCTCTGCAGGAGGACTTTCTGCATGAGGTATTCTTGATCCTCCTCATCCTCGATAATGCGCTTAGCAATGATCTCGCAAGCAACTGCTCGAACGTCGTGAAGGTCGGCGTCCCAGAGTTCGAGCGCGGCTTGGCGTAGGAACCATCGCTTGCACACCAAAAGACAGTATACGACACATGCTGCGTAGTCTTCGCCTCCAGCCTCCTTCGCTGTCTCAACAACCTTTTGTGTTATTATCCCACTGTTCGCAGCTTCGATCTTTTCTTCGGGTAGTTCGATTGGAATCACTTCTTCAATCTGGTATTTTAGTCGAAGAGCGACCTTTGTGACTTCCTTTGCGGGGAAAGCTGTTGCAGGAAGATCCTCGCTATTGGTAGGAAGCACTGCTCGATGTCAGTCTTGGATTCTAAGGAGTAAAAACGGCTCATAGAAGCTCACATCTTCGCATCTCATCTCGAATATGGCGCGTATCGCGGTTTCCCCGGCCTAACAATTGCGACCATTTCCCCATGATGACGTAGCCTCCAGTGGACGCTTGACTCTAGGGAGCCTTTTGTTTCTGAATTACCGGCTCCTGCACAACCAGAATTGTCAAAGAAAACGAACAAGTAAAGAGTGACTTTCAATGCGACAACAATCTGCAGACTAGGACACTAACGCCGAGAGAATCGAAATTTGTACTTTTAACGTTAATGGAGCATTGAAAATCCGGTTCTTGAGCCCCCGCATTACGACATTACCAACTTGGCATAAGGCTTGTCCCGGTCCTCCTTATCCCCAACCAGTCCCCTGGCAATTCAGCCTTGTTGGTGATCTATCGGGATGATCTGAGCAAGGATGATCTTGCCAGACGTTGCGGACGGTCATCATGCAAGCGCCGAACCATCAAGGCTTTGATTCCATCCAGACTCGGGACGGGCGTAAGTTCTTCCTAGCAGGAATTCGGTTCTGCATGCTGGTGGACTTCTCGTCTTTTGGAAAGGTCTTGTCGCCAGAAGCAGGTTACCAGGCTTTGGCAATCTCGTCCAGAAATCCCTATGCTTTTGTTTCGGTGCTGTCCTGCTTTCCGCCAGAGATCCGCGGTCATCGATAAGTCGACACATGGGCGCTCATGCAATTTCCGGTGCTTCGTCACTTTCACTCAAGTCTTCATCACCGCTCACTTCCTCGTTCTCCTTTGCTCTCTTGTCCATCAATGCCTGCAATTCTGCATCATCATGTTCTGTCACCGCCTTAGGAGCCATCTTGGTCACGCAGCCACCCCCAGCTTCCTTGATAGTCTCCTCAATGTCTTTGATCGCCTGCTCCAGTAACTGGATACCCAGTCCTTTATCAAGACACTGACTCGTCAGGACGTAGTGTGGTGGAGAAACTAGCTTGACCTTGACCTGTGCATCCGGGGTGTTCTTGGCCTCTGCTTTTCTAAGGGCGTCCTTCACAGCGTCGATTCCATCATACTTGAAGCATGTCACCTCAACATCGGCGCGGACTTTCGTAGGATGTGGCGTCAGCTTTTTGCTGATGTAAGATATCAATTCCTCCTTGACAACTTCGTTGGGGAATGTAGCGTCGTTCCATACGTCGGGGTTTGTGATAGAAAGCTTGAAAGCATCATTGGCGTGACCATACTTCTTGTTCAGCGGCCAACCGATTTCTTCATACAGTTGCTGGATGGGTGTTTTCGTCTTCTCGGCCACATGTCGCATGATGGAGTGGACTGATTTGCTCTTGTTGTAACGTTCTTCACAGCGGACGATATCCTCGGCTGACACTCTTCGCTTCGACAAATCGATATAACCCTTCTCCTTGTCCACACGTAGCACGACCACTACTTCATTCCGGCCGATTCTGATGAGCTTTTGTATTGACCTGATACGTCGTCGAGAAAGTTCTGAGAGAAGAATCATGCCGTCGATATTGTCATATTCCAGCAGTTTGACGTAGGCGCCCATCTCTGCTATCTTTTTTCCACGTGTATCAGCATTTCTCCCCTGCAGAAAGAGTGTAGACCAGCATTTACCTGTTTTACGTTCACCATCACGAAACTTTCGATTTCTGGGTATTTTTCTTCATAGAAGCGACAGTTGGTCAAGGAATCTGCGTCCGACGACATGATGGCGGCTGTTGAGTGCTTTGCGCACAGTTAGCCGGGATATGCTAGGTATTGAGTCTTCTCAAGTCGGGCAAGGAGTGAGTGGTGAGAAAATCGTGTCTATGGTGGTCGTGACTCGATATGCCGCTTTGGTCTCATGTGCGGCGAACTGCCTGCGCCCGGGACTTTTTAGACGCCAAGAGCAATCCGGAGAACCAGGCGCCGCTATAAGCGTGGCAGAACGATGTCACCGCGGTGCAAAATGTCCACGCCTCACATTGTCAACTTCTGCTTGATGATTGGAGAGAATGCAAAGTCACTGTCAAACTACACAACATAAAATCTTTCCAGGGCTATACGTTATTGCTTTTATGCTATGACATATCTGCTCGAGACTGGTATTTCTGCGCCAGTATCTGCTGTGCAGTACTTATTCGAATCACCACACTCCGACATGGAACTGCGATAACATATAAATATCTCTAGAACCCATAAACTTGCCCAGCACGATGGACAAATCATCCTCCTCGCAAGGCTCAAGTCCCCCAGCTTCTCCCCGACGTCCTGACTTACCAAATCCTCGGAATTCATCACAGCACGCACCGGTAAACCCAAGCCGACTACGAGAGACTACCATCATGTCTCCCGACGACCGCATGGCCAGATCGAAGTCCAATGAAAACTACCTACCAAAGAACGATGAGATTCTCCTCCCCCCAGCACTTGATCCGGGTTCAACAAGACCCCTGGTGGCGGAACCAGATTCTCTGCTGCAGGAAGAAGACGAAGACCTTACTGTGCAGGGACAGATCGAGGAGCCGTCTACAGAAGAGCTGAATGCCAAAAGTAGGCTTTTAGGGGACTACCATCATAACCGAATCTGTGGAATGAAAGATTGCAACCATGGAACCTTTTCTCCGAGAGCTCCTTCATTATTGAGCGACAGAGACAGTTATTTCAACACCCCCCAGTCTTTTGGTGGAGAATATTCCGGTACTCCTGGTGAGGGTGGTGACCCAACATTTCCGGCCCGCGGAATCCTAGGAGACTCGTTGACCGATATGTTCGCTGGAAGTAAAAGTTTGAGCACTACCCAATGGCTTGCCAGGCGACATGGTATCAAAAGTAGAAACTGGATGTACTTCTCCTACTACTTCCCGTTCGTCAAGTGGGTACGCCAATACCGATGGAAGTGGTTGCAAGGGGACCTGATTGCCGCTCTTACCATGGCTTCATTTTACATCCCAATGTCTTTGTCATATGCGGCCAATTTAGGTCATATACCGCCAGTGAACGGCCTATACTCCTTTGTCTTCAATCCATTGATATATGCCTTCCTCGGCAGCTCGCCGCAAATGGTTGTTGGGCCGGAAGCTGCAGGATCTTTGCTGGTGGGTCAGGTTGTGAGGGCCTGCATAGACCAAGGTCGTTCTGGAGATGATGATGCTGTCCTCAATGCCCAGATTGCTGGCGTCGTCACGGCCATCGCTGGAGCCGTGATCTTCGTCGCGGGACTTTGCCGGCTCGGCTTCTTGGACAGCGTTCTAAGTCGACCATTCCTCCGAGGTTTCATCAGTGCTATCGGCTTCGTCATTTTGGTCGACCAGCTAATTCCTGAATTGGGGCTTCAGGGGGTGGCCAGGGAGGCTGGAGAAATCGCTCACGGCAGCAGTGCTCAGAAGTTGGTATTCTTGGCAAGAAATGTGCAGAAGTCCCATCGTCTAACAACTGCTGTGTCTGGGGCAAGTTTTGTTATCATTATGTTGCTCCGGTCACTCAAACGCAGACTACAGCCGCGCTATCCCTCGGTTGCGTATTTCCCAGATCGCTTCCTGGTTGTCGTCCTCTCGGCTGTCTTCGCATGGGCATTTGCATGGAACAAACAAGGTCTCGAAATACTTGGCGACGTCAAATCGACGGGAAGATCTGCCATACCATTTCACTGGCCGTTGCAGTTCAGCCATATGAAGCATATCGACACTGCCCTGAGCACATCATTTCTGATTGCACTCCTGGGTTTCTTCGAATCTTCCGTGGCTGCGAAGAGCTTGGGTGAAGGGACTCATGGCCTACGTGGCATGGTTTTGAGTCCTAACCGGGAGCTGGTGGCGCTAGGTGCTGCGAACATGGTTGGAGGCTGCTTTATGGCACTACCAGCATTCGGTGGGTATGGTAGAAGCAAAGTCAATGCTTCAACTGGCGGCACCACTCCCATGAGCAGCATACTCCTGAGCACCATCACGCTCATATGCGTGCTGTTCATCCTACCATATTTCTACTACATACCAAAGGGCGTACTCTCGGCCATGATATCAGTTGTGGCATACTCACTCATCGAAGAAGCACCTCACGACATCAAGTTCTTCCTCAAAATTCATGGCTGGACCGAGTTGTTTTTGATGACAGCAATCTTTTTGGCCACTATATTTTACTCTTTGTCAATGGGGATTGCGTTAGGTATCGGGCTTTCTCTTCTACAACTGATCAGACATGCCACCAAGCCACGAATACAAATTCTTGGTAAAGTGCCCGGAACGACGAATCAATTCGAAAACGCGGAGCTGACGCCGGAACACATTGAGTACATTGAGGGATGTTTGATTGTCAAAATACCCGAGCCACTGACTTTCGCTAATACTGGAGAGTTGAAAACAAGGTTACGCAGGCTCGAGCAGTACGGCACAAACAAGGCTCATCCTTCACTACCACGAGTAAGACATGAGGATAACAACAGGAACATAATTTTCGATGTGCATGGCGTCACTAAGATTGATGGGTCTGGAACGCAAGTGCTGGCAGAAATCGTGGAGGAATATGTAAAAAGAGGGATTCGGGTCATCTTTTGCCGTCTCCCACGTCGACGAAGCAAGGTGTTTTTCGCTTTCGAGAGAAGTGGTATTGTAGAGTTATGTGGAGGAGAAAGACATTTTGTGGGCAGTGTTGACGAAGCACTGCAATTGTCGGAAGCAGAGGATCTTGAGCAGTACTTTGACGAACACACAAATGGTTACGACCACTCGCGAGATACGCAGTGGTAGTGAAGACACGGGTTAATGAATTAACCAAAGTTTGTCACAACCATTACGCTCACTTCTTCAACCTTCACAGCTCATTTTCTCATTGGGCAAGACGATATGGCCACCTTTTCTTTCTCCGTCCTCCTGATCATCGGCTGTGTGTTATTCCATGGAGAGTGTGCCATTCATCTCCCGCTGTACCGAAGAGGTGGACGCTTGTCTACGCATGACCTGGCGAATTTAACCTCTCTCTCCTACATTCTCGCGGGGGCTGAAGCTCAGTATGCGCGCTATTACCGTGAAATCGAGGGCAATCGCTTGGTGCGCAGATGGCGTTCTGATGCGACGAAAGACGAGAATGATCCTTACCTGATCAATACAGCTGGTCGGGTGGGTCGATGGTGAGGACGAACTCGTCTTCAAGGCAAACATATCATGAGCTGACCCAGAATGTATCCTGCAGGTATACACACCTCCATGTTGGCGATCCGCCGCAGACCCTCGAAATCGACATCGACATGTTGAGCCCAGACTTCTACACCATTATGACGACCGGTGGGAAGGGCTCGAAATACGATACATTCGCATCGCGATCTCATGGTACGAGTACACTGAGGCGTGGGACACCTTTAACATGGTCAGATCCGACGGATCACCTGCTGACCTTTATCTATCAGGGCACAGTGACGAGCGTGTCCACTCCATATGTCGCCGCCCCAGCGATGAGTTCAGATTTGCTGGTCTCAATAACGCCGTCCGCCTCGATTTCCCCATCTGTAATCCGTCGAAGGCATCGCGTCAGACACTCGCCAACTCAGGCACGATCCTTGGCCTCTCACCTCACAGATCTCTCGCAAGGCTCTCGTCTCCATCGCTGTTATCACAATTACTAGACAAGAATATCGTGGCTGACAACGTATGGTCCGTCACTCTACTCGATGCAGATTCCGGGATTCTCAGCCTAGGCGGCACCATCGCTAGGCAGGTCGAAGAAGCCAAGATCAGAGGAGAGATCCAACTCAAGCATTTCGGAGATCCGATGGCGAATAGTCAATGGGTAAGCACGCAGATCGAGCAGCAGATAAGGCTTGTCATGCCGGATGACCTCCCCTGGGATCATCATTTCAAATGGACGAATGTCCAGGGTGCGGCCGGATGGTGGACCGTTCTAATGAAAGGGGTGTGGATCAATGGAGCCAAGGTGAGTACCTATAAGCCACTGTACACTGTCCGTGAAACCTTCCTTGGAAGGAGATGAGATGGAATCAGACTTGATCGTTTGTATTAATGTTACTTTAGATCCTTAAGAATCAGCCTGTTGTCATGGACATCAATGTCCCATTCATTCTCGCACCGCCTGTCGCAGCGCAGCGGTTCTACGACTCGATCGGCGGGACGAAGAGACTCGACCCTCCGTACGATTCGTTCTTTGCGTTTCCATGTCTGAATGGCGTGAACATTGCCTTTGAGATTGGGGGTTGGAATTTCCCTGTGATGGGTGGTGAAGGGACGAGGGAAGACGCACTTTACGGCCCTGCGGGCGGGAGTTTGAGTCTGGGGAAATTGGGCGACGGGACTGGATATTGTGTTGGCGCTGTCGCCGAGACGAGTATGGGGGTACGAGAGCAGTGGTTAAAGAGCGGGATCAAAGATATGTGGGTTCTTGGGGAGCCGTTCTTCAGAGGACTGGGTGTTGCCTTCGACGTTGAGAAAGGAAGGGTCGGTGTGAGGACGTATTAAGCCTTCTATCACACTGAGATGCTACTGTGAGATACAACATCAAGCGCTGGCCAATGTGGGTCGCTATCTCGGCGGACTTGAAGGTAACTTCAGTGCTGCAGTTGACTGACCTTGGGCAAGATACCCTCTTTTTCCAACTCGGTGAACGTCTCTTCAAACGCAGTCCACGTATCTTTATACCCTGTCCATCCCAGACTTCTTGCCTTACTCATACTGACCACACAGGAGAATTTTCTTCCCAGCAAGAACGTCAGGAATCCCCACGTGGCTTTGTCCCACGTTTGTTGATCGAGGCCTGCCTTGTCTCGAATCTCCTCCCACTTCTTCACGATCTCGGGGCGTTTCGCCCACTTGGTCGTGTCGATCTGCTGGTGAATGACGCTGTGCTTGCCTTCGAATTCGTCCTTGAGACCAATCTTTGCTGCATATTCAGTCAGAGGCATCGGCGTAGGCAGCTCCGTATGCGCCGGCTCATAGTCCTTGTAGTTTCCGTCATCACCACCAGGGAACATATTCGGTGGGATCTTTGCGCCGTACCGCGCGGCCAATTGAGGCCACAAGTTCTGCCAGCTCTCGGTATCGCCGTTGACGACGTTGAAGCCGTTATTGCCTGCCTTTGGCTCCAGTGCGGCCCAGAGACAGAACTCGGCGTGCAGGTTTGCGGATGTCCAATTATTGAATCCCAGATAATTCGTCTTGCTGCCTGGGAAGGGCAGCTCGTGATCCGGCAGTGCGGCGGATATGCTGGCGTACAAACCCAGCGCGGTCGCAAGGTTCATGAAGTTGGCTTTGGCCACGCCGATGACGTCCTGCGGGTACGTGACAACCCAGGACCACTTGTTGTCGTCCTTCTTTGCAGCATCGGCAAGAATGTGCTGCTGTGTGTAGTAGAAGTTGGGTGGCCATGGGTCGCCTTCAAGCCATGTGTCTGTTTCGTGCATTGGCTGCTTCGCACGGCCTAGGTGTACGCCGTACTGCTTCAGGCCATTGACCAGGATCAGCCGTTTGAGGTGCTTGATTGTGCCGGTGTGGTGCAACGCCTCGATGAAGTTCTGGAGCATTGCCCCGTTGACTTTAGCCGCTTCGCCCTCGTCGTCTCGCGCGAGGTACGCGCAAAAGAAGACGTATTCTGCATCAACGTCCTTGAGATCTTCCGTCATTGTGTGCGCTGAGGATTGCAGGTCGATTGTTGCGTGCTTGAGTTTCGGGTTTGGCGTGGGTTGTTGCGAGCGTGACATGGTCGTTACTTTGGTCCATTCTGGTGCTTTGAGAAGATGGTCGACAATCGCTCGCCCAGTGATGCCTGTAGCACCCGTCACAATTGCTGTAGGCATGGCTGCGTATTGTATGTCGCTGCGCTGTTGGTGTCTGTGCTGTGGGTACTGTGACCTGTTACGATATACCTAGCCTCAGGGTCTGGCGTATTATGCCTGGTGAAATGTTAGGGTTTGGCAGTAGAGAAGGATCAGGACAAAGTTGACGGTAGTCAATAATAGATTGTTAGATGTTCTTTCTTTTCTATATTTGATTGATAATAACATGACGTTTAGCCATCACTTTTCAACGTCATGCTTCGATGCTTTCGGATATCCTCCCCCGTGTGATGAAGTAGGCCATATGCAGTAGCAAGGCCGATCAAAAAGGTAAATACAGCGGAGTCGAATTAGAAATGCTGTTTCCTGGAGATTTCCGAAGACTAGAAGAGCATCATCCGAGCCCCGGGACACGGGAGATGAACGGAGACGTCAATCACCCTGCATGTATCGCAAGGTTATCGCTGTGGAAGAGGGAAAAGCTAAGATACATCACCAACAGATTCAAAGTGGTAGGAAGGAACCAGATCGATTTTACACCTCGATGTCAATGCAAACGCCATCTAATATTGTCTATATAAGGTGTGAGAGTCTGGTGTTGAGTACGCCTTGATCAAGTTCTCCCAATCGCACCCACTATTTCTTCGTTGGCACTGGCGGTGCAGTACTGTCGGCAACTCCACGCTTTCTCTCAATTTCCAGGATCCTCTCTTGTTCTGCCTTTTCAGCCAATTCCTGCTTTCTCTTTTCGTCCCTGGCGACTTGGTCAGGTCTCTTGATCGCGATGTCCTTGGGCCTGAAGTCGCTGAACATGGCTTTGAAGATTTGTTCCACTACCCAACATCCACAAAAATCCACGATCATGAGCAGTGTCAAGGTCCATTTGAAGTCTCGTCTGAAAGGTACCAGTCGCAGCTTCTCGTTTAGCTCGGGAAGAAACTCGGTGCTACCGGCGAAGGCCACGAATGAACAAGCGAGAAGTCCCCAGTACATGCCACGGTTTTCTCGAATGCTCTCACGGAAAGGTCGGCCTTGGTAGTTGATGGCGAATGTGGAGACTTGCTGGATGAGCTGCATGAGGTATACTGCGCTATTGAGCAGACTGGGTTCAAATTCGCCTTCCAAGTCGACCTCATCAGACGGAGGCACGATGGAATAGACGACTCTGGAAAGGTAAATGAGAGTGGCGCAGTGAATAGCGAATTGGCCGAGGACTGATCCCAGAATGTAAACATTCAGGATGTTGGGTTGAGGACGTTCTTTCGACAAGGCCTCCACGGGTTTCGCACGGGAGATTGAGAGGAAACAGACTGACATCAGCATACCACTGATCGTAACCTGCCCGTCACCAAACTTGATGCCTGCAAGATAAATCACTGACAGACTGTAGGCGCTGATCAAGCAGTTTAGAGCGAGAATCTTGTACATCTGGATGGTGGCGACCAATGTGCATCTTCCCTGTCGGATGATATTCGGAATCGCTACGACATTGGCTAATTTGCTGGTGAATGGCGCAGCAACCGAAGCGTCGCCGAGCTTGATCGTAGGGGGCTCGAGGTCGTCAAGTTCAGTCTCCATCATGGAAGAGGTGAATTTATCAGCCCAGCCTGCCGCCTTCTGCTGTGCTTCAGCTTGTCGTCGTTCCTTGGCTGTCAGGTTTCCATTGGACTGCTGTATCGCTTGAGCTCCCGGCGAAGTAATGGTCTCAATAGCTCCATTATCGGCGTCACCATTCTCTAATGAGATACCCTTCTTCTCGGCGATAGCCCTTACAGCTTTCTCGTGGTGAGGATTGCTAGGACCCGGAGGGTACAGGTGAGCGATACCAGGGGGAACCGGCGGTGCGGGTTGATTGAACCTCTTCATCAGCGCGACCTGCTTTTCATAGATTTCCTTCATCTTGGTGGATCTGAAATGTTCGCTGATCTTGGTGAGATCGTCCGGAGAACCATTAAGCAAAGCAACACCAATGTGGGCTTGTTTCAGGGCGCCGACGTCGTTGGTCCCGTCACCAGCCATCAGAGTCGTGTAGCCCAGATCCTTCAACCCGATAAGAATCTCCTCTTTCTGCTTTGGTGACACTCTTGCATATACCCACGTATATCTCAACAAGGTTTTGAATGCTGGCCGCCCACTGTATTTGGCCAGCGCATAACCTGTTAGGCAAAGATCTTTAGTTTCCAGGATCTGAGGGTCTATGTCTGCTGATGGGTCGACAGGGATAATGGTCTTTTCGTCAACGCTACGCCAGACAAGTTTCTGGCCCGACCCATCGTGTTCTGGTGCATCCAGGATCAAACAATCTCGGTCGACAATCTCAACCTGTCTCGCCACATGTACAGCAGTCAGTGGGTTGTCTCCGGTGATCATCACAACACGATGACTGCTCTCGTTCAACATCTGAACCGCCCTGATCGCATCTTCCTTCAAAGGAGTCTGCAAGACCAGAAAACCGGCGAAAGTGAGATCGCATTCTACCTCTTCACGATCCAGGTCGTTGATGCGTTTTTGGCCAATTTCAGCATCTTTCTGAAGATATTTGTACCCAAGTGCCAGCACGCGGGCGCCGTTCCTCGTGAAGTATTTGAAGGTCTCTTCATATTTAGGCGGAACCTCCGCCAGCATCTTTTGTATCGTTTCTGGAGCACCTTTCACACCAACAAACGTAGCCTTGCCTTTTCGTCCAGTTTTGGGATCGGTCATCGTTACCGTCGCGACAGAGCTTTGACGTTTGAGGGCAGATGAGAATTGAAAGCGTCGTTTGATCTGGACTACGTGGGACGCACCGGCAGTCGAGACAGCTTTCTTGGACTTTGGAGGAGGATTGCTTGATAAGGTGTCGTTGTCGCCCAAACTCCAATTAAGGGCTGTTAAGGTAGCTTTCTCCATGGGATCACCAACGATATCACCCTCATCGAGTTTGACGAGAGCGTGGGCTGTAGCCAAAACGAGCGTCGTGTACACGCCGCAGTCTGGAACCTTGGTAATGGTGGAGTGGATGCCATCTGATTCAACCTGGACATTCGACTTGCCCAAATCTAGGCCAGCGATGCCCTCAACGACCAGATCTTCACCAGTCAACGTACCAGTCTTATCGAAGCAAGCAACATCAACCCGACCTGCGAAAGGAATCCGGAAGGGCTCTGTGCAGAAAATGGCAAATTTGCTGAGTGCTGCAAGACTGGTGTTCACAGCTAGAGATAACTCCATGGGCAGCTCAGGCGGCACAACGCTAGTGACGATCAAGATGCAGTCGAGCAGCAACTTAGATCGTTTCCGGTTGTTCTTGACACCTTCTTGCCAGACATACCAAGACGCCGCCAAAGCGAAGATGAGCAGGAACAAGATGAACCACAGAGCTTCTGCATTGTTCGCGGAGACACGTTCGGTGGAGTATATCATGGTGCGGACGAGGCTGCCCTGGTTCGTCTCGAAACCAGTCTTCAAGACAACAGCCATGGCTCCGTCGTCTGGTGGCGAAGGAACTCCCGACTTTACTGTTGGTACGGTGTCCGCGGCGTCGGCAGTGGTCGCGGGATGAGTAATTTGAAGCACCTTTGTTCCTCCCCACAGCAATGCGTTCTTGTCCAATCCTTCAGGCTCAATTGTCGCGTCGCCAGGACGGAGCATGACCGACTCCTTCAGGAGTGGCGTACTTTCACCAGACAACATTGCTTCATTGACAATGGCTGTACCTTCAATGAGAAGCATATCGCAGGCGACGCCAGAATCTTCCCCAGTTCTGCCGACTGATACCAGATCACCGGGCAGCAGCTTGTCACTTTTGATTTCGACCCATTTGTTTTTGCGGTACACCCAGATATCATATGGTTTGATGCTCATTCCTCTGAACTCGTTCAGCGTGCGCTGTCGTTGCCACACAACGGTGCTTTCGAAGGCTACCAGCATGAATAGAGTGAAAAGGGAGTAGTACCAGTAGTCATCAAGTAACCAAAGGCCGACACAGAAGACTTGGAAGATGAAGAACGGAGCAACGGCGTGCTCCTTCCACAGTTCCGTAAACGTGGGAACAGGGATGTCGAATGTGTTGTCTCCATAGTGCTTGTGGATGGTCTCAATCTCAGCTGCGGATTTGAGACCTTCGGACAATTGGAAGTCCCGAAGGAGTGGTTTCTCCTCCGCATCGAGAGGAAAGGTCAACGTGGCGAAGGTACCTCTCTCTGCAGAGTAATCGAACCGTCTCTTTTGGAACAGAAAGAAGATCCTCCCGTCCGCCCCCTTCTCAAGCTTGCAGATGGCCGGGGATCCCGAGTTTACCACAGGTGTAACCTTTATCAGGCGCGCATCCTCCACTTTCTTCGCTTTGGTCGTTGTGAATGTGGTGTCAATATTGACATTCCATTTGGTAGATAGCCAGGCCAATGATTGAAGAGTAATGATGGTGGCCATCCAAAGGAAGGTCCATTCCTGGCCGTCTATGTATTCATCGTAGAGATCCTCGTTGAAATAGAGGGCCAAGAATATGGGCCATAGTATCGTGAATGGCCAGACATAGGCCTTTAGGTAGATAGGTAGAGGATTATGAAGACTTGCGGCTTGGATTTGATCGTTATCCACGAGTTTAGATCTGCGTACCATGGTTAGGGAGTATTTCTCGATTGAGAGAGGATGAACTCACACTTTCTGCGCCATGGCGAGCAGGCGAGCGTCAACCAAGAGCTCGACGGTCCAAATGAAGTGCGCAGAGATATCTATCTCTAGTCGTGGCGGCGAGTGACCTTGAACAGGGTGTCCTTGGAAAAAGTTGGAGCAAGCAATTTAGTGACATCGCCAGGCAGTATCTCGGACGAATACAGCCCGTTGCGGTCAGCTGCGACCCGCCACGAGCCTTGCCCGCCACACTGGCACCTGCCACCGCCACAAGTGAAAGACTTGGCAAGTTTGTCGGTCAGCCTTGGGGCCGACTCTTCACTTTTGATAACGATTGACTCAATTTCAATCTTACATCTAGGACGCACAGAAAGACTCACACTACCGCATCTAAAGAGAAACGCATCTGGTCAAGCATCGTGACCTTCGTCAGTGGACCGTGCAAGTCAGAATCGTCGGTGGTGTTGCTTCAGCATCAAAATCAAGACTTCTGATCATCTCACGTGCCTTCGATTAAATATTAGAACAATATTCAGCACTGGGGCATTGTGAGCCTCACGCCTCAATCTGAGTGGCAGCAGCAATGGCCGAGACCGCCGACGCGAGCAAAAGCCTGCCCGAACGCTTGAAGGAGACTGTCGAAAATGTAGTCGCAGAGAAGAAACCGAAGAAGGAAAAGGCACCAAAGCAGCCCAAACCGCCGAAAGAACCGAAACCACCTGCAGCAAAACCCGCCAAAGCTGCAAATGCGGCACCTTCAGCACCTGCAGACCCAGACGCTATGTTCAAGGAGGGATGGTTAGCAGCTGTGAGGAAAGAAAGACCGTTGGATGAACCCGTTGTTACTCGATTTCCACCCGAACCTAACGGCTACCTCCACATCGGCCATAGCAAAGCCATTGCCATCAACTTCGGCTTCGCGAGATTCCATGGTGGAAAATGCAATCTCCGGTTCGACGACACAAATCCTGAAGCTGAAGAAGAGGTCTATTTCACTGCTATCAAAGATATCGTGAGATGGTTAGGCTTCAATCCGGCATCGATCATGCATTCTAGCGACTTTTTCGACGATTTGTATGAGTTGGCGGAAAAGCTAATCACTCTAGACGGTGCCTACGTGTGTCATTGTACAGATGATGAGCTCAAAGATCAGAGAGGGGGAACCGACTTAAAGAAGAAGCACGAAAGATATGCCTGTCGTCACAGAGATCGACCAACCGAAGAGTCTCTGGCAGAATTCCGAGCTATGAGAGATGGAAAGTACAAGCCGAGGGAGGCATTTCTGCGCATGAAGCAGGATCTGAGCGACGGCAACCCACAGATGTGGGATCTTGTTGCATACCGCATCCTGGAGAAGCCTCATCACCGAACCGGCGACAAGTGGAGAATCTACCCAACATACGATTTCACGCATTGCTTATGCGATAGCTTCGAAGGTATTACTCACTCTTTATGTACCACGGAATTCATCCTATCTCGTGTTTCTTACGAATGGCTCAACAACAAGGTCGACGTACCACACAAACCGATGCAGCGAGAGTACGGACGACTCAACATAACCGGCACTGTCTTGTCCAAACGAAAGATCAAGAAATTGGTGGATGACAAGATCGTCGGCGGGTGGGATGATCCAAGACTGTATACTCTTGTCGCCTTGCGGAGGAGAGGTATCCCTCCAGGTGCGATTCTTTCCTTTATCAGCGAACTAGGAGTCACAACAGCGACAATCAACATCCAAATCGTGCGTTTCGAGCAGTCAATTCGCAAATATCTCGAGATGACTGTACCGCGGCTCATGGTTGTCCTCGATCCTATACCTGTCATCATCGAGGACCTACCTGATGACTACCATGAAGAAATCGAGAACGCCTTTGGCCCCAAGGATGTGGATATGGGCATCCACAAGCTGCCATTCACGAAGAAAGTGTTCATTGAGCGGGATGATTTCAGAGAAGTGGACAGCAAGGACTTTTTCAGAATGGCGCCGGGCAAGCCTGTGGGCCTCCTGAAGGTCCCGTATCCTGTCGTAGCTACAAGCTTCAAGAAGGACGATGCGACAGGCCTAGTCACCGAAATCTATGCAAAATATGACAAACCACCAGAGGGCGAGAAGATTAAGAAGCCCAAAGCATACATACACTGGGTGGCCGATGCATCTGAACACGGATCTCCTGTCAAATGCGAAGTTCATGTCTTCAACCCACTGTTCAAGTCCGAGAACCCAGACGCAGTGGAGCCGAGCTTCATGGCCGATCTACGTGAGGACAGTCTGAAGGTCTACCCTAATGCTATGGCTGAAGTCGGCTTGAAAGAAATCATGGAGAGAGCACCATGGCCCGAGGAGGCTGGTGAGAAGAAGGACAAGTGCGGATACGAGTCGGTCAGATTTCAGGCAATGAGGATGGGGTATTTCTGTGTGGACAAGGACACGGATGAAGCGTCGGGCAAGATTATATTGAATCGAATCGTCAGCTTGAAGGAGGATGCCGGAAAGGCGTAAAGGGACGGCTTCAGAGATGGCTCTGACGACCTTTGGCGTCGAACGTGATCCGTGTGTACTGTTATGGGTATCTGTGGTTGTGTAGCGCTCGTACTTAGCGGCCTGAATCACCTTTCTAGGTTTGACAGACATGCCTGTTGCTACTCATGAAGTATCATAGCAATGTTGTTTCAAGGGATGTTTTGAAAGCGAGAATGACTAAGCGCCTTATCGATCAGTATCGGCGTCACTTGCACTTTCCGCGTGCACCGACTCCCCTCCAACTTCATGGCTCCTATCATTGACCCCCTGCACCATTGCATACAACTTCAACTCGCCAGGCTTGATGGAAGCCGGAGTCGAGCGCGATGTCCAAGCGCACCATCGGCGGTGGAAGAGTACTAGGAAGCGGTAGAACTCTAGGACCTCCCATCCCACCGCCAAAACCAAATTCACCTCTTCCCTCCCATGTACTCTCTCCTTCCGCGTCCAGCCTGTCCTTGAATACCTCGGAGAGCGGAGCCTCTACACCTCTTTCTTCCGATCCTCAAGACATCGCCTCTCGAGTCTCTCTCGATCATGGTACTCCAGATCTATCCGTTGCAGCGGCGGCTGCAGGAGATCGCTTGGTCTGCCCAATATGCAATGACGAAATGGTTACACTGTTACAGTTGAACAGACATTTAGATGATGTACATAAGGAAATAGAAGAGGGGCAGCAAGATGAGGTCAAAGACTGGTTCAAACAACAAATGGTCAAGGCTAAGAAATTCCAACCTCTTGCAGTTTTGAACCAGAAATTGAAGGGTCTGGACGTTTTCGAATCGAATCATGACATGTCTCGCAGCAGCACTCCAACTCCTAGACGAGAATCCGTTGCAAGAGAAGTGCGAGATGCTGCTCCTGCCACACCACCGAAGCCGACGCCTGCAGCCGTTGACCCAGATGACATTATCACCAAGCAACACTGGCAAAAGAGGACAGGTTATGATGTATGCTCGGATCCAGCGTGCGGGAAGAGACTTGGTGGGACTTCTACCGGTATCGTCAATTGTCGACATTGTGGTAAACTCTTCTGTGACGAGCATACAATGTATCAGATGAAGTTGTCGAGATCCGCACAGCACGAACCCGTACGAGGTATGTGGTACAGGGTATGCGAAACCTGCTACAAGAGCCGTGATGGGTACATGGACAGACACGGTCTCGAGCGAGACCAAATGAGTGCTTTTGAGAGTGTAAGACGAAGCAAACTAAGTCAGAAAGAGATGGAGGTTTCCCGTTTGGAGAAGAGACTCTCAAGACTGACGCAACTGCTCGCAAATCCCCCAGAAGAAGTTGCTCAGCCAGTAACTAACAAGAGATGGTCATTGAACTGGGGTCAGACTGACCCTCGGAAGGTACTGGAGCAGAGTATTGTGGCATGGCAGGATGATGCGGAAGTTTCACGTTGTCCATACTGTCAACAGGACTTCTCTCAGTACACATTTCGGCGGCATCACTGCCGGACATGTGGGAAAGTTGTGTGCGGTGATCCAGTGACGGGTTGCTCAACGGTCGTCGGCCTCAGTGTTGCAACTAGTACGTCTTCTTCTTTTCTCCTATATCGTTCACCTATACTGATTCTTCATGACAGCTAACAAACGCCTCTCCACTGCAGAAAAGCCACCTCCGAATAACACGGTTTCGCTTGATATTCGACTTTGCAAGGAGTGCAATCATACCATATTCTCGGGTCGAGACTTCCAAGCCTCTTTGACATCCGCTACCGTTGAAACCTTCACACGATCGTATAGCAACCTGCTGCAATTTGAACGTGGCATTCGTCTTCTGATGCCGAAGTTCCAGAAACTGCTGCAAGCTCTCCAGGATCCCGACCATCCGCCATCCTCCACCCAGCTCTCCGATGCTGCACGAACGCGTAAACGACTTATGGACTCATTTACGCAATACGATACGGCAGCACGACGGATTAGAGACCTACCCAGTCAGTCACCAACCCAGCTGAAATTGCAAAAAGCGATCTATCAGAATGCAACACAATTCCTGCATCTGCACATGCTTCCTCTAAAGTCACTTCCTAAAGTTTTGAAACATGCCACGCCACACGGCAACAGCAGCAGCCCCAAGCTAGATCCGAACAATCCTCGCTCATCCCTGGCTGTCCTCAACAATAATCACATACGCCATGACAGTTCATCTAACTTGTCCATTGCAAGTTTTGCCTCTTCCCGGATTAGTGAGCTCGAAGCGGAGGAGAAATCGCTACGTGAGCGTCTCATTGTCCTTGAAGAGCAGAAATTCATGGTACAAGAAATGATTGCTGATGCCAACCGAAGGCGCAAATTTGACGAGGTGGCAGCTTTGGCCGGCAATGTCGAAGACCTCAGTACTGAGATTGACAGTGTCCAGAAAATGGTTGACAACCTGCGTGGCGAGTTTGAAGGCGTTTACACCGGCGGCGGTGGTCTAGGTAGTGGTGTCAATAGTCCAGCGAGAAGGCCATCGGATATGGGCGTCAGTCTGGGAAAGATCACCTAAGGCACGGCAAGACGGGTCACCAGGTTGCAGGCCCCCTAAAACCATTATTGAGGCTGATAACAGAACAATACGGCAAGCAGAGGCCGATTTCGGGGTCGGTGTGGAAGCGGAATTGTGGCCGCCCACCATGGAAACCGCCACTTTTCTACATTATGGCACCACCAACCTCAACCTTATCAACCTCATCAAATGCACGACATGGTTCATCCCTTCGCAGCGCAAAGGCGCCTTGTGTAGACACAAACACTTTCGACATGCCACAGTGGCGTCTTTGTAGCACTTTCGTCCTTCTGGTGCGCAGCGATGGCAGAAGTCTCGGGAGAGATCGTTCCGATCAACAACTCACAACCAGCTGCAGCTTATGGAGCAGATGATGAGAAAATGACCTCCGCAACCCAAGCATTGCACACGCCCACACCGAGGCCCGGAATCTCCCTATGGCGACTTGTCTTCAGCTACACAATCATATCGTCCGAGGTCCGCTCGCATAACTATGAAGGCAAAGGTCGGGATGACGACCCATTCATCGTTGACTACCTTCTCGGTGATCCTGTCAACCCGCATAACTGGCCTACCTGGCGAAGATGGGTGTCAGTCTGTATCATAGGGTTCGGAACATTGGCTGTGGCGGTCTGCACGTCCTCATACCTTAGTGCCTTGCCGCAGCTCCAAAGTCAATTCCATGCATCGGAAGAAGTTATAACCCTGGGTTTATCGTTCTTCATCCTGGGATTTTCAGTTGGACCTCTGTTGTGGGGGCCCTTAAGTGAAGAATGTGAGTGCCACTCTACAATGAGCCGAAGACGAACAACAGCCAGACAGTCCCTTGGGTTGACTTCCCTATCGACTCAAGACTTTCCATACTGATGTCTTTGGTATTTAGATGGTAGGCAGCCTCTCTACTGTGTTACTTACGGCTTGATGGCCGTCTTCAATATTGGTGCGACTGTCAGCAACTCCATTGGCGCCCTGATCGTTCTTCGATTCTTTGCCGGAGCATTCGGATCTTCACCATTAGTGGTCGCTGGAGGCGTTATCGCCGACATGTTCGAACCCAGACTACGAGGAGTAGGCATCGCAGCATGGTCCGCATGTGCATTTACTGGCCCTGCTGTAAGTCGGCCCTCTGCCTGAAGATCGGGCAAAACTCGAACTCCCGTGTTTCCATGCTAATTAACCTCGTTGCTCAGGTAGGGCCTATTATTGCTGGCTTTATTGCACAGGAAAAAGGCTGGAGGTGGGTAATGGGCTTCGTGACGATCTTTGCTGGCTCCATGTGGATCATTGGCTCATTGACAATCCCTGAAACGTACTCTCCAGTGATTTTGCAGCGAAGGGCACGAAAGTTGGCCCAGATGACAGGTCAGGCACATATCTCTGTGTATGAGAAGAAAGCAGGACCTAAGTTGAGCGCCTCCAAAAAAGCTCGCCAAGTCCTGTTCAGACCCTGGGCCCTTCTCATACACGAACCAATCGTCCTAATGATATCGCTTTACATGGCTATCTTGTACGCCACCATGTTTCTGCTGCTCGGAGCGTTTCCGGTCGTCTTCGAAGAGAAACGTGGCTGGAGTCAAGGCATTAGCGGCTTACCATTCATTGGAATGGTTATCGGGCTGGTGGCTGGAGCAACGCATATGATCTTTGATAACAAACGATATCTCAAAGCCATCGAGAAGCCAGACAACGATGTCCCGGAAGCTCGCCTCTTTCCCGCGCTGATAGGTGCGGCCACTGCACCGATCGGCATGTTTATCTTTGCCTGGACGAATGGGCCCGACATACATTGGATTGTCTGTATCATTGGGATTGCGATTTACTGCCATGGGTCGATTGTGGTATCCCTGAGTGGAATCAACTATCTGATCGACTCTTACACTATTTTCGCGGCGTCCGTTCTGGCTATGAATGGCCTCCTTCGCGCCGTTCTGGCCGCTGCCTTGTAAGTATCGCGGCTTACCACATTTATTGCATTTCGCTGACTTTGTTCGCTGTTCAGTCCTCTTTTCACTACGCAAATGTATCATTCCATCGGGATACACCTAGCTTCGTCGATTCCGGCTCTCCTGGCACTAGCTTGCGCGCCGGCACCGTTCATCTTTCTCCGATATGGGAAGCAGATCCGTTTGAAGTGCAGGTATGCTGCGCAGGCTTATGAGTATGGCCTCATCCAGCGGAGTGCGCAGAGAGTGGAACCCGAGGTGGAACTGAAGGAAACAGAGCCCTGAGCAATTTCAATCTAGGGAGACCACGCATCGAGCCCGTTTTCAGAAGAGTGGCACTATCTACCGAAAGCACGGCCAGCATATGACTCCGGATTTTGGCAGGTTCGGGACAGATCTTGCCCGTACACTGCTTTATTGGATTTTGATACAACTATGTCGAGTTGAAGCCACGCGGCGCCTGCACTCCAAGAGTGCCATTCCTCCAGACGGTGCTATTCATCCATGCGGTGCCATTTGCCCCGGAAAGTTGCTCGCCATGTCCTCTTGAACCCTCATACAGCCAAGCGGAGGCGGCCATGTACATGATAGCAAAAGAATAATTTGCAAGAATCCTGGCCGTTTCCTTTGACCACTTATGAAGCGTGGGAGGGGAGAACGGCTCTCCGAAACCCCGCTGACTGACATGATCTACTGCATTTGCACAGAAACCACCGACAAGGGCGATGAAAACCGCACATCTGTTTCTCTGTTGAAGTGGTGTATCGGGGTTGAATAAGGCAATGTAGAGGAAGGCGGTGCATAATGGTGCAATCAACAGAAAATATTGGGCCCTGGCAAAGACTCGTACTTCCTCCGAGTCGAAAGGAGCGTGCCAGTCAAGGACTTGCACCAATTTGTAGAGGGGTTGTCTCTCCGCCGTACTGTTGTCTCTGCTGAATGCGGTCCGATTCATCTCGTGTTGAAGTTGGGGGACGTAGTGAATGGTCGGGAATCCGGTCATCGGTGGCCTTTCTGTCATGTTGGCGTCTCTAAAGGCTGCTGGTCATATCCAAGAGTGATGAGAGCAAGTGATCTTTGAGAAGGAGGATTTTTATGGTAATGAAAATGAGGCGGGAGATTTTTCATCAGATTTAAATACCTTGATCACAGGCGTAGCGAGTCCTGGATTCGGTTTCCAGAAAATGGCGAAGTCAATAGCGACTTAGGATCCTTCGCCCAGGGTATTTATAACTTACCGTTCACTTGCTACTTGACACTTGGAAGACTGATGCTGTGGTAGTCCTACCATGGTAAAGTTAATGACTTGGTTCCTGCGATCCAGCCTTATCTGGTACGGTTTAAGGTTAAAGATATACATAGGGCGTAAAAGGCTCCCTAAATCCGCCTGCTGAGCGCCGCTCAGAGATTAGCTGGGGAAGGGCTGTGGAATTGGAGAGATTGGAGGTAGGACTACTCAGCATATAGGTCTGAATTCGAACACACCCGAGACGGATGCTGTCCAGGCTGCTAACAACTCACCGGACTTTAGTTGAATGCAAGATCCCAGACATCTTTGATTCCCTTTCATCTCATTGTTTTGTATGGCAAATGGGTTGGATGTTGGGTGTATGTTTATTTGTTAGCATTTAGTATTAGTATGAGCACATCTCCCATATCTGGGAGATGTTCTCCATCAATCTTGTTCATCTCAGCTATGTACCTACCATTTAGCCAATTCAAGTACTTTCACTGATAGGTACATCCATTAGAAGCCAATGGTCTTCTGCACTCCGCCAGTACCATTTGTGCAGACAGTGCCGTTTGTCCCGGAGAGTGGTTCGGCATGTCCTTTTGACCCCCCATACAGCTGAGAGAAGAAAACCATGTACATAAAAGCAGAATAAAAATGGAGTGTAAACCTAGCAGTCTCCATTGCCCATTCGCTATAGGTGGTAGCGACTAACATTGGTTTCTTGCCGATTATTTCGGCCTGAAATATTAAATCCACGGCGTTTGCAGTGTAGCCACCGATAAGAACGAGCAGGATCGCGGATTTGTCCTTAAACTGACGTGTTGTCCGGTCTTCGTTCTCTTTTTCGATGGCCATGTAAAAGACAATGGTGAGTAGTGGTGCAATGTACAGAAGAGCCTGAATCCAGAGAAGAATTCTTAGAAGTGGCGGTTTGTGGGGACGTTGACGGCGTGCGACTTGGGTGTCTGGGGTATTCGTGATGTCCGGGAGGGATTGTCTTTCTGCAGTGTCGTCGTCTTTGTTGTATGCGGTGTGAGGCTTGTCGGCCATAACTCGGTCCCTCTGATCAGCAGGGACTTCGTTCGCGGCTCGTCCGTTGGCTCGCTCCTCAAAGTCGCCAAGTAGGGTAGGAGTCTTGTCGTCCGATTGGCCGTTGTTGGGACCCACCGTGACCTCGGTTAGGGGTTGTTCCTCTGCCGTTATGTTGTCTCTGCTCGATGCGGTGTGATTCCTGTCGACTTGAATTTGGCGGGTGGGGATGCAGCGACCAGGCATGACTTCGGTCGTAGGTGGCCTTTCTCCCATATTCTCGGTCAAAAGTCGGGTGCTTCTCAACTCACTCTTCAAGATGACCAGGGACCTAGGGAGAATGTGAAGTTTTGTGGCGGTGAGAATAGGATGGGAGGCTCAATGAGATTTAAATACGTTGGTGACAACTGACAGGCATGGCAAGGACGAATTCCAGGAAAAGTGGAAGTCAATATCGATCAAGAGGTTCTTCCGCGTAGGGTGTTACAGCTTACCAACGACTTGCTGTTCGACATTGAGAGGCTGATACCGTGGTAGTCCTATCTTTGTGGAGTAATGACCAACTTCCCGCAATCCACCCGCATCTGACACGAGTACGTCTTGAATTTTATTAGGCAACCGCGATTTGGTCGGGTGGAAGATCGCCCACAAGGCTGCCTTCAATCCAACCTTGAACCTTTGTTTAAGTTCGGTTTATTGTATAATCGATCGCCCAGGATAAACCCCAAGTGCTCGATAAGAACTCACCTATCATGGCAACAAATCAAGCAGCATTCTTGGACGGTGAAGGCTCCCGGTTCCGGGTCGGCGAGGCACCGATGCCTCAGGCGGAGCCTGGCCGAATAGTCATCCGTAACAGATTCACCGCTGTCAATCCTGCTGATTGGAAGGTCCAGGACAACGGATTCTTCATCAGGGGATACCCAATTGTCGTGGGCGAAGATGTGGCCGGCGATGTTGTGGATGTCGGCGAAGGTGTTACAAATGTGAAGAGAGGAGACCGAGTGATCGCGTATGTCTTCTCCATCGATTTCTGGCAGCAGGCTTGAGAGGTGTTATACTAACGTAACCATGATGACAAAGGCATTTGGATAACCTTGCAACACAGAAGGTTGAGCACGGTGGCTTTGCGCTCTATTGCTCGGCGCCTGCGGGCACTGTGGCCATCGTCCCATCGAACATCTCCTACGCTGATGCGTCCGTATTGCCTACAGCCTTTGATACCGCTGCGGTTGGACTGTACTCTCAAGCCTCACAAGGGTTCCTTGGTTTGCCTTTCCCGTCTGCTGACCCGCCACCGTCGGGCAAAACCATCGTTGTATGGGGCGGCTCCTCTTCGGTCGGCGCACTTGCGACTCAACTTGCTGTTGCTAGTGGTGTCAAGGTTATAGCCACGGCAAGTGAGCACAATTTCGATTTCTGTAAAAAGTGTGGTGCATCAGAGGTTAGCAACTTGAATCTGCACGCCTTCCACCTCCGCTCATGAATGTTCTCTCAGGTCATTAGCTACAAGAAAGCTAGTGTTGTGGACGACGTTGTCGCTGCCGTGAAAAGTGTTGGCGGCACCTTCGCTGGCGTGTATGATGCGGTGTCGTTGGAGGATCAATCGTACAAACATGCCCTGCCAATCCTGGAGAGACTTGGTGGAGGAAACTTGGCCACGGTTCTCCCGAGTCCAAAGGACGTCGCAAGCAACGTGAAATGTGGTAATATTCTTTGCATTTCACCACTCACCCATCCTCTATGGAAGGATTACGTCACCAAGGCTTTGGAGACAGGACAGCTCAAGTGTCTGCCGGAGCCAGTAGTTATAGGCAAAGGACTGGAGAGCTGTCAAACGGGCCTGGACGAGAATAAGAAGGGGGTCTCGGCCAAAAAGCTGGTCATTGAGCTGTGATGATCTGGGTATCTGGGGCAGAATACGCGTCGGCGTAGAGTTAGTGACGCTCCATTGCCATCGAAGTTGCCATCACAGTCGCTGCCACTCATTCAGCATCACAAGTAATGCAGCGGCGAGCTATTAGTATGTAGAAATGCGGCCGTGGCGGGTTTGAAGAAATTCATTAATGTGATAGATCAATGACATCTACTATCGAGGCCTTTGAGGTGAATGTGTTGGAAGAGAGTCAGACAAATCCGAGTTTTGGCTTCTGTTAGTGCGATAGACCGCGACTAGGCCACAAATGGTAGATATGACCGTCATTTCAACACTTCTTGGCATCATTCTTTGACTTCAATGTTTTACTTGGAAGTCGTTGTCATTGTCATCTTTAGATCACCACCTATCTCACGATGCGAGGCTCATAATCAAACCGTAACTCCTGAATTTGCTGGTCCATGTGTAACCTCGCTGCCTGGGGAAACCGGAAGCATGGCGCGAGCACTGCACACACAACGCTCGCCTGACCAGATCAAGCAGGATCTGGAGAAGGAGTTCTTGTCGCCTCCAACCACTTTCAGCCCGGAGTGGTTGAACAGATTACAACAGAGATGGGACTATGCGACACCTGGCTACACTGACCTATGCCAATTAGCCCCTACGCAGACAAGAACGATTACCCGCTTCACTCGAGAAGGTCTCGAGGGCCGGGTGACCGGTTATAAGCAAGTGACGGTTCCTGCCTCTAGTGCTACGGCAAAGAATTCCACCTCACTTCTTCGAAGACCAGCGAACAGAGCCGACTTTGTCCGTGGAGCTGCCGGCTTCTTCCCATTTGCCCCAGGTGGTTTGGACGGTGTTGATGCAATCCAGGCCTATGAGGATCAGAGCAGGCTTGAAGAGGACAATCGCGCGGTGGGAAGGAAATCTGGACTTGATCGCATCATCAATTTCGCAGGCGATAATGGTCTGCTGGAGATTCCGCCAGGTTTCACAAGGGGAATGAAGTTTGCAGAGCGAAAGACTAAAGAATCTGAAGAGGATGTCGAAGAAGTTGAGAAGGCCTTGGATGAAGACGATGGCATACCGGTGAACGCAGATGGTCATGGTCAAACCAACGGCGAAACGACACCGTCACTGGTCAATGGGACTTCCGAGAGCGAAGAGGAGGACGAAGACACAGACCTCAATGACCTGTTGCCAGTCGAATTCCCATCTCTCCAGCCACATGGCGAGTTGTCATCATCATCGTCCAAGAAGTCCGGGAGGGAATGGGCGCATGTGGTTGACATCAACAAGGAGATTTCCAACTTCCACGACTTGGTTCCGGACATGGCTCGGACGTGGCCTTTCGAATTGGATACCTTCCAGAAAGAGGCGGTCTACCATCTTGAGAGTGGCGACTCGGTGTTCGTCGCAGCGCACACATCCGCAGGCAAGACAGTCGTTGCAGAGTATGCCATTGCTCTGGCTGCCAAACACATGACCAAGGCCATCTACACCTCTCCAATCAAGGCTCTATCCAACCAGAAATTCCGCGACTTCAAAGGTGTTTTCGATGACGTGGGCATATTGACTGGCGACGTTCAGATCAATCCTGAGGCTAGTTGCCTCATTATGACCACCGAAATTCTCAGAAGCATGCTTTATCGTGGTGCTGATCTTATTCGAGATGTGGAGTTTGTCATTTTTGACGAGGTGCACTATGTGAACGATCTTGAACGTGGTGTCGTTTGGGAAGAAGTCATCATTATGCTACCTGATCATGTGACGCTCATCCTTCTTTCAGCCACTGTACCGAACACCTATGAATTTGCCTCGTGGGTTGGCCGGACCAAGAAGAAGAACATCTACGTAATATCTACACCGAAGCGACCAGTGCCATTGGAGCATTATCTTTGGGCTGGGAAGGACATGCACAAGATTGTGGATTCCGAGAAGAGATTTCTGCAAAAGGGCTGGAAGGCAGCAAACGACATTCTGTCAGGACTCGACAAGGTTAAAGAGCAAAAGGCCATCGAAGCGCAAACACCAGCTCGAGGTGGTGGATCACAGCGCGGTCCTGTACCACAACGAGGTGGTCGTGGTCAACAAGGTCAGCGTGGAGGCTCAAACCAACGAGGCGGCCAAAACCAGAGAGGTGGCCCGCAACGTGGTGGGCAAAACGCCAACCGCGGTCAAGGAAACATTGCACGTACTGGTCGTGGAGGTGGTAGAACAACAGCAGCCCAAGATAGGAATATCTGGGTCCATCTTGTTCAGCATCTACGCAAGGAAAATCTGCTTCCTGCTTGTATCTTTGTCTTCTCCAAGAAGAGATGCGAGGAAAATGCGGACTCGCTTTCGAACCAAGACTTCTGCACAGCGACTGAGAAGAGTGCAATCCACATGATTATTGAGAAATCAGTCGCGAGACTGAAGCCTGAAGACCGAGTATTGCCGCAGATTCGACGATTGCGCGAGATGCTGGGTCGTGGCGTGGCTGTACATCATGGTGGTCTTCTTCCCATCGTCAAAGAGATTGTGGAGATACTTTTCGCGAGGACTCTGGTGAAGGTACTGTTTGCCACTGAAACATTTGCCATGGGGCTCAATCTCCCCACTCGAACTGTTGTCTTCTCGGGCTACCGCAAACACGACGGCCGCGAGTTCCGAAACTTGCTGCCTGGAGAGTACACACAGATGGCTGGCCGTGCAGGTCGAAGAGGTCTCGACACCGTGGGGACTGTCATAATCGTTGCCGCTGGCAAGACGGAGGCACCTCCCGCTGGAGAGTTGCAACAAATGATAACCGGTCCAGCCACGAAACTACGCAGCCAATTTAGACTGCACTACAACATGATACTCAACCTGATGCGTGTTGAAGCCTTGAAGATCGAAGAAATGATCAAGCGCAGTTTCTCGGAGAATGCCACCCAAGCTCTACTGCCACAGCACGAAAAGCAGGTGGCTCTATCCCAGGCCAACCTGGACAAGATCAAACGGGAGCCTTGCGATATTTGCGACATTGACTTAGAAGTCTGTCACAATGCAGCCATGAGATTCGAACAGCTTACGAAAGAACTCCATATCAATTTACTATCAACCCCGGTTGGTCGCCGCCTGTGGCAAGCACGCAGATTGATAGTGTACAAGAAGGTGAGCTGTTGTCGCGCTTGTTGGTGCGAAGTCCCCACTAACATGTGTAGGACGGTATACGCAAGGTCGGGGTACTGATCGAAGACGGCCCTCGCGGCGGACCCAGCCCCTATCTCAACGTCCTGGAAATATCCGATATCGAGCCGCACCGTTCGACAAGAGATTTACTCCCATACCTGCCACGGTTCCGTATGATGTTTACGCCACTGCCGAACAAGGCAGCCCGAGTGAAGTGTGGACGGACCCAGGTTTTGTTGGACGATGTCGAGTGTGTTACCCAGACGGTTGTCAAGGTCAGAGGCTCTCCCTGGTATATCAAAATCCCGAAAGGTAATACTTACACTTCTTCGTATAGGTCGATTTACGGTCGTTACTAAGCTCACAAATAGTTCAAAAGTCATTCGCTGAAGAAGAATTTGTCAATGTGTATTCGTCGTGGATCTCGTCGGCTTGGGAAGAGCAAGATTGGAACAAGGTGCTCGAATTGCCTGTTCGGGAGTTGCTTGTCGAGAGAAAGAAGGTGGCGGACATTGTCCAGAAAGCGAAGTGTCTTTCTTGTCCGGACTTTGTGAAGCATTTCGGCATGCAGCATGACGAGTGGCTGATCAAGGAGAATATCGAGGCCTTGAAAATGTTGATGTCTGATCAGAATCTGGCCCTGCTACCGGATTACCAGCAGCGTACTGAAGTTCTGAAGGATCTGGGGTTCATTGACGAAGAGTCTCGTGTCCAACTCAAAGGCAAGGTTGCTTGTGAGATTCATTCTGCCGATGAACTGGTGCTTACGGAACTTATCCTTGAAAACGTCCTGGCGCAGTAAGTACCATCTCCTTGCCTCAGCTTGCCGCCGTTTCTAATGATTGCAGATTCGAACCGGAAGAGATTGTCGCCTTGCTGTCGTGTTTCGTGTTTCAGGAGAAGACAGACAGTGAGCCTCAACTCAGCGAGAACCTCAAGCACGGCAAGGAAGCCATTATCGCAATCGCCGAGAAAGTCAACCGCTTCCAGATCTTGCATCAAGTCATTCTCTCGTCCGACGATGCCAACGACTTCGAATCGCGACCTCGGTTTGGCCTGGTGGAGGTTGTCTACGAATGGGCCAGAGGAATGTCGTTCAACCGAATCACCGACTTGACGGACGTTATGGAAGGCACGATTGTTAGAGTCGTCACAAGATTGGACGAGACTTGTCGAGAAGTCATGAGTGCAGCTCGATTGATTGGTGATCCTGGATTGTATCAGAAGATGGATAGAGCTAGGGAGTTAATTCGACGAGATGTGGTGTTTACCGCGAGTTTGTACATGTGAGAGCCGCATGGTGGCGACACTATGCTGGCGAGATCACATTGCTTGTATGAAGAGAATACCTGGATGGCAAGGGAAGCATGAGTTGCAGATGTATGAGTGGCGGATGTGTATGGCAAGGTAAACCGCATTTCGTGTAGCCATGACAGTGAGCATATGGTACTTGTTCAATGTCCACCCCACTTTTGCTTTTCATATCGACCTCCACCATTTCGCGCGGGCTTGATGACCGGTCCGTTTCGCAACGAGCAACATCAAACTCAAAAAGCATATTGATAGACATCACTGGGTAGAATTCGCGCCTGAATATGTCGACTTCCAAGCTAGCTACGACAGATCATCTGATTGTTTGCAATACATGCGGCGCACAGTATGACGTCGATGAGAGCGCTGGGAAGGATGAGTGTCGGATCTGCGAAGTACGTTTACAATTCCATCTCCGTCTGGTCAGGCTCGATGGAGAAGAGGCGAGGAGCGCTAGGTCTGGTCGGCCGCGATGGGAGACACAGGGACAGAAGCTTGATCGAGAGACTTTATAACGTACTGACGAGGATATGGATGGTTGTAGGATCCCAGACAATTCGTCCCCCCTGAAGGCCAGTCGTTCACGACGCTCGCCAAACTCAAGGACTCGGGCAAGTATAAGAACGTGTTTGAGCAGTGCAAGCAGAATGATACTGTCACTGAGATATGGACGGAGCCCAAGGTTTGTACCAGAACTCTCCCATGCGCATTCGTTGATTGGCCGTGCATCAAGAAGTCGCAGTGACAGTAGTCACGACTAATCGGGAGCATGTAGTTCGGCATCGGGCAAGGCGCACGACTTATACGCACGCCACACGGGAATGTTCTATGGGACTTGATTGCATATTTGGATCAGGATACTGTGGACAAGGTACGACACATGGAATGCGATCCAGGTAAAGTAAGGGATTGCTGATAAACCCAACAGATCACGCAGCTAGGCGGGTTGAAGTTCATTATCATTTCTCATCCTCATTTCTACACGTGAGTACCTCCCACTTCCCCTCTGCCTCGGCTGCGTCTTGACAACGTTCGCAGAACATGGGCAGACTGGTCTGCGACGTTCAAATGTCCAGTATACATAACCGAAGTGGACTCCGCGTGGGCAAATCGCAAGGACTCACCCCATGCAACGCTGAAATTGTTGAAAGAGCCGACCACAGAGCTTGTTCCTGGTCTCACAGCGGTGATATGTGGAGGCCATTTCCCTGGCAGCATGGTCTTGCATTCTGCCCGGCCGAATACTCCTATCCCAACGCTTTTCGTGGCGGACACCATCTTCGCCGTCGCTTCGGGTCATAATCCGGACCCTGGAAAGCGGGAAGACACGATATCGTATCAGTTCCTGTGGAGCATTCCGAATTTCATCCCCTTGCCGCCCGATACTGTCCTGCAGATTTGGAAGGCGCTCAAACCGTTCGAGTTCAAGGCGACTTACGGTGTCATGGCCAAAGCGACCAATGTTTGTAAGTACTGCTCTGGAGGAATCCTGCCGCGAAGACGGTGCTGATGTGCGTAGTCCAGAGACCTGGTCAGACGCTGGGTCTGAAGGGCAGAGTCTTGCAGAGCGCCAAGATTGCTGTGAAGGCTATGGGCTATTCTGATCATAGCATCTTCGCTGAGGAACTGTAGTTCAAACGGCGTACCGGTCGAACAACATAGCTGTGACCGTGTATTGGAACTCTGGATGAGTCTAACTGTCAATGCTTGTCGCCGATCGTGTGCGTTGTCTGATAGTCGGCAAAGGTCCGAAGCTACTGTCGTGGTATCCGGAGGAGGTGTTGCCAGCGTTTTAGGCTAAAGACCTTTCGCTAGATGCTTGTTCAGACCAAAAGTACTGCGTTCAAGCATCCATCTCGGCTAGGATCGTTCGTGACTTGCGCGTATTTACCCCAGACTACCTTTCCTCCAGTCGTGACTAGTCCAAGCTCGCTGACATTGACCTCGATGACTGTGCCCTTCGACAAGACGCCTAATTGGGTATAGAGAGGATTTTGCGGATTCTTCTTTACCCCCAAAATCGGAAGCTGAACAGTGACAGCTAGTTCTGGATGTGTCACATTCGCCTTCTTGTAACGGAGACCCATAGGGCGAATAAAGCGCTCATACTTAGGTGCACGGCGAGTGAAGTCGGGTCCAACAAACTAAGAGCAAGTCAGCTGTGGAGTTTTGACAATTTGGGGAAGCACTCACCGTTGGCTGGGTTATCATCCTCTTCCAAGCCTTCTTTGCTGTCTTCTTGCCTGTCTTGACCACCTAGAGGTCTGTCAGTCTCGAAACTTGTGCCGGTAGTAGCAGAGGGAAAGATCAGAGATTCCGGTAACAATGGGGCTGTTTTTCAAGAACACTTACCTTGAACATCTCCTCTTCACTTATGCCCTTGACCTTGGGCAACGGCACCGCAAATTTTGCTACCTGCTCTTTTCTCCTGTTCTTGATTGCACTCGACAGTGCCTTTGCTTGGTTCGACTCGGAGCGATCGAGAAGGTAGTTGGGTAGAGGAGTTGAAGATGGCTCGCTGGGCGCTGCTCCTTTAACGTCTTTTTCCTCTTGAGCTTTGATAGCCTTCTTCATCTGGATCTTCTCCGAATGTCGCTTCTTCTGGTGCAGTTTGGCTCTCAAGCCTCGGAGATTCTGGGCCTTCTCCGAGAGGTCATGGCCCTCTCTCGCCGTTCGCTTTCGTACTCGCTCATCGTGATCAAGACGTTTGCCATGCAAGGCGGTGAAACGCTCCATGTACTCCTATTCGTAGTAATTAGTAGCTGGCGCATTATGCCACTAGAGCCAGCGGGCTGCTTACATTCTGGTTTAATGTTAGTCAATCCTTCTTTCTCTGTCAATCAAGTTCTGGTACTCACTTGGGGCATGTTGAAAAGTGCGCCGCTGGACAAGCGGACTCGGTTGTCTGGGTGTGGTTTGGTTGGCTTGATTCAGGGTGACTTCAACGATAACGCTTTTCCGACAAGACTGGGGGAGGATCTGGTGTCTGGTACGGCCGATTGACGTATGAAGTGAGCCTGGCCGACGTCGTGAGTTGTGAGTGATTGAGTGTGGTTGGGTTAATCTCATCAACAGCGCAGGAAAATTATGTATGGACTGAGTTTTGAGAGCCGGTGTTCAGCCGCAGAGCCTGGTCACGTGGGTAGCGAGTAGCGCGCCAAGATTTCTGGCCTTCTCCAAGCCCGGCTGGCCGTCCATGACCCTGAACCGAGCACTGCATAAACGGCTTTCCACTTTGCCAGCAACGACACCACTACTGGCCGACAAGATGCACAGCATGCCCGGTACATTGCTGACAAGCATGACAGCCCCGGGTATCTCTTCTACGCATGAAAACCCATACACCGGAGGGCAGTGGCTCAGAGCAGAAGGCCTCGTTGCCTGAGATTCGGTCACGACCTGACATTCTTTGCCCGTTCGAACGCGTCCAACATCTATATGGATGTGGTCCCATCCGTAATGTCAACAAAGCCGAATTCGACTAGCGACATGGACACACGTCTTCCAATCCATCGAGCGAAAAGCAGTGCACGTCAATTCTTGTACGGCGCCCGTAATGTGTTACGACCTGACCAAGCTAGGCCGGATCCAGGATGGCGTATAGATAAGAACGAGTACCTATATTTCCTCGCATCGTCGCACAAAGCTGAAATCACAACGTTCCCGCGGATCTTCGCATGATGGACGTGTTGATGCGTTCTGGTTGGATCGATATTGATCGAGACATCTTGCAAATAATGTAGCGTCATCATCTCAACGCTCTGATGAGCGGTTTGATCCCACATTTTGTAAGTGGCTGTCTTTTTGTTGTGCCTGTGCTTCTTTCTCTTCCAACCTCACTCGATGCGTCTCCCCTAACACCTGGAGATACCCTCTTGGCTATGGGAGACACCATCTATCTGTACATACACGAAACTCTCCCATTCAACTTGTGAAATATGGAAGATCCGAACACGGATTCTCAGGGTATCCCCGAGAAGATCGAGACATTAGATACACAACAAGCGAAGGACATACTCCCCCCATCACCTCCCCAAACAGATGATAATGTCTCTGACCGGGACGATGACAGTGTGGATGTGGAAATACCACTCCCACCCCCAACCACAATACCTACCACAACCCTAGATGTCGACCTTAAGACGCCGGATAGCCATGTACCACGAGATCCCAGGCTGATCAGGCTGACTGGTGTCCACCCATTCAATGTTGAACCACCCTTAACGGAACTCTTTAACGAAGGGTTTCTGACGAGTCCGGAATTGTTCTATGTACGCAACCATGGAGCAGTCCCACAAGTCCACGATGAGGACATTATGGATTGGGAGTTTACCGTCGAAGGCCTCGTTGACAACCCAATGACGATATCATTAAGACAGTTGATGACCGAATATGACCAAGTCACCTATCCCATCACCTTGGTTTGTGCTGGTAACAGGCGGAAAGAGCAAAACATGGTCAGAAAAAGCAAAGGTTTTTCTTGGGGTGCTGCTGGACTCTCCACAGCACTCTTCACGGGCGTTGTAATGTCAGAAGTGATTCGACGAGCCAAACCCAAAAGGAAAGCAAAGTTTGTCTGCATGGAAGGAGCCGACAAGCTGCCCAATGGATTCTACGGCACGTCTGTTAAGTTGAACTGGGCTTTGGATCCTAACCGCGGATTCATGCTCGCCTACAAAATGAACGGTGAGACATTGAGACTCGATCATGGCAAGCCGTTGCGGGCCGTCATTCCAGGACAAATCGGCGGTCGTTCCGTAAAGTGGCTCAAAAAGCTCATCATCACGGACAAACCCAGCGACAACTGGTATCACATATACGACAATCGAGTGCTGCCGACGATGATTTCGCCAGAGGAGTCTGCAAACAACCCCAAATGGTGGACGGACGACAGATATGCAATTTATGACCTCAGCCCGAATTCAGCCATTTGCTACCCACAGCATGAAGAGCAGCTATGCCTCACAGGAGGCCCTAGAACCTACCCTGCAAGAGGTTATGCATACAGCGGAGGTGGTCGACGTATAACGCGTGTTGAGATCAGCCTCGACAAAGGCAAGACTTGGAGATTGGCCGACATCGAGTACGCCGAAGACCGATATCGTGAGGTTAACAGAGACTTGTTTGGTGGCAGAATTGATATGCACTGGCGGGAAACATGCTTCTGCTGGTGCTTCTGGTCGATTGACCTGTCACTGGAGGAGTTGTCTAGGTCAAAAGATTTGTTTGTTCGAGCCATGGATGAAAGCATGAATGTCCAACCGAGAGACATGTACTGGTCCGTCCTAGGCATGATGAACAACCCATGGTTCCGAGTCACAATTGCTCTCGAAGGTGACTACCTACGGTTTGAACATCCAACTCAGCCAGCTCTCATGCCCGGTGGTTGGATGGAACGAGTGAAGAAAGCAGGCGGCAACCTCGCCAATGGATTCTGGGGTGAAAAGCTCGAGGGCGAGGAGAAAGTCATACCGGACGCAGAGCAAGCTAAGGAGATATCGATGATCAAGGAAGGACTGAAGAATCCGATCACAATTGACGAGCTCAGAAAGCACGACAACGAAAAAGCACCTTGGTTTGTGCTCAAGGGCGAAGTTTACGACGGCACCGCGTTCCTTGAAGAACACCCCGGTGGTGCACAAAGCATTATCTCGGCAGCCGGGCTTGATTCAACTGATGAGTTCATGGCCATTCACAGTGAAACTGCGAAAGCGATGATGACTAAGTATCACGTCGGGTCGCTGGATGACGCAGCTAAGACTGCATTGACAGAAGGAGACACCGAGGCCGACCAGTCCGGTCCTCCTTCAGAGACATTTTTGAATTCCAAAGCCTGGAAGAAGGCCATCCTCCATGGCAAAAAGATTGTGTCGTGGGACACACGTATCTTCACTTACAAGTTGGAATCCCCGGAACAACGGCTAGGCCTGCCAGTAGGCCAGCATCTCATGGTCAGGTTAAAAGATCCTGCAACCCGCGAAGCCATTATCCGCAGTTACACTCCCATTTCAGAGATCAACGACAAGGGATACATGGACATGTTGGTCAAAGTGTACTTCGCGAACGGCTCGTCCAAGGGTGGAAAGATGTCTACAGCCATGGACGCCCTCCCCATCGGCCACTTCATTGAGATGAAAGGACCGATCGGCAAATTCGAGTATCTGGGAATGGGCAAGTGTCTGATCCAAGGCAAAGAGAGATCCGTGAGCAACTTCGTCATGATCTGTGGTGGAAGTGGTATCACGCCCATCTACCAAGTCTACCGTGCTATTATGCGCAATCCCGAGGACAAAACAAAGTGCGTCATCTTCGACGGCAATCGATTGTTCGAGGATATTTTGTGTAAAGAGGAGTTGGATGTGCTGATGGAAGGCAACGACCATCGGAGTAAAGTACTGCATACACTGACAAAAGCTCCGGATGATTGGACCGGCTTGAGAGGACGAGTCACGGGTGAATTGGTGAAAGAGCACTCTTCACCCAGGACGGAAGATGCTTTGGTCTTGATCTGTGGTCCCGAGGCTATGGAGAAGACTATGCACAAGGCTCTACTGGAACAAGGATGGACTGACGACCAGTTGATGTTCTTTTGATCTGATGTTCTATGAGATGAGCACATGGGATGCAAACGCGAAAAGCATGCATAAATCTATTTTGGTGCATGGCGATGGTGTTTTGGATTGAGCGTTGGATTTTTGAGTCGCCACCAGGCGCAGCTACGAATAGGTGTGAAAATACGAGGATATGGTCAATATGAGTGTTGGGATCTCCTTGGAGATGTTCGAGTATCTCCCGCGGAGGCTGAGGTGGGCGACGAGAACAGATTTGTAGCAACCCACCAGTACCCACACACGTGAGGCTGGACCATCTCGTTCTGGGGCCTCTCATTTGTTCCGGTCATTACATATCATGACAGTTTGGTGTGATTGGTCCGAGCAACGTTATCTCTACAGTTGTTTTTTCTACCCACTCACAATGCGACTTTTGTCACACATCTTTCAGTGGTTTCCACCAGCGACGAGCCGTGGAGATAACACATTCAGATCATGTCCTTCCACTTCTGTAGACTGTATCTTTGCCCAGAATTCGGCAAGCACTCGACTGACGACAAAATATGACATTGCATCGTTATCTATTGGTCGTGACACAGGAAATGGATACCTATCACAGATGATCTCAGCCTGGGTGCGTCGCTCGCATATTCCCCACGGGCATTGGATGAGCCGCAACTGATAAGGACGAATTTGGTCAACTCGATACGGTTGGCTGACATCGAGATACTCATGTTCCGCGGACCTTTGATATACACAAGTGGCGTCAGAGGTATTTTTCTATGCACATGCTGGCACCCGTTTCATGACAGCTATCTCCTTGCTTTCATGCTTCTTTTTCGTTATTGTCGTTCCATGTCAACTGCCTTGATCGTGCTCACAGCGTAGCCTCGAGTGTGCCCGGGTGCTCGATGCGTGACGATTGATATAGTTGCAGGGCGAATTGAGTGAGCGTCAACGCCAATAACAGCAGCCAACAAGCAAAAATGTCGAATTGGACTGCAGATGGGTCGCCCGGTATGGCAATCAGCCGGGCACCAGAAGGTGCTGAAGCCGAAGGAGATGCAAAGGCACCGGTGCCGCAAGAGAAAAGGAAGAGGGTTGTAGTCGTTGGTCTGGGGATGGTTGGTATTGCATTTGTGTAAGTCGTCTCTGCAAGCTCCCAAAAGGATTTGGAGGTCTGGATAGTATCATGCAGTATGGCTGACAATATTTAGGGAGAAATTGCTCAAGCTGGATGCAAAGCGTCATGAGTATGATGTCGTGGTCATCGGCGAAGAGCCACATCTAGCATACAACCGTGTGGGCTTGACCAGTTTCTTCCAGCATCGACAGGTCGAGTCACTGTATCTCAACCCGGAAGAGTGGTACAAAGGCCACCCCACAGAGTCGTTCAACTACCATCTCAACACCCTTGTCACGGAGATCAAACCTGATGAGAAGGTGGTTTTGACTTCAAAAGGCGACACAGTCCCGTACGACATCCTAGTCCTTGCCACGGGATCCGATGCTGTCCTGCCGAGACATACGCCCGGCCACGACGCCAAGGGTGTATTTGTGTACCGAACGATTGATGATCTGCAGAAGTTGATCGAGTTCTCAGCAACGGTCAAGGGATCCACCGGGTGTGTCGTTGGTGGAGGACTCCTAGGTCTGGAGGCCGCCAAGGCGATGATGGACCTCGAAGAATTCGACCAGGTCAAACTCATCGAAAGAAACCGATGGGTGCTGTCAAGACAACTTGACGCTGATGCTGGTAATATGGTTCTCGACCTTGTCCGCGAGCTGGGCCTGGACGTGATGATTAGCAAACGAGTCGGCAAGATCCTGACAACAGACGACAATAGAGTCAAGGGCCTTGTCTTCGAGGACGGCGAGCATATGGATTGCACGTGCATCATGTTCGCCATTGGAATTAAATCCCGAGACGAGCTGGCCCGCAAAGCCGGCCTGAAGTGCGCTGATCGAGGCGGCGGTGTCACAGTGGACAATAACCTCCAGACTAGCGATCCCAACATCTACGCTATCGGTGAGTGCGCAAGCTGGGAGAACCAGACGTTCGGCCTCATTGCGCCGGGCATAGAACAAGCAGACGTACTGTCATTCAATCTCACACAAGCGAAAGCGCACAGCCCACGGACATTCAAAAGACCAGACTTGAGCACGAAGCTGAAGCTGCTTGGTGTTGAGGTGGCCAGTTTCGGAGACTTCTTCGCCGACCGAGACGGTCCTAAAGATCTGCCCAAAAGACACGTTAAGAAAGAACAAAAGGAAACCGTACCAAAAGACCAACAAGACAAAGTCAAGGATCTCACCTCGGGTCCTCCACCACCCGCCGTCAAGGCACTTACCTACCGGGACCCCTTTGCGGCTGTCTACAAGAAATATCTCTTCACCATGGACGGCAAGTACCTGCTGGGTGGCATGATGATCGGCGACACAAAAGACTATGTCAAGTTAGTGCCCATGGTCAAGAACAAGAAAGCCCTGGAAGTTCCACCGTCGCAGTTCATTATCGGTGCATCGAAAGACGGTGAAGAGGATGCGGACGACCTTGCCGACGATACACAGATCTGTTCGTGCCACAACGTGACGAAGGGTAACGTGGTAGAAGTCGTCAAGGACGGCTCGTGCAAGTCGATTGGCGAGGTCAAGACCTGCACGAAAGCTGGCACAGGATGCGGTGGATGCATGCCGCTTGTGCAGTCGATCTTCAACAAGGCCATGAAGGAAATGGGCAATGAGGTCACGAACCACATTTGCCCGCACTTTGCATACTCACGCTCCGATCTGTACAACATTGTCTATGTCAAGAAGTTGCAGGACTTTGGCCAGATTATGCGTGGGGTGGGCAAGGATCCCAACAGCCTTGGGTGCGAACTGTGCAAACCGGCCGTTGCATCGATCTTGGCTGGCATGTTCAACAAACACGTCATGGAGAAGCCGTTCCATGGCTTGCAGGACACAAACGATCGATATCTTGGAAATATCCAGCGCAATGGCACGTATTCAGTTATTCCTCGTGTTGCTGCTGGTGAGATCAGTGCTGAGAAGTTGATTGTCATCGGCCAGGTCGCGAAGAAGTATGGCCTGTACACCAAGATTACCGGGGGTCAGCGCATTGACATGTTTGGTGCGAAGAAGCAAGATCTCCTGGACATTTGGGCCGAGCTGATTGCCGGAGGCTTGGAGTCGGGTCATGCCTACGCCAAATCGCTCCGGACAGTCAAGTCTTGTGTCGGCACGACCTGGTGTCGATTCGGTATCGGAGACTCGGTTGGTTTGGCCGTCAGATTGGAAGAGCGGTACAAATCCATCAGATCACCACATAAGCTCAAAGGTGGTGTCTCGGGTTGTGTCCGTGAATGCGCTGAAGCACAGAACAAGGACTTTGGCTTAATTGCCACGGAGAAAGGCTTCAACATCTTTGTGGGAGGTAATGGTGGTGCAACACCAAGGCATTCCGAACTATTGGCCAAGGATGTCCCCCCTGATGATGTTATTCCTATTCTCGACCGTTACCTCATGTTCTATATCCGCACAGCAGACAAGTTGCAGAGAACTGCCAGATGGGTTGAGGGTCTTCCGGGAGGTATTCAATACCTTCGAGAAGTTATCCTCGAAGATAAGCTCGGTATCTGTGCCGAACTTGAGAAGCAGATGCAGGAACTCATCGGCACATTCTTCTGCGAATGGACCGAAGTTTTGAATGATCCGGAGAAACGAAAACAGTTCCAACAGTTCGCCAACTCAAACGAGAATCGGGAACCTGCTGTCGAAAAGGTGGAGGAGAGAGGTCAATTTAGACCAGCCTACTGGCCAAAGGACTCGGTACATGAAGACTTCAAGGGCACAAGATGGAGCAATCTGACTTGGCAGCCGATTGTCGAGGCGAAGAAATTTCAAGATCTGGATACTGGGTCTTCACAGACTGTCATCCGTGGTGATACTCAACTTGCCGTGTTCAAGCTGAAGGGCAAATACTACGCCAGTCAGCAGATGTGTCCTCACAAGAGGACGTTTGGCCTCTCCGAAGGTCTTGTAGGCGAAACGACCTCGCCCGATTGCAAGGACAGCAAATTCTACGTCAGCTGCCCTTACCACAAGAGAAACTTCCAGCTCACCGGCGAGATCGAGTTCGACAAGAAGGATGCTGGTGCTGGGTCATGTTCCAACGACACCAGCATGTCGATTGCCACGTTCCCGGCTGAAGAACGAGAAGATGGATGGGTATATCTCAAGCTTCCTCCTGTCCATGAACTGGATAATGTGCTTGGAACGACCAAGTATGTGGTCAAGGCAGATGAAGCTGCGGATCCGTTTGCGAGTCTCGACAAGAAGTTGGGTTTGCACAAAGGTCTGCGACCAAGTCGAACGATTGGTGCAATGCCGGGAACTGGTAATGTGAGCGCCCGGCCCATCGGGGTTTCAGCACAGAGAAGGATCGATTGGTGATTTTGTCAGCATGTGTAAATGTAAATAATGAAGTACAACCGTGTGCACAGCCACAGATGTACCTGGATTCCAGTGGCGTGAGACGGGCGTGGATAGGTGATGAACAGCAACGATTGCAATGACATATGGCGTGACGATGCTTTCTTTTCTCGATCGCACCGGAGCAGGTATTGTTTGTTCACCCAGACTGCAGCATATAATAATAGTAGACTGGGAGTGTCATCCGAGATGATTTGAACATTGACGTAGTGGTGGTCGTTCTTTCCCAGGCGAGTTTTTAAGGATTCAGCCGCGATTGGCTACCAAGAAAGAACAGGGGAAGGGGGATCTTTAGGGGACAGATTTAAACATGGCGTTTTACTAATATCCAGGAACATTTGCCCCATGTCATGCCATGCCATGCTCTTGTGGCCAGACTGTTCAACGCCTTTCACTTATTCAACTTCTGCACTCTGCTTGACGCCATTCTTTGCTTTCTTGTGCAATCGCTACTCTTCTTCGAGTCAATATTTCAACTCGACGGATGTAATTCCACCCCTACACCGACAGCATGCGCCTCCAACATGCCTCTTCTTTCTTCCTCGCCTTCTACCTCTTCCTCCGGCCACACTGCATCCGGGCGGAAACTCAATGTGCGATAGACCCTAACTCTATCGTCACCGATGCATGCACTTCATATTCAGATTTAGAAAGACTCAACGTCGAATTATCGCCCTCGGTCGAAGACCTGACGCAACATACCGATTTCTTTGCCTACTACCGTTTAAACCTGTACAACAAAGTCTGCCCGTTTTGGACCGATGAGCATTCCATATGTGGAAACCGTGCATGCGCGGTAGACACCATAGATGACGAGAGTGATATTCCTCCGATATGGAGAGCGGAGGAACTAAGTAAACTCGAGGGTGCAAGGGCGCAGCACCCGGGGCGAGCCCTCCAGCGAGAGCGACCCAAAAACCGGCCACTGTCATATCAGCTCGGAGAGAATGTGGATGAGAGTTGCGTTCTGGAAGACGACGATGAGTGTGACCAGAGAGACTACTGTGTGCCGGAAGATGAGGGTTCCGCCGGCAAAGGAGACTATGTCAGTCTCGTTAACAACACCGAAAGATACACAGGATACTCCGGCTTGGGTGCCCGACAGGTTTGGGACGCGATATACAAGGAGAACTGCTTCTCTCCCAAGACAGCTCGTCATGCGTCACTTAAACCCAAGCCTCTGCAGGCTGCGGAGAGTCTCAAGAATGTTTTCCAGGAATACGGACGACAACACGTGGATGACAGCGACGACATGTACCCGCTAGCCGATGAATGTTTGGAACAGCGGGCCTTCTATCGGATCATCAGTGGAATGCACGCGTCCATTTCGTCACATCTGTGTTGGGAATACTTCAACCAGACAACCGGCGAATGGGGTCGTAATGTCGAGTGCTACAAGGAACGACTGCACAACCATCCCGAGCGGATATCGAACTTTTACTTTAACTATGCCATTCTGACCAGAGCAATTGCAAAAATCCGCAGACACCTGGAGTCGTACACATTCTGTTCTGGTGATACGGAGATCGACTTCGAAACGAAACAGAAGACGCTGCAGCTGGCTGACAAGGCTGCATCTGGACCACATACCTTTGACGAGTCAATCATGTTTCAAGATCCGACAGTTGTTGACCTCAAGGATGACTTCCGAAATAAGTTCCGCAATGTATCGAGATTGATGGATTGCGTTGGCTGTGACAAGTGTCGCCTGTGGGGAAAAGTGCAGACTGCTGGATATGGTGCTGCCTTGAAAATCCTTTTCGAATTTGACGAGAAGAAGAATGGCGAGAATCCACATCTCCGCAGGACGGAACTTGTCGCATTGGTCAACACCCTTGGCCGCGTCAGTCACAGTCTGGATGCGGTCCAGAAGTTTCGAACCGCCGTGAACACTGGTGATTACAGTGTGTTGGACATTCAGGGTCCTCTGCCCGTGTCAGACGAGACTGTTACCACCGGATCGTCAAATGTCGAGACAAAAGACGAGGACGAGGATTTTGATGACTTCGACCAGGACTATCAGACTCAACCAGTGCGGCCACCTCGACGGACTATAGCCGAAGAATTCTGGCAGGAACTTGATCTTGTCTGGCGAGCACTCAAGATGGTTCTGAAGAGTTGGGTTGACCTGCCGTTCACGCTGTTTGCCATTCTCGTGATGGAGATGAATCGATTGTGGAATTTCTGGCTGGGACTGCCGGTTCCAGCTCGATCATGGGATTTCAAGTTCCCTACTAAAGAAGAACTGTATAGAGATGAACTGTAAGAAACTGCGGCAATGCATATGGCACTGGACAAGAGTGTCTTTCTTTAGCGGGCATATATCGAGTACGGGGTACGCCTCAAAGTGGAGCATAGCGTCGGCGTTGGAGGTGATCATGGGTACAATACATCGAGTGCTTTGTGTTCTCTGCAGGGACTTTCTAGTATCACTGCGTCAGTGTGACTAACATAAGATTCGTACTGTGTGACACAGCGGTCATGATAGTCGCCAGTGAAATGAACATTTTTTGGGAGCCGACCGTTCGTTGCCCGGCAACAGCGGATTTAAACAAAAGTCCATTTCACGACGACGCGTCGCTCTTTAGACGTGTCAGCGGAGAGCCAATTCGATTGTACAGACAATTGTATCAATGTCTTGACATTGAGGATCGTAATGCACACCATCTAGAGTTTTTGCCTGAAGAAGGAAGAAGCAGGCATGTTCCGCGGTCTCTCGGGCACACCGTGTCCAGTACCGATATCAGCATCACCACTGCCAAGCTTCGACGACGACATCACATCAACAACGACTATCGAGTTCACTTCTGCGTTCAATGCACCAGGATCACTTATTAGGAATACTAAACCGCGTCGATTACGGAATGCAGCAGGGTCTGTGGTCAAGGCTAGGAAAGGTGACAATGTTGGTGTCAAATTTGCAATCCATGAGGATGTTCCTGTGGCAGCCGAGTCTCGAAAGAACGAAAATTGCCTGCCAGCTGGACAGAGTACGATAATCTCACAGCCTCCTCAACGCCCGAGAACGAAGAAGAGAGACTCAGTAATTTACGAGGTGGCAGCAGATGTCCCACAGCCAGTCTCAGTACCGTTACCACGATCAAATAGATCCAATCAGCAGGAGCGTCCGGCATCATCTTCTTCCATGGCCAAAAGCGTTCAAATTCAGATTCAGAGCCAGACCATCGCTGCTACCGGCAGTAAATTGAACGTGATGCCTCGACGCCCGCCAACATCTGCCAAGCTGAAAGAAGACCTCACCATAGCACTGCCCGAATATACTGGGCCAATGACTGTAATGAAACCACCACGCAGAGGAACGATTTACATACCCAACGAAGACACGACAATGCCGAGCATGTACATGGGAATATTTTCGCCCATCAAACACGTCAGCCTCAGTTCGGTTGCAGACGTACAACGCCAGGAATCAGAAGTGAAACCAGAGATGGATACGGAAGTGACGGGCATTGCAGCGCAAATGGCAGCAAAGAAAAGAACGAGAGGACCGCGCGCTTCGATGATTACGCTCTCGCCGAAGCGAGGCAAGGGCCCGCTGCAGATTTCGTCACGCAATTTGCAAGAGACAGCTGTTCAGGAGGATCGTGTTGGATCAGGCCCAGGAAAAGAGAACGTTCCGCCTGGATATGGGCAGGAATATCGTGGCGGGATCAATGGCAAGAAGACCGATAGGAGCGCGGCGGACATCATCGTTCGTGATCATGGAGAAAGACCTTCAACATCAGGGTCGGCGTCAACGCTTTGCCGACCAACAGCAAGTTCGACGGGACGACAAACTGAGAAGAAGACTGCATCTCGGACCGCGAGACCTGTCTGGAAAGCTCCTACAAATGTCGGTTCGCGTGTCAATAATGCCCAGACTATACATGCGCAAGCATGGGCAACAACTCCTGTTGAAAGCCAGGCTGCTCGAGAGCATCAGGATGTCGCCAAAAAGGCCTCTGTACCAAGTCGGTTCGTTATCCCGTCACTCAAACCGGAGATGACAATTGATGCGGCGTACCCACTCCTTACGGATGACCTGGCGTGTCCGGCGATGTACGAAGACAATTGGCTAAGTCACCAGGAAGCTGCCATTACACAACTTGTTAACAACCTCTTCATGTCGTCGCCACATACTTCAGGTCCCAGCGAAGATGACGGCATGTTGAGAATTCGGCTGTTAGAACTGTATGGCAGTACTGAGAACAAGGTGCTGTATAAGCGACTTCAGGCAGCTTTGCTATATGGCGGACTTAGCGTGCCTAGCGAAGTGCTGAAAGGCGCCGGTCGACTGAGCACTGATCTAGGGAAGAGAAATGCCTTTGCAGCCATGTGGCTTGACACGTATGACTTGACATGTCTACGAACCGCTCTGGAGGTTGTGGTCGGGAGACAGTGCGGCGCCGGCGCAAAAGCAGATACCAGTCGTCGATCGCTGCGACATTTTATCGAGGCATTCCTGATTCACAATGAGGATGGGAAGTCTGAATTCTATACTGAAGGCCGGGAGGCATGGTCGTATCATCGAACTCTGCTGCGCAGTCTGATGGTCATCAAGATTCTTGACATGACCAAGACGACAGCACCACAGATCGTGAGTGGATGTTTGTTTCGACCCTCTTCGAGATACAAGACGTCTGCTGGTGTAGTCCGAGGTTTGTTTCAGCTTCTCAATCCCAGTGCTGGGGATCCTATTCGGGCGTTGAGCCACATCGGGTACAATGTCACGCATGAGCAATACCCTCTGGAAGAGTATACTTATCGGCTCGAAAATCTGGCGGTGGACTTGCGTGATGGTGTGAGACTGACCAGACTGGTGGAATTGCTCTTGTACCCCTCAGCGTTAGGGATACTCGATCATGCAGACTCGACGACCACGGTGGTGTTGCCGACAGGGGAGGAGCTGTCACTTGTCGAAGGACAGATAAAGTGGCCTCTATCTCAGCATTTGAAGTTTCCATGTATCAGTCGAGCAGCTAAGCTGTATAACGTGCAGATTGCCCTCAGCGCGTTGCAAGGGGTCAAGGCAATGGGTGGTCTGGTGCAGAATGTGCAAGCTGAGGATATTGTGGACGGCTTTCGGGAAAAGACTGTCAAATTGCTCTGGGGAGTGACGAGTGAATGGGGCCTCGGTGCCCTGATTGATTGTCATGATGTCGAACGTGAGATCAAGAGACTGTGTCGGATTAGTGGCGATTATGACAACGACTTCTTCCACGCGATTGGAGATGAGGACGAATATGATCATGTGCGGTACAAGGGACTGCTCAAGGCGTGGGCTCAAGCGGTTGCGAGCAAGCAAGGGCTTGTGGTGAAGAACTTGACGACCAGTTTTGCGGACGGGCGCGTGTTTGAGGCTATTGTGGACGAATATGAAGGGTACATCAATCACCCGAACGCGTTGGGTAAAGGGCAAGAGCTGTCAGGACGACTCCGAAGACTTGGGTGCAGCGAGCAGTTTTCCGGACTATTTGCGAGGGGCCAGGAGTCTCAGCGATGTGCGCATGTATTCGATCGCGATTTTGTCCTGGCTGCTCTGGCATTTCTATGTTCGAGACTACTGGGGCCGACTCAAGGTGTGCGGGCGGCGGTGACGATACAAAGAGCATGGCGGTCGCATTGGAATAGGACTGTGGCGTCGAGAAAGAGATGTCTCAAGACTGTTGCTCAGAGTTGTGCCGAGGCTGCACTTGGACGGGAGAAGGACCAAGATGGTGGGATTGGTGAAGTTGCACAAAAGCTGTCTGAGAAAGATGAAGCTGTGTCACAAGAAGAAGATCTTTGGCGGAATTTGTGAGTGGATGCTAAACCGAATGTCAGGAACAGGAAGGCATGGTTACACAGCAGTGGAGAGATGCATTGGTGATACCGTTGTTCTGGATAACCTTTTGAGAGCTGCTATTTGTCTATTTGTGGCCTAATGACTGAATGACTGCTATGAAGATTGGTTACCTGCCTCCCGCCTAATTTCCCTTTCTCTATTTCTTCTCCTTTTTGAGTACAAAACATGTTACATGGTAATGTCGCGATCTTCGGCATTTTGCGATCCGGATGGGCGTGGTCCAGACCCCTTGGAAGCCTCCCTAGCAGTGCCTAGCTTCTTCATCAAGGCCCATTTATTGAATCTTCCGTCCATTCCGGTCACTTCCCGATGCCGAACTACGATTCGTCCCGGCACTTTGGGTTTGGATGATGGGCACTGACCTTCCGTTCGTGGGTACTCACTACAATGGCAAACACAAGTCGGCACTCACCAACGGGCCCTTTGACTTTCATTTCTTCAGCAGAAAGTGAGTCTTGCGGTTCCGCCTGCCTGTCGGCCACGTCCTCAATCATGAATAATTGTACTTTTGTTTTCTAGCTTGAGAGACTGACTGATTCCTCCTTCCCGCTCCAAAACATAACATTGGGACTTTTCGCCATCTTTACCGCCCACGGTTCTCTATCCAATGTCTACATCACCTCATGTCTCTTTAACTTCCGCCCTATATCAACACAACGGCTAGGTAGCCTACAAGGCACTCCAGCGTCGCCATGCAACCCTCATCAACGTCAGCGCGCATCTCTGAGCTTCCACCAGAGCTCCTCCATCAAATCCTCACATACCTCCCCATCAGTAACCTCCTCACCTTCGCCCGAACATCAAAACAACACTACTCCGCGTCCACCTTGGCCTTGCAAGATCTTCAACTTGCCGTTCTCCCAAAACGAGTTCACGGCATCCTAGCTTTCCTCAATGCCTCAAACTTCGATGACCTAGACCACAACTACACCTTCTGGGGCCATGACTCCCTGTCCCGCAATCAAATCATAGTACCGTCAACACTTCCCGTTCCATCCCACAGGCTCAAGCGCTCGAGGTCCAAAAAGCCGCCCGACGCATCGCGGCAGCTTCTCACTCCAGTCCAGTATCGCGAGGAACTCTTCCAGCTTCAAAACGCACTATCTTGTTCCATCCTCTCAACACCCAGCCTCGTCAATCTGCAGTCGCTAACCCTGCACATCTACAACATCATCTCTCCGTCTCTGAGCGAAACAATCGCAACGCGATTCCCTAAACTCCGCCATCTCCATTTGAATTTCAATCACCCTTATTTGCACGACACATGCTTGCCAGCGCAGTACTGGACATCACCACTGTTTCTGAAGGGCAGTCCCCTGTGGAACAGCCTAGCAGGTCTCGGCCGCGAGAACGAAGCGAAGTTGCGATTGACCAGACTGGAAAGTCTAACCGTTGAACGCGCCGGAATCACGAGTGTCCAACTCCAGAGATGGATAGGGCGGAATCTCGCGCTGAAGGAGCTGACGTTACGAAATGTCATGGGCGTGGACGCCGAGTTTGTGGAGTGGTTGGGTCAGTACTACGGTCGTCAACCCATCGGAAGCAGCCGTCCTGCGCCGGCCAGATTAAGACACCTCGCGCTTGAGTCTTGCGCAAATTTGTCACTGCAGTCGGTCGAAGACTTCAGATGGCTTGATAATCTCACCTTCACAGAGAGTACTCCATATCTTGACGAAGGCTTACCGGATCTAGATGGATGCCCAGACACGGCGTTACAAGCACTGTCGTTACACGGCTCCCCTGTATCGACGACGTCGTTGCTCAAATACCTGGACGAGACGCGTCCTCCACTCCGGCAGATCACTTTACCTTCTGGACGAGTTCTCGTTGCGCGGACGACAGAGCCACGGGTGCCGGAGACGTCAATGTCAGCACAGAACGAGCACGATTTGGTACAATTTCCAGCACTGGAGAGTCGAATCGGCGCAGTACGCACTGGGTCCACGCACAGCTTGAATGATGTTGGCGCTGTGGCTGGTGGAGATGATTCTTCTGTGCCGTCGTATTTTCGTAGTGTGGTGGTACGATCGTTGAGGGAGTACGATGCTAAGAGTGGGTGTATGGGGGTTATTGAGCCGGATACTCGGTAGTCCGTGTCACGGCATTCATGGTAGACAAGAATTTGTTCCACACCTCACGGTAGACTTGAGTTGGTGATCTGACAAGTAAGGATCCAAAAAAAATAGATTTTATGGGCGACTAAACAACATAGGAATCGAGGGTGTATGAGATATGTAGGCATGTCAGACCCAGTTACAATTCCCTTTGCTACCACTACCTCATTTGCAATCTATATACTACCTACGCGCAGGAAGGACCTACTTCCCATACCCTCGTCAACTCATCTCTCCCCTCAGAGCTCAATCACAATCTTGACATTGCTGACACCACCTCTGAGCTCATCAAGTCCCTTGTTCAAACTGTCCAAGCCAGACCCCGCAACCCTGGCCTTTGGCGCGGGAGTGTACTCGCCTTTCGCCAATCTAGGAGCCAACCATTCGTGGAACGCTTGAGCGAAAAACTTATTCCGCTCATCAGCATCCTCAGAGCCCTGAACGAATTTCGTTTCCACCCCTTCGACTTGAGGCGCTTTTTCGCCCAAGATCACAGTAGACGCGATGGCGCCACCGCCAGAAGCCTTAAGAATCTCCTGGACAGGCGGGAGGTCAGAGCCGCCCATGTCGCCGGCCGCGCGGAACACGTGCTTCAACGACAGACCGTCCGCTTTAGCAGCGTCAAGGACCTTTGAGACGACCTCTGGGTCTTTGTAGTCGAAGAGTCGACTGGCACCCAAGGATTTGAGACCCTCAAAGTTCTTGGGGCTGGCGGTGCCATAGACGGTGAAACCCATTGCTTTGGCGGTCTGAGTGGCGCCGGCACCCATGCTGCTTCCTGCGCCCCAAACAAGGACGGCTTGTCTGCTGTCAGCGCGTGTGCCAATTGGGAGGCCGATGTTCATCCAGCCGGTCAAAGCGACCTAGAAGATATATGTTAGTTTTGCTAGCATCTGGGTTTGGAAGACTTACTCCAACGCTCATGGGCAGGGTTGCGGCGTCGACGAAGCTGAGATTGTCAGGAATGACTGCCGTGGTTTCGATAGGCACCACAACTTTTTGTTGGAATGCGCCGTAAGTGTTGGCGTCTGGTTGGCCTTGCTTGTAGAAAGTGCTGCCAAAGGCAAGGACGCGGGTGCCCTTCTTGAAAGGGGATGAGGATGTAATGTCAGAGCCCACGGCCTCGATGGTGCCCGCAATGTCGGACCCAACGATGGCTGGGTAGTTGACGATGAAGAAACCTGCATCTCGCATGTAGTAGTCGATTGGGTTCAAGGCGATGGCAGAGACAGAGATAAGAACTTCTCCCGGACCGGGTTGGACAGTTTTGATGGACTCAACCACAAGAGCTTGTCCCTTGGATGGGATGAGGGCGGCTTGGTGAGACATGGTTGAGTGGTAATGGATTCAACTGAGGTTTGTTGGTTGGACTGGCTGATCTATGAAGTACTTCTTTGTGCTTTTGCTCTGATGTTCTGATGGAAGAAAAGGTGCAGAGACGGGAGGAGTGACGACCTTTTATATAACTTGATCAGGCTCTTTCCGAGTATGTCAAAGTATTGAGTGTGATGCTCATGCGGTAGGTGGGTGGTGTACCTGGTTGACCCAGTGTTCCGCTAGATGGACCTACCTGTCTCGGTATTCGTCACCCCGTCTTACTCAGCAAGCAAAGAACAGACGAGAACCCGTTGCTGTTCCTGACAATGCGACCCAGAGGGTTTGAAATGGGTATGTTCAACTACGGCATGATCTGGACTTGGACGGTATCTGTGGACGACCGGGTCACAATAGCATCAAGGCTGAACATGATCTCCAATCAACAGCTCAAAGTAGCGTTCTATACGAGTGCAGGTTAGCGTCATGGGGCATTGAAGAAAGTGTCCGAACAACAAATGGATGGAGTGATGTTCTTCCGAGCGCTGAAAGGTGTGAGCCAAGACTGTCATTGTTATACATTTCAGGAAAGGAACCGGCAAACGGGAGACGACTTGTCCAACTCCGTGCCGTGCCCATAACTTGGGTGCTTAATTCGTGTTCAGAGTAACACCGACGAGTTAGTAAGAAGTCTCCGGCTTGTAGAGGTGAGAAAAGGGGACAAAGGTCGAAGCAGATGGCCCCTTTACCGTACAGCTTCATATGCATATATGCTTGGGACAAAGAACGAGAATTTGGTGACAATCCCGTGTCGGAAAGTGGTTGCAGGAATACCGAGCCGTTGTAAAGAGTGAAGAAGGAAGAGAATAAAGGGAAAAGGATGAAATGACTTTGATAGTGGTCTCCTTATCATCACGTGTTTACGCGTCGATAGGTTGCGCGCCCAAAGTCAAAGGTCAGCAATACGAGAAGCAAGACATGAACAATTTCCCCCTTGAATCCTTTTCTACAGGTATCGATGCATATAAGTCGAGTCTGCGCAAGAGAGTGATCGTTCCCTCACTATGTAATTGCAGCACAAAATGGAGAACTGCTTCTACGAAACCTCCTGGCTTGTCCACAGCATCCCCAAGTTGACAGCGTCCTTCGCAGCCTTGTTGACCCCACCATCAACACATGAACAAGTGAGACACAGATACCAGCTCTCGACCCATGCCGATACTTTTCGAGACACCCTGAGTCACGCTCGCCCTCACTACGAGCATGAGGAGGAGAAAGAAAAGCTAGGCGTGTTAAGACAATGCAAATGGACCAGACTCGATGGAGATGCCAACGAAACGGCTCAGGCCGACTATGCTGGAAGAAAACGGAAGCGAGCAGACTCAGTGATGGACGGATCCTTGGACCAAGGGATCCTCATCTCTCTCGTCTATGAGAAGACGACGTACAAGTTCGTCTTGTACACAACAAACATCAACGCAGCCAAACGGAGTCGGTCACTGCCTTGGGCGCAGTCTTGTTCGAGATCGCAAAAGCCGACCGCCGTCCTCCTTTCCAAATCCTCTCCATCCGTTTTACGATCTCTCACGAACTATTTATACGACACATTTGCCGTTGACAACATCCACCCTCTCCAGTTGCCTTCGACATTCATCCAAGGAACACTCCAGCGTTACCTCTCAAGCATCTATTCATCTCTGGAAACGGCTTCAAACTCGCAGCAAGGCAGGGTACAGGACACCTTCATCAATGTCATCAGCACGGTGAAAGTACACATAGCTTTCTCGGCGCCAGTAGCACCGCACCTGAAGTCTCTGGAGGTGGCCATAGCGCCTTACGCGGTACTCAAAGCCATGCCGGAAAATGGAAATTCTGGCAAAGACTACTTCATGGGAGCAATTTCAAGCTACATCCACGCAAATACAGGGCTCATACTGCCTGTTGCTGATGAGGAAGAAGGATCTGATGACGGCAGGCACGCCATCGAGGCTGACAGCCCAAAGCCTGAGCCACCCATGAAGATATCGAGGATATCAAATGCTGCATACACGATCTCGTGCGACCACAGATTGAAGTTTGTGCTGAGAGCCGTGGATGCTGTGCAAGGGTCCGACAGTCCAGAGGAGAACTGCGTACGAAGGGCGAACCAGGAGGTTTTGGATGCTGTGGTAGAAGAAGCAGCGCGCCAGGCGGCTGATGACGGATGAATTATGATCAATTGGGATTTCGGCTCTTCGTGACGTCCAGTTTGTACTTATAGGAATTATGCGACGTTTGGATATGATTCAAAGATGGACAGAGATTACAATAGGCGCATTAGGATAATGAAGTATGCTTAATCGCAATAAAGCGTTGACAGAATCGATCCCGGCTGTACTGCCAAGAGCATGAGACGTCCATCTACCTACTCCGTGCTTCGGTTACAGGATTACAGAACAGAGGTAAAACGAGTGAATTCAAAAGGATTAAACTTTAAGTCTCAAGTCGAGTATCCATCTACCTGGTACTTTACCAAAATCGTCCTTCCAGGTTGGCTGCCAGGACGCATGCTCCCCGGCCTGCCGAATACAAGCACAATAACACAAACAATCACACGCCACCACCACTTTGTCTACGAGTATGGACTCTCAAAACAATCTTTGAATCCTCAATTATATCGAACGGAGATGCAATCCAGCCTACGGTCGACCCCGCTTGGTGCTGAAATGCGATACAATGGCCTCTCAGACAGCTTCAAAACAGTCCTTTATTCTACCAAAGCTCAAACACAAATTCAAGTCAGAAACCGAGACGGATCGCTTTGCCTTTTATGATGTCAAATTCTACCCATGGTCGCGACCTCCGAATGAGGAGCCTGTCTTTGCGGTCGTCAGCCAAAGAAAGGTCTACATTGGTCGTTTGTCTGCTCAGAGCAACGCCAGCATGACCATGTTGCACGAGTTGGTGGATCAACAGGAAACAGACGACCCCAACTCCCCAGGGTTGAACTCGTGTTCATGGTGCTACATGGATCAACAGAGACCTCTTCTAGCAGTAGCAGGAGGGTCAGGTCAATTGAAAGTCATCGATGCGGTCGAGGGAGACCTTTTCACAACCTTGGTAGGCCACGGTCATGGTACCATCAACGACATCGCTACACATCCGCGTTACCCATGGATTGTCGCAACCGCTTCAATGGATAAGAGCCTTCGGATTTGGGATCTACGACGACATGCGAACCGTTATGAATCATCCACCATAATCATATGTGGCCAAGCAACAGGACATTGTGAAGGCGTCTTGTGTGTATCCTGGCATGCCAGTGGCCGCTATCTGGTCACTGGCGGGCACGATCAAAGGATATGTGTCTGGACCATACCTGACCTGGACGATAAATCAAGTTTCTGGCAACATATCTCTCCAGAGCACAGAAAGCGTAGCTCTGACGATGTCTTCACGATATATTATCCTCACTTTGTCAGCTCAGCAGTGCACTCCAATTTTGTGGATTGTGCAAAATTCTTCGGTGATTTGATCATATCAAAAGCCGCAAACGAGAACAAGCTTGTGCTCTGGAAAGTGACCGGTCTCGATTCTCGACTTCCTCCTCCCGACTCTACTACAGCGCCCAAGGTCGAAGAATACCTCGACACGCGGAATGGTTTCATGCGATCCGTCACCACCGCAGCTGATGGTGTGGTTAATGTGGAAGTGCCCAAGGCGCTTGAGGACCAGCCTCTATACGAGAGACTGCTGGAATTTGAGACGCCACGCATAGAACAATTCTATCTTCGCTTTGGCCTCTTAATGCCATCGCCAGCATATCCGGATCTTCACCCCGTATTGGCTTTTGCCAACGCGCACTCCGAACTACGGTTCTGGGATCTGGAGCGACTGGCCCTCGGACATGCTGGAAGTCTCGAAGATGGCAGAACTGTACAGCCGACGAAAAGGAAACAGAAAGGCATTGCACGTCCTGTCAAGCCGCAGGACCGGCTAAAACGTACCAGCAGCACTCCAAACCTTTATAAAGAAGAGTCCCCAGTCTCCTTGGACTCGACCCCCAGTTCTGGATTATGGCCCAGGCAGAGCTCGACTGAAGCAACTAGCGAAACATCATATGCGGTAGTCACTCCTCAATTCCTTCGAGACCGCGATCGATACCCCATCCACAATGCGCATGATCCTCTCAAACCTCATGCGAAAGTCTCCCTGGTCGAGTTGCAATTTAAGAATGTTGCATACTTCAATGCCAGAGCTGCTGACTGGAGTCCTTGTGGCAGATGGTGTATAGTAGCCGGCGAGTCGGCAAGAGTCTCCGCTACAGGAGTTGAAGGCATTGGCGGGTTTGCGGTGCTATATCGATGAATTCATGGTTCTTGAATCGGAAATTCCCATGGAGCAGCAAGAAATTTGAGAGGGGAACTTTTGACGCCGCTGATGACAAAGGGCTACGGGTGGTATAGTTAAAGAGTACCACCAGCACCGGGTTCCTGCAGATAATATGGACCTTGCGGGGAACTTTGTGTGTACAGAGCCCATAACGAGCCAGCCCCTCCCTAAACATTAATTAAATTGACAGGCTGCATACCAGCGAAAACAAAACACGCGAGAAGTCGTCGGATAAAACAAAAAGTTGGTAGCTGGCTAATTCTTCCGGACACTGCAATACCACATCGTTGTTGGTTATCATCCGTCCATCAATGGATGGTAACGGGCCCGCGGCGCCTGCGCAGCCAGCGCAACCTCAGAAATACATGCGCTATCGTTCAGTACGCAGAAGTGCTGCCAAAGATCCCTCCTCCAGCTCCCCTCCCCCAATGCCGCAGGCTTCGCAAACTTCGCAGACTACCTTGACACGACTTCCATCAAGGTACCGCCGGGTGACTAAGTCTGCAGTCGAAACCCCTCCACTACCCAGCCTACCTCAGGGTTCTGGCGCAGCGCATCATGCGTCGGGTCCTGTGGCCGACACGCAGCCACACTTCACGGCGGACAACCTTACGGACGACGATTACGTCAGAGTCGAGCCTACAGGAAGCCGAGGAATCAATATAGGAAATGGTGCGCCGCTTAACGAGAGCCAAAGTCGAAACTCGCACGAGCGGAGCGAGCACATTTCAGAGATAAGAGGAGAACAGGTCCGCAGATCCCTGGAGATCGCTCGGGAAGAGGCCCGGCTCATTCTTGAGGGTGAGGACGACCGTGTGCGGGCTTTGCGACGGGCCGAGACAGAACGCCGGCGCAAATTGCGGGAGGACCGTCACGAAAATGTAGAACGCAAAGTGGTCAATGAAACTCGAGCACCCGATGGGAGATGTGAAGCGCAACAGAGAGGCTATCGAGGCGGAGACCCATTTCATCCCGTTCAACAAGTGGCCCACGTGCAAGACTCGAAGAGAGACGTGACCATGCCTATCGGAGTGGGAAAGTCCAAGTCGCGTACTTTGATCATTGGGGGACAAACTCTCTCGGACCAGGACAGAGGACACAAGTCGGCCTCTTCATCTGCCGTATTGCCATCGAAGCCAGCAGCCGTAAGTCACAGCAGATCAATCCAGACAGAGGGCCCACAGATGGCGACACACTCAAGCGTTATACCCGATTATGATGCTCCGAAATCAGCAATCAACGCCGGCTCAAGAAGGATAACGGTTCGGTGTAAGGACTCATCACTCACTATCCCGGTCACACCCTCCACTACATGCCGGGACGTTTTGAACTACGCGGCCAGAAATATGGGCAAACCCATCAATGCCCAGACCACCGTCCTGGTGGAGTCTTTCTCTCAGCTAGGCTTGGACAGACCTATACGCAGATACGAGAGAATTCGAGATATACTGAGCTCGTGGGATTCTGATGAGCGGAACGATCTCGTGATCAAGGAGGAAGGCTCTTATACAAATTTAGACCTACGAGAGAGTGGAACACCCCGACAACAACCTGTTGGAGGGACTGTTCAAATGTACTATTCGCAGAAGCCGGGCAAATGGGATAAGAGGTGGATACAGCTGAGGAACGATGGGCAGGTCATGATATCCAAGAATGGCACCGACTCTACCAATATCTGCCATTTGTCGGACTTTGATCTCTACGACCCGACCGAAGCGCAAATCAAAACGCTTAAGCCTCCAAGAAGGATGTGCTTTGCCCTCAAAAGCCAGCAGAAGCCATCCGTGTTTCTCGAGGGAGCCAGCTATGTTCATTTCTTCAGCTCGAAGGACCAAGCGATCGTCCTCCCGTGGTATCATGCCGTCCACACATGGCGGAGTTGGTATCTATTCAATCTTGTTGGGGATAGACAGCCAACTCCTCCGAGTGCAGGTTCCTCGTCAAGTCGGCCAAGCACAGGTCGATCGAAAGAATCATTGCCCACGGTGCCTCATTCTTCGAAGCCGCTACTACAGGAGCTAAGTACAGACCTAAGTACACAGCGAATTGGCAGATCAGGCTCGGAGACTGCTGGCCGACCATCTCAGGGCGATGGCACGAGACCACTTATTGAGTTGACGTCGAAGAAAGCGATTAATGGAAGCAACCCTACAAGTCCAAAACATTCCAAGACGAATTCGGCGCCGCCTACCGCATTCACCCGTGGCCTCTTGGAGGGAGTAGTTCGTCCTGGTACCTCAGACAGCTTTGAAGGACGTGGGTTTACAGGGACCGGACTGCTTGCACGCAGTGCTAGTCGACGATCAGGACCCCAAGATGGCAAGCCGCTGATCGACTTGCAACCGACGAGCGAGTTCACGGATGGCAGTCTACTTCGGAAGCTGGAAGCCGTTGCTGGCCCGCAGGTGCAGCCGGGTCACAAAATCGATCGACATAAAGAAGGCAGAGAAATAAAAATACCAGTAGGTGAAGGGTTTGACTAAGGAGAACGGGGACTGCATCAAGCCCAACCTGAGGATCGAGTTGCTCGCATGAACACGACAGAATATGAACGAAACGAAAGAACACCGCCTCATGAGAATACTATGACCGTCATGAAACGAACGAATCTTTCATAGTTGATGACGAACACTTGCCTCTCTTACCGTACACTTCACACATTGGCTGTGACTCCATCCGCTGACATGCTTCGCTGTTCGATTTCAGAGGGTTTAACATCGACCAGTCATACAGGTATATCGTTTGCTGTTCACTAGTTTGCCATCGATAGATAGCATTGTGCTTGGCGTCGATGACATCAACGCCGATATGGATTGCATTAGCTTAGTAGATACCGAGTTGACTGCGCAACGACCATCAAACCTACCGTGTAGTTTTCGCCCTCACGTATCATTAAATCGCGATTGCCTTGCTGTATTCTTCCACGCACCCATCATATATTCTTACAACTCTGCTAATCACAAGCCCCCACGACCACAACACCCCTCATTACCACCTAGTGCAGACATTCAAGCACACTATTCCATCCCACCGCCTGCTCAAGCATCCTACCACACAACGCGCCCACCATGGCGGCGACATCATATTCTACCGACCCTACTCTATATCTCTACACATCTCTGACCGCCGGCTCTTCCCATATCATCACCGCCACCTCAAGATTAGAAACAATCCTCAAAGCAAACAAGATACCCTTCCAAGCACTAGACTGTGCCACAGATGAAAAGGCTCGTATGCTATGGGGAAGAAGGTCAAAGGGCAGAAAACTTCCGGGCCTCGTCAAAGCGGGGACTATCATCGGTGTATGTCACTCAGTCTCTGTACCGGGTCAACTACTAATCTGCTTTTCCAGGACCTAGAACAGATCGAGGAGTGGAACGAGTACGGCGAGCTCAAGGAGCAGATCGCCGCAGCAGATTCTGGGGCTCCCATCACAAGCACACAGTCCAACCTGACAGCAGAGCCACCTCAAACAAGACCGAACGCGAGCACAACCTCGTCAGGACCTCCCTCACGTGCCTCGTCGGAGTCTCGCCACATCTTGATTTCAGACCCGAAAGACAAAGAGACCGAGAGTGCAGAAAAGTCCAGCGAAACTCCCCTGAACATCGCGATGCGACAACTAGGCGCAGAAGCAGCTGCCAAAGCAGGCCAAAAGAAAGCCGCCGCGGCACAGACCCAAGCTGCCAAAGCACCAACCAAAACTCCTGACAACACCGAAACAACACCCACACCAGCGACAACCAAACTAAGTCCAGACGTAGCTGTTGAGTCGCCGCAGATGGCCACGGAAGTCACTGCAGCGAAGACACCGGCGCAACTTGCGTCTGAGGGTGCGAAGAAGACGTCTATCGATAAGATTGCGGAAGCTGAGGGCACAGCCACGACGGAGGCGGAGTCGTCATCGTCATCGCCATCGACAGAAGCTCAAATCGTAGAGCAGAGGAGACAGAGTAGCCTTACCAAGACGAAGTCGCGGTTGAGCGAAGCGACGCCCCTGGAGCACAGTGAGAGTGTTCTGGAGGAAGAAGACAAAAAAGAGGAAGAGGCAGCGGTGCCAACATCAGAAATCGCTGCCGATCCGCCTGTGGATATGCCTAAACAGCATCGTGGGAGCGACGTTGGGACAGCAAGTGCAGAAGAGATCAAAGCGGTTGAGAAGGACATGGCTATTCCAGAAACTGAGGAGGAACATGAGGTGCCGACGACAACAGAAAAGAAGGCTGTTACGAGTACGGATGAGGCGGAGGCGCAGGCTACAAAGGGGACAGATCCGCAGGAAGACGGGGCCAAGGACGCTGATAAGGCTGGTGTCAGTGTCGGTGATTGAGATGGAGTCTAGGAGTCCAGGTTGAGGTTACATGTATGCAGATGGGAGGTAAATGGTAGAATTTGTGTAGCCGGCTGGTTTCTGGTGGTTACTGATAGACTACCCCTCAAAATCAATGACAGAGAGCTTTTGTGCTGTGGCCGGATGGAAGCTGTAATGTTTCCTACCGTCGCCGATATATATGTGATGCCTTAGATGAGTGGACAGTCACTCTAGAAGCCTCGTTCCAGCACCGCTAACTGTTCCGTCAATTCTGTCCCTGGTGAATTCTGTTTTCTGTCCCTCACGGTAGTCTGGGTGGCAAATCTCTCAATTCTGTCCCTCGAGCACTTCTGTTTGCAAATCGTTTTTACAACATCGCCCTCACAGCACCTTCACCCTTCCATCCAGCCTCGCTAGCCACAAGCTCCGCACACCGTTCACCGACCGCAAGAACCGTCAACATAGGATTAATAGTCGTCATCACAGGGAAAACACCCGCATCTGCAATCCTCAAACCCTTCAATCCCCTCACATTAAGCTTAGCGTCGACAACCGCCATATCATCATTCGCCAGATCGCCCATCTTCGTGGTGCCAGCAGGATGATATACTGTGTGCGCAACACGCCTTGCATACTCGCTTAGCTGTTCATCAGTCTGAACATCCAGACCTGGCGCAACCTCGCGCTTGATCCAGTCCTTGAACGGGGCTTGTTGCGCGATCTTGCGCGCGGCCTTCAATCCAAAAACAAACGTTGCCGCATCGTAGCCCTCGGGGTCGGTGAAGTATCTGAAATCCAGTGCTGGTTTGACCTCCGGGTCCGAAGAGGTTAGGAAGAGTTTTCCACGGGATCTTGGCCGCGGGATATTGGGCGTCATGCAGAAGGCGTCGATGGGCGTGTCGTATCCTAAACGTGTCGTGTTGAGACAGAAGGGGATCTGGTAGCAATGCATCATGACGTCCGCGATGTCTGAGTCAGGTAGGGCGTGAGGGTTCGTCGGTGTTTTGGTAGCTGCGGCGTCGGGTTTTTCGCGGCGCAGGAATATACCGGCGTCGGAGTCCATTGTCGTTTGATTGGGAGGGACGGGCTGGTTGAGTTCCCAGATTATGATGGTTTCGGGGTGGTCGAGCAGGTTCTCGCCTACGCCTGGGATGTTTTTGACGACGGGGATGGAGAGTCTAGATAGATCTTCGGCTGGGCCCAGTCCGGAGAGAAGCATGAGGCGGGGTGTGTCAACGGCGCCGGCGCAGAGGATGGTCTCGGTGCGGGCGGCTAGGGTCAAGGGTGTGCCGGATTGGAGAGTGATGTTAATGCCGGTGACTTTGTCGCCGGAGACGTTGATCTTGGAGACCCATGCGTTGGTCAGGATTTTGAGGTTAGGCCTGTTCTCGTCGCCTCGCAGGATTGGATGGATGTATGCTACGCTCGCGGATGAGCGGCGGCCGTCGTCGGGGTTGTAGCTGACTGAAAAGAAGCCGACGGATGGTTTGAGGGCGCCTGTTGTGGCGATTTCGTGATTGAAGTCGTGGACGATGGGGATGTCCATGGCTGTGCTGCAGGATTGAACCCAGTCTTTGCACAACTGGTTGCGGTGTCGAGCGTGGACGGGTTGGACAGTGTTGCGGAGCTTGTTGAGCACGCGCATGAACATGGGGAAGGTCCAGCCTTTGGCGCCCATGGATTCCCATATTTTGCAGTCGTACTCGAAGGGTCGGAATGAGATTAATGTGTTGTGACTTGAGCAGCCTCCTAGGACTTTGGCGCGGGAGTGGCGGATGTGTGAATTTCCTTGATGATTGTCAGCATTGAAGATTCGGTTCGAGATGATGAGCAGGACTTACCCATGGGTTGTTCGGTGGTTCCGTAGTCGTAGTCGAGTTCTCCACCGAGAAGGTTGAGCCATTGCTTCAGATCTAGGACGCGGTCGTCCATGAAGTCACTGGGTCCAGCTTCTATCAGGAGTATCTTCTTATGTGGGAGGTACTCGGCCAGCCGCGAGGCAATGACACAGCCCTAGTAGGACAGACGGGCATGTTAGAGATTCAATCTTCAATTGTCTTTGCAGCGAGGCATTCTTTCTCTGTTGTAGAATATGATGTTTCTGGTTGGACTTACCGCTGTGCCACCACCAATAATAAGATAGTCATAGCTGTTGACTTCAGACGGGTCTAGTTGTGTGGTCGTCATGATGGATGTTGGATTATGCAAAGAAGAGATCGTGTTGTACAGTTCTAAAAGACCAAACCCAAATACCTTTGAAGGAGAGGTATCACCAAAATATACACCAACGTTAGATCACAAGATAGAAGTCGTATCTGACAAGGTCTAAAGCATCAACATCAATCTGACCCACATAAAATTCTTTGTCAGTCCACGCCTACCGTCCGGAATTTTTTTGAGGTTCTTTGCGCTGGGAGGCTGATAAAGGCGGACCGGCAAGACCGTGGTTGATTTGACTGGGCCTTGAAGTCGCAATACCACAGATCTGTCACGGGTCGACCACTCATAGGCAGGATTGTGGCCAGGATGAGAGAGGTGGACACGATCCCTTGTTACATGAGCATGTATTGCCCTATCATCGTGAAGAGCAAATGAAAAGCTCGTGCCTCTCTGACCTTATCGAGTGAAAATTTGGGAGACGGTCAGTCCAGAAAATTGTGGAGGCGTAATGGAAGCATGAGCGTTGGTGAATAGTAGCGTATGTTCAGGTTTTGATTACCTGAAGAGGAGCTTTTTTACCCTTAGAACTGGCCCCCGTGAAAAGATCGAGTGGCGGTTAAGCTCTCCGTGGATATGCGTCCATCGGGCCTCGTGATTGCTGCTGGTGCAATGCCTGCAAGGGGCAAAAATAATCACGACTGACGCTGGAGAGATAAGCGAATGGGAAGCGAGCGCTAGGAAGCCCTCGTCCATCAGCGGTCATTAGAAACCCTGGGTAGTCCTCGGCTTATTCACGGAATCGTTTGGATGATGCTACTGACCTTTGTAGGCATACTTTGCATTTTCAAGCAGTCAACACGGAATTGAAACAGGAATCGATCGCCTAAAGGTCGTTACGGTGCAGTCTCGTTCGTGACTTTGTGAGAGTAGAGGCTTATCAAACTCCGGCTGCATCAAGCCGAAACCGAATTGTTGGTGTTAACGTCGCACGAGGCTGCAAGCCCGGTCTGCATCTGGGACAATATCAAGAACAACATCAGAGGATCGCAAGAATTCTTACCTCCAACCAAGCACGATGGTGCTCAACAAGGCGCTTCCCGACCGTCACACATTCTATGATGGCAAGCCGCAGAAGGCTTCGGAGTCTGCAGGAACATTTCAATCAGTTGACCCCTCGACGTCAAAGCCAGTGTGCACAATTCACATCTCTTCTCCATCATCCATAGACTCAGCAATATCAGCTGCCAAATCCGCTTTTCCTTCATGGTCAAGTACTCCGCCTATCGAAAGGTCACGAATCTTGCACAAGGCGGTCGCCATCCTTCGCTCGAAAAATGACGAGCTTGCCAAAATCGAGACTCTTGATACCGGCAAACCCTTCTCCGAGACATCGACGGTTGACGTAGTCACGGGCGCCGATGTGCTCGAATACTTTGCCAGCCTTGTTGCCTCTGGCGGTCTGAATGGCGAGTCATTTCGACTCCGTGACTCTGCCATGGTGTACACCACAAAGGAACCGCTGGGAGTGTGCGCTGGTATCGGAGCATGGAACTATCCAATCCAAATCGCTCTGTGGAAGTCTGCTCCTTGTCTTGCAGCCGGAAACACCATGGTGTACAAACCCTCAGAAGTGACGCCTCTTCATGGCCAATTTCTCGCCGAGGTGTACAAAGAAGCCGGAGTACCGGACGGAGTTTTCAATGTCGTATACGGTGCTGGTGAGGTAGGTGCTCGTTTGACGAAACATCCGGACATTGCCAAAGTCAGTTTCACCGGCCAAGTAGCGACTGGGCGAAAAGTGGCGGGTTCTGCAGCTGGAGAGATGAAGTATGTGACGATGGAGCTGGGTGGAAAGAGTCCAGTAATCGTTTTGCCGGACGTTGATATCGAACAAGCCGTTGACGGGGCGATGATGGCCAACTTCTTCAGTACTGGTCAGGTCTGCACGAACGGCACGCGTGTATTCGTGCCTGAACATTTGAAGTCAGAGTTCGAGAAGGTGTTGGTACAGAAACTGGCGCATGTTCGAGCTGGTGATCTGATGGACATGAATACTAACTACGGACCTTTGGTCAGTGAGATTCACTATAAGAAGGTTGTAGGGTACATCAAACAAGGAATTGAGGTGGACAAGGCAAAATTGCTATATGGCGGTCCTGAGAAGCCGGAGAACCTCCCTGGGCAGCTGAAAAACGGGTTCTGGGTAACACCGACTGTTTTTAGTGATTGCACTGACGACATGAAAATTGTGAAGGAAGAAATCTTTGGGCCGGTCATGACGATACTGACCTACTCTTCACTGGACGAAGCCGTGAGAAGAGCCAACAACACCGAGTTGGGATTGGCTGCGGGAGTGTTTGGGAAAGATATCAATGAGTGTCATCGGGCAATCAAGCAGTTACAGGCGGGGATCACCTGGATCAACACCTGGGGTGAGTCCCCAGCAGAGATGGCCGTGGGTGGATGGAAGCAGAGTGGCGTTGGTGTTGAGAATGGAAGAAGAGGCCTTGAAGCCTGGGTGCGAAATAAAAGTACTCTGGTCGAGATGGGTGGTGCTGTGCCCACCGTCTTCGCAAAGCTTTGAGCAAGTAGGGACACACCTTAATGATACCAAAAATGAACATCAATTTCTACGGGGCTTTGCTGCCACTTCACCGCTTTTAGCTTGTAAACAGGTAACCAACTGGATATCCTGCAACCAAAACGCCACACCGTCCCAATGCCAGAGTCATAAATAATGTGGCCGTATGGATAAGAGTGGTCTCATTATCATGCTGCAAACGTCGATACTCTTGATCCCATGCTGTCGAACATGCCATTGCCCATCTTGTTGTCATTCATACCAATTGCTGAATCGACCAATCTGGAGGACATGCTGTCGGGTGTCAGTTCACCATTTTCTGGTTCTACTTGGTCTTTCTTTTCCGTGTCGATCTTCAGGTCTTTCAATGCGCCTCGCCAGTTCTCGGTCTTTGTCGGCAACTGCTGTTGAGGTGTCTCCACGCTTGTCTCTTCTTCTGCAGCGATATGCTCGATGCTCTTGAAATACTGTAGGATGTTAGCTTCACTGGCCACATCTTTCTGAGATGCAGGAACTTACCTTGACGGTCTTCACAAGCATCTCATCAGTGGCCGCATCGTCACAGACGATCACGGCTTGCTCATGCATCTGAAGAGCGCTAGCTGTCCACATTTGACTGACAGCCCCCTCGACGATCTTCGCAAGTGCCACAGCCTTGTTTGCTCCCAATATGATGAGCATTACCTCTCTAGCGTCCATCACAGTCTGAACTCCGACAGTCAAAGCCCGTTTAGGAACTTGGCTGAGGTCACCTCCAAAGAACCGTGAGTTGGCCCGAATAGTGTCTTCCGCCAAGGCCTTTACTCTTGTTCGCGAACGCAGAGATGAGCCTGGCTCGTTGAACGCGATATGTCCGTCAGTACCAATACCTCCCAGAAACAGATCAATGCCTCCCGCTTGTGCAATCTTTTCCTCGTAAGCGGCGCATTCGGCTGCGAGATCGCGAGCGTTGCCATTGAGGATGTTGACGTTGGCGGGGTTGATGTCGATATGGGCGAAGAAATGCTTGTACATGAAACTGTGATATGACTCTGGGTGGTCCTCAGGTATTCCCACATATTCGTCCATGTTGAAGGTCACAACATTGGCGAACGAGACCTCGCCATCTTTGTGAGCTTGGACCAGGTGTTTGTAGATGATCTCGGGACTACTGCCTGTGGGCAGACCCAATATGAAAGGCTTCTCTGGGGTAGGTGCGAAGGCATTTATGCGGTTGATAATGTGTTTTGCCGCATATTGGGACGTAGTGTCCTTGTCTTGTCGGACGATGAGGCGCATCTCGGAGAGCAAACGTTCTCAATTCGGCTGCAATCGGTGGTAACAAGAGAATGCGCAGAAAAGCAGGACGTATATGCGTAAAGCACTTCGAGGCAAGGAAGAAAACCGTAGAAGGGAGTAAGCAGACCAAATGAGAGGGACAGACCGTTGACGTAGCTGGTTTTTTCAGCAGGAAGTCATGCGATGATCACAACAGCAGGATTCGGAGAAAGCCTCACCAGCCAGTGAAAGATTGTGTAGCCTTGGGAAGATAGGTAGCATGGCGGAAAGTCCAACCAGACACCAAAGGGTTTGGTTAGGTATGCAACGGTACATATTGTTGCGTATGATCCAACCACTGCATCACTCACATGGGAAGGGTCGGGCGTATCCGCCGTCTTCGAGCAGAGATAGCCAGTCATGTTGGTGGATTGGATGGATTGTGAGGGATGAAGTCTGGTGTTGGATTGGAAGATGAGATAGCACGAGGTCGTAGAAGAGCAAATGGCGGGGCAGATTGGGACCGCAGGCACACAAGCACGTGACATTGACGGTCTTTTCCATCGCCCATCGTGTCAGTGCAACGTTACCGCCGACCGGAACTCGTGTGTTCGGATCTGGCAGGGTGGCATCCCGTCACAAACTCTTCCATATCTTTCACGCTCTTCGGTAACGTTACTACAGTCCTTGTGACAGATGCAACATTACCTCTGTGTCTCCCCATACCCACGTTTCCCATTCTCTCGCCATTCGCCTCTCTAACCGCCATGCACCAAAGGTTACGCCATCCACGGCCCCAACCACTGCGTCGGTAGTTCGGTTTTCCGTCAATCAGTTCTCGTCTCCTGACCGACTTCTGCCCGGAAACAACCTTTCTCTCACACACTCCAAGCCTGCATCAGATCTTTCCTCGTCCAATCAGAGTATATGTGGGCAATCAGGTGGTTCATACGGTCATGGCCCTCTCGGGGGATCTACCACCATTGTGGGACGAATCAAGGTACATGCCGTCATCCCACGCTACTAGAATATCCACCACTGACTTATATATGACAGACAGCTTGGCCAACTGTTTATGATGGGCTTTGATGGCACTTCTGTCACTCAACAAGTCAAGACCTTGATCGAAAAGTACCACGTAGGCTCGATTCTTCTCAAGGCCCAAAACCTCAAATGTGCTGAACCTCCATGCTCGTGCTTGTTGCTTGCTACCGCCCCCCGTCGAGCTCCATGACTGACAGTGGTAATGTACAGCTGCCGAGCAGGCTACACAGCTTGTCTTTGACCTTCAGAGCCTAGCCCGCCAGGCTGGTCATCCCGTTCCGCTTCTCATCGCTCTAGATCAAGAAAATGGCGGCGTCAACAGCTTATACGATGAAGCGTATATTCGGCAGTTTCCCAGTGCCATGGGCGTCGCAGCCACGGGTTCCAAAAAGCTGACTAGAGATATCGCAAGAGCTACAGCTCAAGAGTTGAGTTCATGTGGCATTAATTGGATTTTGGGACCGGTTCTCGATGTCCTGACCAATGCTCGAAATCAGCCTCTTGGTGTTCGATCAATAGGTGATGATCCTCAGGAAGTGTCGTCATTTGGGGTCGAATGCATCAAAGGATACCAGGAAGGCGGTGTTGCGACATGCGGCAAACATTTTCCGTCTTATGGCAACCTAGAATTTTTTGGCGTTCCTGACGATGTGCCCACAATCACCGAGTCGCTCGAGAATCTCAGTCAAAGTGCTCTTGTTCCATTTCGAACAGCGATAGCGCAAGGGCTCGACTCAATGATGGTAGGTGGTGTTGCCATGGCTTCCTCGCAGGTCAACGTGATGCATGCTTGTCTCTCGGAACAGATTGTACGAGATTTACTCCGTCATGAGATGCGATTCGACGGGGTTGTCGTGTCAGAGTGCCTAGAAATGGAAGCCTTGAGCCGAAACATTGGCATCAGTGGCGGAACAGTCATGGCTTTTAAGGCTGGCTGCGATCTGATACTCACCTGCAGAAGTCTGTTGGTCCAGGAAGACGCAATAAACGGCCTGCGGGCTGGTTTGGATAATGGCATGATAGAAGGATTCCGTGTGCAGGAGTCGGTCCAACGGATTCTCAATATGAAAGCCAAGTATACCTCTTGGGAAAAGGCATTTACACCCCCTGGAATCGAAAGCCTCACACGGCTGCAGCCGCTTCATACCAACCTCTCAACCACTGCTTACAACAAATCAGTCACCGTGGTTCGAGACAAGAAGCACTATGTGCCCCTGTCGAGGGTGATTAAGCCTGAAGAAGAACTCCTCCTCTTGACACCTTTGGTCAAACCATTACCGGCTTCGGCCCTGTTTCGTCAGCTTCAAAATGAGGCTGGCACAGTGCCAAATTCGGGCCGGAGTCCAAGCGTCGATGCCAACACTTCAATCATGAGTGGGGAGCAAGTCTTCCGAGAACTTGGTAGACTACTGACCAGATATCGGAACGGGAAAGTCTCTCATACCTCTTACACAGCAAACGGAGTTAGGCCCCTACACGAAAATCTACTGGATCGTGCGCAGGCCGTGATTGTTGTCACCGCAGATGCCGGCCGGAACATGTATCAAACTGCGTACGCAAAGCATATTTCCATGCTATGCAAGCTGGCAGTGGGCCCAGATGGCATTCCTAAAGAGAAACCTTGCGTGGTAGTTGCAGTCAGCTCACCATTCGACTTCATAGCAGAGCCATCTATTGGAACTTATATTTGCACCTACGACTTCACGGAATCTGCCCTTCGGGCTCTTGTGCAAATTCTCTACGGCGAGCTCAATCCAATAGGGCTCCTACCTGGCTCACATGGTCAAAAGCCTCAAGCTACTCAGTCAAGACAGCAGTGGTTGGTCGAGAACTTCAATGAAGATCGAGATTCGGCGGCATTGGACGTCTTACTCAATCAATGTCAAAAGGAATCTTTGGTACATGCAGCAACGCTCAAGAACACCACCACAAGTAATTTCCTTCTGCGAGATTCAAATGTCGAAGAAGCTCACTTCGTCGTTCGAAACAGCACGACAAAGGAACTTTTCGGGTTCTGTACGACGTACTACTTCAAAACCAGAGGTATAGGGCATATCGGAGCCATCGTCGTTGATCCTGCTCGGCGGAAATTGTCTATAGGTCATTCGCTGCATGACCGGGCCGTCAGAGCTTTGGTCCAGAAGAAGGGCATCATCAAATTTCAGCTTGGGGTGAGGTTCCCAAGTATATATTTGGGTATTCCAAAGCTGGATCCTCTGGAGTTCAAAAGACTCCGCCAATGGTTTGCTAAGCTGGGCTGGAATACCTCCCTGTCAACCACAGTGGCCACCGTTACCATACGTGATTTAACGTTATGGTCGCCTCCAGAAGGTCTGGGCCAAACTTTGACAAATCCAGATGTGAAGTACGATCTCGTCTATGGCGATGACTACAACGATATCATGATGGAGCATCTCAAGCGATGTAACAGGACCGAGGCCAAAGGCCTCTATCAGTTAGCCATGAGCAACAAGGAAGGTTGCGGCATCATCCGAGCAAAACGAGCAAGTGACCAGAGCATACTCGGATCCATACTCATCTGCCGGGCAGAATCGACCATAGCCAAGTACATACCAGCATTGTACAAACAGCCTGGCATGGCATGCATATCCTCTCCGGTGATTTCGACAAAGTTTAGCGACCAGAAATCCTTATTTCAAGGACTCGTCTTGTTGGGAATACGTCAATTCAAGAAACAAGGACTGCGAAGCGTGCTGCTCGATTATGTGAGTGTCCCAGTGCTCGAGCTCGTTGGGATTGGTGCTAAAATTGTCACAGGCTCGAGAGGATTTTACTCTCGACAGCCTAAAGTCCTTGGGCTTCACCGTCACGAACAGTTTTGAAGAGATCTCCAGTGACCCGATGCAGTGGACCATGATGTCAACCACTTGAGTCGAGTTACACGTCTTGACCTGGTTGGCAAGATCCCATTCACTATCATCGGTGACCGAGCAGAACCTTGCGCCCCATGCGCGACCAATTCCTCGGGTCCAGCCAAGGCTGGAAGTGCCTGGAGCCACGGCACGACAGCAATATACCATGATGAGCAATGAATTCAGCCAACATTTGCGCCCGTCTTCCGCCGTTGTCCGGGCTCGACATCACTTCGATACCATGGTCGAGACTCCGACCCCGAGCACATCGGCATGCTTGTCTCACGAGGAAAGGAATGGTTCCATGCTTACACAATCCAAGCTCCTTCCACATATGATACTAATCACGACTATGACGAGTCAGTCTGCCTGACCTGTCATATGGGTTGTCCGCTAAGAGACCCTATAGACTTCTGTCTATGTATAATATATCACATGTCTGTGCATGCCCTCGGCTGCGATAGACTGATAATGCCAGAGATAGCAAGTATGGGGATTGGAGTGAGATGGACCGAACCGATTGTCCCTGCGCCGAAAGGAAGCGGAAGAAAGGAAAGGCCGGGAGGCCAATAATTGGACGATCCCGACACAGTTTTAGTGCAATACTGTGAGACACTAGACCAGTTCGAGGGAAACGGATGCACGGAGCAAACGCTCTTTCGAAGATAGTGCGCAACAGGCAGCGCTTGCGCCGCGACTTGGTCCTGGCTTTCTGTCTCGCTAGCCCCGTATGATCGGAAAATTGATTTCTGACAGGCACCGTGCACGGGAGCTGAAAAAGGGTGGCCGGCACTTTTTATCTAAACTGATGCGGAGTGTCGGAGCAAGAAACCCTTGGATATGTCTGTCTCAGTGTGCGGAACCAAGGTGGCCTCGAGGTGAAGCGTCATGGTGCATGGTACGCCATCTTCGGCATGTTCCTCGCTAGGCCTTAGCCAGTATTCGCAAGAGAAATGCGATCTGACCGCCACATTGCCATCAGAATCTCTGTCTCTATAACCGACCTGACCTCAGCCCTGCCGTTGGGCAACTCAAAAGGCCGGATAAGTCAGCCTGGTTTGAGATGCCTTCCCTTGTGTGACAATAAACAAAGAAGCCGCCCCTCGGCGGAGTGACACAGAGGCATTGCTTTTTTCAAGGCACTGCTGGGTGAGACAAGACAGGACAGAAAGGATCACGATGATGGGTCTTGAAGTGTACTATGGTCCTCCGTGTTGTCTGGGGGGTTGTGAACGGCGTCATGGCGCCTTACCATTCCTGGTAAGCCTATGCGTTTCAGCCGGATATTATTATGCATGTCAGGCAGTCGGGCGCAGCGATGATCACCAAGACAGACACGGGAGGGGAAGCCCCTCTGGTCTAGTGATCCCTGACCGGCCACCAAAGAACTGCGGAGTTGACTGGTTGATCGGGTACAGAAGCCCTTCTCGAGGACGCAGGTCTGAACGAGGTGGAGGATGTTCCATGATCCTTCCAGGGCCTGCTTCTATGCATCATTGGCAAAGGAAAATCTATCCAGTGAGTGTCCAAAAGTCGGTTTGGGAGGGCTGCATTTTTGAATGTTCAAGTCAGCCTGAACCATTGGACTTTTGGTAGGCACGGAGATGATGCCTCTTTGAACCTTTTAAGCCAGGAAAGCTTGATTCGATACCGTAAGATTTCAGGACGACATTTGATTCCTTTTGACGGAGCGACAACCCAGGACATGTGTTCTTGGCTTCGCTACGCTGTACGAGTTATCTATAATTACTGCAAAAGGGTTCTGGTTAACCGACGGCAAAGAGAGGCCCGCTTCGAAATGCAGGACTGACATGAAAGACAAAGAAGACTTTTTAATCATCAGTCCACTGGCAGCAGTGACAGGCTAACGGTTAGTTGGTGTACGAGAGAGTGCTAATAAATACGCGCAAGAGCGAGAGACACCTGGAAAAGTATGAGTTTCGGGGCGAAAATGCGTGCTTTTTAGTTGAATTACGCATAATAGTAAGCTCTTCGTAGGGACTTTCTCTCTCTATCCATACCTGTAAGTTAGGGCCTACCTGCCCAAGGTATCCCGGCATTAAAGCTGCAGTAAGTGTTCCTGGTGCCAGTGATTAGCGTGCGCCGTCCAACTTCTCCATTTCTTCTAGAAGGCTACTAAGGCCACTTGATTGCTTCTATCGTATTGGTGGCGGAGACAGTTTCGCAAGGTTCTAAACCAAGACCCAGCCACCACCGTAAACTGACAGTCGGGCGGCACGGGGCACCTACAGAAAAAGAACGCCAGGTCCCTCCCTAAGGACGCTGCAGCAAGTAAGTGGGACAAGGTGCACACAGACCTTGTTCTCTTTGTTCATCTCGAGTCTTGACTTAACACTAACTAAACTCTCAGTGCATGGACTTTCAATCTATATACCTGTCAGACCCTTCGCCTATACTCTCGAGTATCCCACCCGGTTTTGGAGCACATCTTTCAGCCTCTAACCAATTTATCGACTCAGCAACCCTCGCGCAACTCATCAATTCATACGAGCAGAGGAGATTATCAACACCACTATTGGTCTCTACGTTGCTGATTCGTCCATTTGTCAATCTGGCCGGTAGCGAATCGATTGCGGTGCTGCTATATTGTCCGTCCCGCCCGTCGCCTCTCACTCGTGCACTTCGAAAGACAGATCAAATACAGCACCTCTCGCCTCTGTGTGCTTGCTGATTAACCCGTATCCCGGACTCATCAATCGAACCCCAATCTCTTGGTTGTGGCGCCTGGTCTGGAGCAGACACTTCCTCTGCTCTTGAGAATGCAGAAAAGAACTCGTACCTCTACTCGATAACCATCCATCATCCTTCAACCTGCCCGTCGCTCGGCGCACCTCGAATCCTCCCCACCCACCTTTACCAACTTCATGGCCGCGACCATGGACGGCTTCGACCCCCTCGCAATGCCTTATATGCATAGTCCGATGCCCTTCTCGGGCGGCAACCTACAGAACCTCGATTATATGAGTGTGCCGTCGGTGATGGACCTGCAAGATCAATACTCCAACTTTGACTCAGAGCCATATATGAGGTGAATTCATCCGACTATTGTCCTTGGGTCAGTCAATGCTAACTTGCGCTCGCTAGTGGTGATGAGTTGAGTTTCGTGCCTTCCGCAAGCATTCAACATCCTGCTTTACTCAAGCGCTACTCTTCCGGTTTTGATGATCCATTCGCCGATGGCACAATGGCTCAATTCGACCAGCCTCCCACTGACGGCGTGCCCGAGAGTCCGTCGATAGACCGCGACAGCAAATACTTGAGTTTTTCCATGCCGCAGTACAATTTTACTCTGCTGGACGATTCCTTTCGACGGTCGTCGGTCAATATCAATGCCCAACTCCACGGCATGTTCTTTTTGGCCGAGTCGCAATGGCCAGTTACACCCGACACTCCACCTCCTCCGCCAGAGCTTACATGTTATCGACGGAATCTCTTCCAGATCACAGGCTCCGTGACACTGCCCCGAAATTTGAGATATGTCTTCACCGATGATGGTTCTCGAATACCTATTTATGAGCTGGAATTAGCAGTGTCAGCCACCGAGTCGGTGGAAGGCAATGCGGTCAAGATCATCTCCGTGCCGTGGAAGACGCCGGCTAACGGAGAATCCGCCAAACCGGAAGACAAACTTGAGAAGGAGCCGGCCACCATCCCCTTAGACAAGATGTCGGGGCAGGATTTGGACACTGATTTTACGACATTTCCCATTCAATGGAAGAGACTTCAATTCCGGATAGCCACAGCCAACAATGGCCGTCGCAAGGAATTGCAACAGCATTTCACTTTGCACCTCAAAATTATGGCATCTCTGTCAACAGGCGGAAAGATTTCCATCGCTGAAGCTCATTCAGGAGCGGTGATAGTTCGTGGGAGAAGTCCTCGAAATTTCGCCGCGCGAAAAGATTTACCCTTAAGCAGCAGTTCAACTGCTCGTAAACACCTTCCCTCCACCTCTCGGCCCTCCAATAGCCAGACATCTGTTCCTCAAGTCACGTCAGCACCTAAAGTCAAGACACCTCCCGAAGACGTACCACCGGTCACACTCCCCTACGACAACCTCGATTTTAAGTCAGGCGATGACGGCTGGATGTCGCTACGCAGCGAAGCTCTCGTCGCTGAAGCTTTATTAGCACCCTCATACTCGGCCTCAATGAATCCTCCACAGCTCCTACCGACATTTTCCCATGACAGCACTCCCGACCTTGGTACACCAGGGACATTTCCCTTTACATTTCCACAAGACATGGGGCCCGCAAGCACGGCGCCTATGAGCCTACATTTTGGAAGTGACGATGAAGGAAGCGCAAGCCCCTACCCACAACAACAGAGTTCAAGGCATTCGTCACGGCCTCCGACCTCAAATCCCTCGCCATCACTCCACAACAAGGGTTCTTACAATAACACTTCGCCTGGACAGGTCCAGATGGCCCATCAATCAGTACAGCGACCCAGATTACATGCTCACCAAGTATCCGTGACGAGTGTCCCAAGCTCGACGGGGCCCATGGGACAAGGATCTATGCCCGCAATGGCACAGCAAGGACAAAGGCCAGAACTGATAGCTACGAAATCCGGACTGCCATTCCAGCCTGACGGCGAGAGTGCAGATCAACTCTACGAGTATTTCCCCCTGGGACTGGACGATTGGATGCCCCCTGTCGACGCCGTCTTTCGACCACATGTCGTGCACCATAGTGGGCCGCTACCGCCGGACCCTAGATCACCGTCGGGCAGGCACACGAGTAAACGTTATTTCTCGGAGGTGGCTTGAACGTGGAAAGACAAGCATGGCATTTTTTTGTTATAGTGATACCCAAATAGCCCTATGAGTACCCATCCAGTGTGTCACTGTGTGACGTTTGACGTTCAAAATGAACAGAACCACCCGACGTGGTATATTATCCCAATTCCGTATCAAGAAGAAGCAGTTCCCACTGCGGTCCGGTCTTACGAATTACGAAGTACGATTTAATGTGCTCTGCTGTGCTATCTTCGTGCTACTGTGACCAGCGAGTGAAAGTTTCCTCGCTGATTGAGGCAATAAGAGGACAAAGAAAGTGTAAGCTTTCGGTGTCACTTTTCGATGAGTATTTCTGGAACGTCTGTGCTTGTTTGAAACTCTACAATTTGTGAAAAGGGAAAGTCTAGGCTACGAAATACCTCACCTCATTGACCTCGAGGTGACACAGCGGAATGATGAGGACCCCTAGGGTCGGTGTCGGTGCTACCGACAGGCCAGAGAACGGTTTCATGGTCAGCGACCATGCAAGAGGATAGCACTCGAGTTCTTTTATTATTGAGGAGCGATTCTTGGAGCTGCCGTAATTCGATGAGCCCGGCGTGGTGACGACCGGTCTTGCATTTCTCGGTCAGTTTGTCAAGTTGACATGTCGAGATCAGGGTGCCTCTGGAACAGAAGAGATTCATTCGTGATCTTTGCCAAACTTTCCATGCTCTGTAAAACTTGTCACAGTAGGTCAAAAGTGCATGCATGACTCTGCAGGGTCAACTGTGAGCGAACGTCTTGGCAATTGCCAAAAAAACCGTGGGTGGTTGGCTTATAAAGTTCAAGAGGCAAACCTGTGTTGGATGTTTTGAGATCACGATGGTTTGACGTCTGAAAGTTGACCGGCTCGGGCTTACCGAGGCGCATCTGTATCTGTATCAACACCAAGATCGGTATCTGTTTGGAGAAATCATCTGCAGGGCGAATCAGGGAATTAGATATCCGTTCAATATTCCTGACTTCGACTAGCCTTAGAGATCGTCATCGACAACGCGTGGAAGAGGAATACGAATACTCGTGCGAGTTCTTGCGATGATCCAGCACGCGGCAGCTGCCAGGACTTGCCAAGAAAGTAAATGATTGTCCATTATCGCATTAAAACAAGGCGAATCGTGAAAATCATGGTGGAGGCCGACGGAAATGCGTTGGTTCGGTAAAGACGAGCTTCACATGCTTTCATCGGCGCCCACCGAAAAGAAGCGTGTCTGAAAATACGAGACATGGGTCAGGGTGATAAGAGGTGGGGAAGGACAAGTCGGAAGGATTATTTCGTTTCTCGCTTGCCCAAGTCTAAAACTTTTGGCTTGCTGCGAGGTGACGAAATAAAGACTGATGGGCTGACACCACTGACAGCGGCTTCTCGGGATGATGCTGATTATTAAGACGCTTGTAGGCGGTGGTGTCTTGGTATGACTGAGTAGTTGTTTGTGAAATGCGCGGTTGACATAAATGGCAGTGAGGTCCTATGTCGCTAAGGAAGGTATCGAGGTTGTCTCTGGTAAGCGAGGCAGAAAGCGGGCTGAAGCTGCATAACCGGCACCGTCGGATATCAAGGTATAACAGAACCGACCTGCGAAAGAGGCCACCGATTGGAGCTCGGTATCAAATGCTAGAAATCTCATCTGCACCTGCCCAAGTCGGTCCTGGAAGCGTTGCGTACTGATTGTGAACCGTGTCCCATGAGTCTTGAAGCGAGTCGCTTCGAACTCTGCCGTGGGAGAGACCTACGAGTACGGTATCCTTACCAGACAAGCGCCGGGTTGTCAATCCTAGCGCAATGTGCAATGCAATGGAATTGTGATGCCGACGGTTTTGATGCAACTGACATGCAGCAAAGAGGACAAACTTGTACTGTTTGGAATTAGTAGAGAAGGAGAGGAATATTCTAGCGTGAAAAATGTGCCGAGGAATGCATGATGGCGACAAGGGAAAAGTGGGTTAGGCGCTTAGAAGCGGAGGGGTGAAGCTTCAGGCCACCAGGCCGTAGACGAGTAGACGAAGGAACGGGACGATGAATGCTGGGATCGAGGAGTGACACAAATCAGTTGTGCATGGACGTGGGATGAAATGGAAACAGAAGACTGAGAATCGTACACCGGTTTCCTTGGTAAGGAAGGCACAGTACAGATATTTGAAAGATGAGGCACCCACTCGGCAAACCTCCCGCAAACTTCCGCCAACGGTCCCTACCGTACAATGATTGTCTGCTCTTACTTTCTTTCCCATCTTCGTCCACAAGACCTCATTCATACCTTGTGTATATGCATTTCCGTTTGCATATTCCATTTCCATCCAAAATCTACATGTCTATCAATGATAGCCGTTCGGAACCGACGAGCACTGGCCCCACTTCATGATCTACTACCTCCCCGTGACTGCTACGTTGCCCGACTACAGTACGTCCAGTCTCCCGTGAGTCACTGGGTCACGTCAATCAATGCAATACCTACAACCCCCACGGGTCCTCCATTCGGTCCTTCTCTTCTAGCATGCTATGATTGACAACTCTGCCCTGCGCTACTATAGTGTACTCCAGCCATCTGGTCACGCTCCCTCTTGCGGATGTTGCCAGTGCATTATCCGACACGCCTTTTCACAACATCCTTATGTCCGGTTCTTTCGTCCCATACCATCGTCCCGCATCTTGTCAGTTGACTCCCTCCCAAGGCTGAATTTCCTGGCCAGCAAGAGTGCTTTGGGCAATTCTCCCCTTGCCTCGGCAGTGGTTGAGCGACCTTCCACATGACCTCAGATGATACGATCGGCAGCCTCCTAAGTCGTTGATTGTTGCCTGGTTATCGATGCCTCATGTATATATGCTACCTCTACTCCATACTGACAAACCGTCTTTGCTCTCCTCTTTGCCTCTATTCTTGTCCACAACTGTACCATACCTTTCTACGAGTACTTCCTGCAACATCCTTACGTTCTCTTTCTACCGGCCGGCTGTTTGAATACCTGTTGAACTGAGAAACTACGACAAAAGCACCTGTATGATACTTCACAGACTACAAGGGTCCCTATCCTATTTTGCACACTATTATGCCTTGTTCCTCTAGACCAATCACGGCCCAGGGGCGACGTGCTTCGGCGCCTACCCCATCAACTGAAGCCAGTCAAGATACACCACCTCAGACTTCTTGCTCCTGTCAAGGGCGCCATTCGTGCAACTGCGGTTGCATGGCCTGTGCTTGCCGAGTCAAGCGTGTACCCAACGAGTCCAACAGACACCACTATAAAGGAGAAGGGACCGAAGATGACATTGTCCTTGCCGACTATGGCTCCAGATATCTTTCACCCGTCAGCTCCGTTGCCTCGAGCAGCGGCAGTAGTCTGGGATTCAATAACAGCTTTGAAGCCCGCGACCATATCGGTATACGCCTGACTTCCACCAATCTAGCTCAACATGACACTACTCATCGAGCCCCAAATGTCCGTGAAGAACCCTATGTGGATGACGAGGACATCCATCCCTTCCACAACTTCATCAGCCCAGACTCCTCCGGCATGATTGGCGCCGAGACTATGGAGATCGATTCCCTCGGTCCCGGACTCCGTAGCGGAGAAGTCTCAATGTACGCCAGCCATCACGAGGGTGCCATGTCTCGAGGAGCCCCCAGTGTTACGACCTCACAAATGATCTATGGTACTGGAGCCGCATTCGGTAGCCAGATCCATCAGTTTTTGTCGTTGACACCAGATTGTCGACATGTCAGAGCCGTTCTCATGTGTCACCATTGCGGACATCATTGAGCACGATCGAGAGGTTTAACGGATATCTTCGGGAACGAAACGGAGATGATATGTTATCGAGTGGCTAGAGACCACTCCCACCCTCGCTGTTATTCTGCACCTTTCTTCATGTTGCTTCTGGCGATTAGCGTTGACTGTGGTTTCGTTTTCGAGCTTGTTTCACGCTTTATACATCGGACTGGGAACATGTACTGCCACGAAAGATGATACACTGTACAATATTCCAGCTGCCGAGCAATCCAGCGTGTAACGACTACACCGTTCGTTTGATCAGCATTGTGGAAGGATGGGCAAGCATTCGCAACATGAATGTCTTTTCAAGCAGCGCCGGTTTGTCTTATTCTCCCATTGATGATAGGCAATATATGAGGCCTCATTACACATGTTTATGACTTCAACGTTCAAGACGAAGCTACGGCTGGTAGTCGTCTTGGGTCAGCCAGCGATATGCAACATCATCTGCTTCCTCAATCAAACCCAAGCCTTGCGTGGTATGCTATGCCCACGCTTGCCTTAAGTAATGTTTCGACCCCTCCAATGCAGGTGTACCCCTCATATTGCGGCGGCCCGGCCAATGACGCAGCTATTGTTTGCTTTCTCCAATTAAATATTTGACCTCCGATCTGCAGGGACTGGTAACGCAGCACGATACTGATACAACAGGAAAGAACGGAAGCGTTCCAGCTAAATCCATAGCACAGACTGCACGTACTCTTCAGCCTCACAATCCGACTTGAACAGGCTTCATTCACACCGTCACCCAGTCTCTAATCTCGGCTCTCCTCCCAAGAACACAATACACACGATGTCTCCCCCAGCTATCATCGCGCCGTCGATACTGAGCGCCGACTTCGCCGCATTGGGCAAAGCATGTTCGGATACAATGGATCAGGGTAGTGACTGGCTCCATGTCGACATCGTAGGTCTCCCATGAGGACGTCGTGGTGGATGACGGTGTTTGCGGTAGCTCAAGGCGGGCGGTAGCATATACCAGTATCGGGATACAGCGGCTGATATAGTTCTTTTAGATGGACGGCCACTTCGTACCAAATATCACGTTCGGTGCCCCTGTCGTTACGAAGATCAGATCACACGTCGAACGACCGAAGACAGCAGGTGGGCGAGGGACATTTGATTGCCATATGATGATTTCCGAAGTGAGTTTCACCACTCTACGGCCCCGGAGTACCATGCTTCCCATAGGATGTGCTGCTAAGACCTCAATAGCCACACCGCTGGGCCTCAACCTTCCGCGACGCTGGCTGCGACCTCTACTGCTTCCACTACGAAGCAGCCGTGACATCCGTCGCCGCATCCAAACCCGAAGACAGAGACACCACGCGCCCGACATCACCCAAAGAATTGATAAAATACATCCACGACCTAGGCATGCAAGCTGGCATCGCCATCAAACCCGAAACCAGCGTCGATGTGCTCTGGGATATCCTTGAGAATGATAACGCTGCGGAAAGACCTGATGTATGTATACCTACGCACACCTACATGCCGACTTTTGCAAAAGCTGACTGTGGATGGTAGATGGTCCTAGTGATGACAGTACACCCGGGCTTTGGCGGCCAGAAATTCATGGCGAGCGAGTTGCCGAAAGTGACGGCCTTGCGGAGGAAGTATCCCGATCTAAATATCGAGGTTGATGGTGGATTGGGCGAAGGGACCATCGATCAGGCAGCGGATGCGGGTGCGAATGTGATTGTTGCCGGGAGCGCGGTATTTGGGGCGAAGGATCCGGGACACGTTATCAGCGTGCTGAGGGAGGCTGTTGAGAAGAGGAGGGGTGGGAAATTATGATTGTTATATGGTCTTGGAGTGTGACCTCTCGAGCAGGAAAGACATTGATTCGGACTGGGCTTAGCTTGCTTTGGATATAAAAGGACATAAACATAGTAGAAGACCTTCAAACGAGCATCAATACCCATCCGATCCCTTCACCACACCCGCTGCACCACCCTTTTTGCCAAACATCTCTCTCACATCCGCAATCAGATGCTCAGGCTTCTCATACGCGAAGAAATGCCCACCACTATCATGGAACTTCTCAAACACGGTATCACCCTGAGTCCGCGCCCAACTTGACGGCACCACTCTCAGCTCTTTCGGGTTATGACTCATGCCCAATTTCACGCCGCCACCAATATACTCCCTGCAGCGGTCCCGCGTGACTCGTGTCGCAGGATTGTCCCATTCATGCGTCGCTTCATAGTATATTCGTAGATTCGCAGCTGGTCCCGCAGTCGAGAACCAGTATATACTGACCCACGTGCAGACTTCGTCATCTGTCCATGGATACGAGTCGGACCAGTCGTGCAACTTCTCGTAAATCCACGCGAGTAGAGCGACTGGGGAGTCCGCGAGTGCGTAGCCCAGCGTTTGCGGTCTTGTGGACTGTTGCAAGCGGTATCCTGAACTCTCGTCGAGGAACCACTTTGTTCGGGCAAAGCCTTCTTTCTGCGCTGGTGTGTATGGGGTGATGGCGTGTTGCAGGGCTAGCGTTGGATGCGTGAACCAGCTCGGAGGGTTGCCTTGGGCGAAGTTGATGTGTGTGGCTTTACAGTGTTGGGGGTACAAGAGGGACATGGCGCGGGTTATATAATAGCCCCAATCTCCACCCTGCGAAACATACTCTTCGTAGCCGAGCTTGAGCATGAGCTTGTGGCATGTCTCGGCGTACTGAGCCAGCGCGAAGCCTTTCTTCTTGGGAGCCTCGGAGAAGGCGTAGTTGGGGAGGGAGATGGCGACGAAATGGAATGCTGGGGCGCCGGAGCTTGGGTCAGGAGATGTGAGCTTGTCATATATCTTGGTGGCTTCGATGAAGCTGCCTGGCCAGCCGTGGACGAAAAGTAAAGGGATGGCATTCTTGGTGCTGGACTGGGCGTGGACGAAGTGTATCCGTAATGGCTCAAAGCCTTCGCAGGCGATTGTGGTTGTGTATTGGGGAAGAGTATTGAGTTTCTTTTCTGCTTCCTGCCAGGTGTATTTGTCTTTCCAGTGACCGGTCAAACGCTTGACGTCCGATAATGGAGCACCGTAGTGCCATTCTGCGCCGTCGAGTTCGTCGGGAAACCGCGCCAGAGACAGGCGTGTTTTGAGGTCGGAGAGGGAAGATTCGGGAATGGAGATTGTGAAAGCTTGAATGTCTGTCATCGTGAGCGCTGCAGTGTGTGGGTAGCTGGACTCGAGGTCGTTTGCAGTGTGTAGACTCTCAACTGTCTTGCAAACCGTATGGAGGCTCTCGTAGAAATGTACGCGGGACGCGTCGATCGTTTACCACAAACGTTGTGTACCAGGTAGTGTCTGTCAACAACAACCGAGCTAAAGATGACTTACCAGAGGAGAAGACGGTGTATTATGAACAGGCAGACAAAGCTTACTGTCACAATCATACATACGATTGCACTCGTAGACCTGTAGATGCAATACAGAGTGATCAAGACCCCGCGATGATATTTCGGTACAATTGATCGTTCAGAAGACGTCACATTTCGGCTATTGACCGGTTACGAGTGTCTCCTTACAGGCAGTAGCACTAAAATAGTGGTCGACACTCGACGACACATCGCTGACTCGTTGAGATGTTGTACACTTTTTGTACAAACTCTCATCGATTCTCTAAGTGATTGCGGTGCTCCGTAAAGCCATCAGAAAGACTATTTACTTGTCTCTGAGGTCTCTGTTTCATCCGCACCGTGGTTTTCATGTCCTTTTGTGTCCTAGCCTCGAACTTTCACCAATCATGGTTATAATTGCGCTTTCCCCCGAGAGGGACCCCTTATCATCTCTCTTCCCTCCACTTTCGGCAAGGCTTCACGTAGCTTCGCGACTTCTTTATACATAGGAGCGCAGAGGTAGCAATGTCCGCCACTTTTGCCGTGGCCTCGTCAGCATCTGGTGTCGTACATAGGTACGACCGAACCTTATTACAGATGGTCATATACAAGGTGAGAGATCTGGGTTGCAACAAGACGACCTTTGTGCTTTCCTCACAGGTAAACCATTTTCCTTTGCTGTTTGTCCGACTTCTAGGTTCTCAGAATGGAATTGTCGATTTCTCTCCTGCTGATAGGCGCCTTTCTGCCCCTTTGGGCCGCATTGTATTGGGTTCTGCCATACTTGACAGCATATAGACATCTCAAGAATATCCCCGGTCCTTTCGTCGCGAAGTTCAGCAATATCTGGCTTGCACTCGGTGCTCGGCAAGGGCAAAAGTTTGCCTGGGTTGACTATGCACACCGAAAGTACGGCAAAGTTGTTCGGGTAGGGTATAATCATGTATCAATTGCCACGCCAGAGGGCCTGGCGACGGTCTACGCCCACGGCAACGGGTTTTTGAAAGAGTGAGTGACTCCACGTCGACTGAGGAAAGTGTACTAATATTGTCTGTAGTCACTTTTACGAGGCTTTCGTCTCAGGCGTCCCCGGTGTCTTCAACGTGCGAGATCGCAGAGAACACACCAGAAAACGAAAGATCATTGCCCATGCTTTCTCTCCCGCCGCTGTTCAAGATTTCGAGCCGCATATGGCCGCCAATCTCAGACGTTGGGTCGGTCAGCTCGACAAGATTGCTTCTCATCCCACGGAGTCAGGTTTCGCCAAGATGAACATGATGCCCTGGTGTACTTTCTTGGCTTTCGACATTATCGGCGACTTGGCGTTCGGAGCTCCCTTCGGAATGGTGGAGCGAGGTCGTGATGAATGTCCAGCGGAGGTCGCTGGTAAGGGTATCACATACGTCTCTGGAGCAGAGACGCTCAACAGAAGGGGCGAAGTCAGCTCGACGCTGGGACTTTTACTTCCGATTCGGCCCTATGCCAAGCTCTTACCAGATCCATTCTTCCACAAGGGCTTACAATCCGTACAGAATCTCCATGGAATCGCAGTGGTCGCCGTCGAAAAGCGTCTCGATGCCACGGAAAAGGGAACCCTGGGCGAGAAACAACGACATGATATCTTGGGAATGCTATGTCGAGCGAAGGATTGGGACGGAAAGCCGATGCCACAAGACGAACTCATCTCAGAGGCTTTGACACAGTTGATCGCAGGCAGTGATACAGTGTCGAACACAGCATGTGCTGTCATCTACTGGATCTTGGACGGCGAGCGTAGAAATCCGGGAAAGATCATCTCACGCCTTCAGGCTGAGCTTGACGCTGCTATCCCAGCGGACGCCGACATTGCCGAGCATTTTCAAGTCAAGAATCTACGCTTCCTCAGACAGTGCATTGACGAGGGTATGCGGTTACATTCGACCTCGGCCATTGGACTCCCGCGTATTGTAACAGACAAACTCGGAGTTTCTTATCAAGACCAACACTTCCCACAAGGGACCGTACTATCAGTCCCGAGTTTCACGATTCACCACGACGCAGAAGTCTGGGGTGATGATGTCGAAGTGTTCAACCCAGACCGTTGGTTAAACCTCACTCCAAGGCAAAAGATCGGCTTCAACCCGTTCTCCTATGGACCTCGAGCCTGCGTCGGTCAGAATGTTGCGCATATGGAGCTTGCCTTGATTATAGCCACCGCCTTCCATCGTTATGACTTCATACTGTATCAGCACAAGCTCATGTCCTCTGAAGGCTTTTCCAAAAAGCCCGATGAATGCTGGGTTGGCATCAAAAGGAGACAACAAGACGGACAAAAGATATAAATGGTGCGACTTTATGGGAGGTATAGACAAAACATCTATTGCTTAGAACCATTTGCACCTCGAGCAGATATCTGGAGAAGAGATGTAGAAACATGATAATGTTCGACTCGAACCTAGCTACCGGGGCACTCTTTGGAGTTCGATGCGGATACTAGACATATTCTCACGTACGTGGGGGGAAGTATCACCCCTATGGCATGTAACGTCTCAAACGGTACAGTCCTGAGATTGGAGGATGAACAACATTCTCACTATTGTAGACATAGTACTATGGACACCCAAAAACGATACCCGGACATCTAATCACCACACTCATAAAAGTACACAGACACTCTGTCACAGAGATCATACATCAAAAGGCAAGTCCAAGAGGGTTGGCCGCTGCCGCCTGTCTACCTGCAGGTGCCGCTCGACCGCTGGTCGTAGTCTTTGGGACAGACGCAGTGCTTGGCTTCACAGCAGTGACCTTCTTAGCTGTGCCTGCCACGCCATTGGTTTTGGTGGTCGTCTCGGCTGGTTTCTTCCTCAAGGCTCCCGGATTGGGGTGTGTGGGTGTCTTTGCCGGAGTAGATTTTGGTGGTGCAGCAGAGACAGCCTTCTTCGCTGGGGCACCAGCACCTGTAACCTTCTTCGCACCGACTGGCGTGGGACCCGGGGCAGTCATGGCCTTCTTCTGAGGCGCACCTGCAATCTTCTTTTGACCCATAGGCGTGCCCGTCGTCATCATCTTCTGGGAGGGAGTCGACTTCGGCGGGTTGTAGATGCGAGGATTCGTTGCTGCAACTTTTCCACCCGCCTTGGTGGCACTCAACCCGAGCGGGTTTTGTGCTGTCGATGCCCTGACTGCACCTGCTGACGTCCAATCCATGACCGCGTTACCATAGTCTTTGACTCCATCTCCATATTTCTTGATCGAACCGTTGATACCTTCTCCTACACCGTTGATGGTGTTTCCAACTGCATTCACCGCTCCACCTGCAAACGACCCCGCACTCGACACTGTGCTCGAGATCGTTGGGGCGAGGGCATCAGAGACCTTGCCCAAGACCCATTGAGTTGCCATGATTGCTTATGCTGCTGCTGGGGCAGTGGCAGACTTCTTAGGACCGAGCTTGGCTGGCTTTTTCTTCTCACTAGTCTGGGAAGTGGCGTCAGGAGAGTCGGCAGCCTTGTCCTGCTTGGATGCTTGGAGTGGTTGACGAGTATGAGTCAATTTCTCGCGAGCAGGTGGTCGTGGGGCACCACTGTGGTCTTCTTCGACTGGCTTGGGAGGTAGTTTTGGAACAGTTCGAACTTTCCACTCTGGTTTGGCTTTGGGAGCTTTAATTCCTCGAGTAGCTGTGATATTGATAAAGTCCTTGTCAAAGAAAACGTCAAAGGATACGTTAGGCATTGGGACAAGAGTCGGTCAGTCTATGTATGACTGGACCTGGGAGACAAATGTCGATGTATTGCAAAGAGAAGAAAGGGAGGGAGGATATTGATAGTAATATGTAGAATTGGTTTTGTTATGAGTCTGTTCTCCCGATCTGTGGTAGGGATGGGGTACGTTGATATGATCGAAATGCATGGACGAGGGGAGGGGATTAGCATATTCAACGTCATCTGGGGTCCAGTTGATGCGCACAGCCACAGGGTTGATGTCCTGTTTTCCTTGCTTTCCGGCCCATGCCCACGATGTGATCCCTGTCTGGCACAAAGTCTGGACAATTCTGACTGGGATGCCCTCGCCAAAATCCTCTGCAATGATCGTTGATGTCGCCCAAACACGCAGATGAGGCCCACGATGCGTGAGGCGGGACCTTCACATCATTCGTCCTTGAGATTGAACCAACCCGTGTAAGCGCCACAAGTGCCCTACCGCGAGCTGATTTTCAGCATTCCAGGTGTCAGAAAACGGCCCAGTTGATGAATGAATCCCTGTCAGTGTTGACGGCCTAGATACGTCAGAGTGGCGTCGAATTCGAAACTCCAGCCTTTCTTCTGCAGATAGTCCGTTATACGATGCTTTGCGGGCTTTGCGGTGAGGTTTAATGACGGCGACAACAGCGAGCAGCGCTGTGATAATGATATTCGAAGGATAGCACTCAGCACTCAGCACTCAGTCGACGACAACGACAATGGCGGCCCTCGAGCCAGCTGCTGGTTTCTCGCTCGAGTCACCTGCCGATCGTCCTGATGGCGTACCGCTCAAGAAGGGCGAGTACTCAATTGCATCAAGAGCTTTGGCTCTGTCGACATATTTTCTGTCAGGAGCGCTTGCTATCAACCTGTCTCAGTTCATGGGAGCTCCGTTAGCCTTGGTCAATCAGGACTGGTACAATGCATGGATTGCGTTCACCAAGCAGTCCTTTGGGCTGCTTACCATGACTTTGACCCAGACGTTTGCGCCAACCAAAGTCATTGTTTCTGGAGATGAATCTGTTCGGGGACAACTGTTTAAATCAACAGATGGCGATCTGGTGCTCGACTTTCCGGAGCGTCTGATTCTCATTGCGAACCACCAAATCTACACCGACTGGTTGTACCTGTGGTGGATAGCTTATTGCAATGGCATGCACGGGCGACTTTACATCATCCTCAAAGAGTCTCTTAAAAAGATCCCGGTCTTGGGATGGGGGATGCAATTCAATCAGTTCATCTTCCTCAAACGAAACTGGGAACAAGACAGGCCAAACATGGCAAGCGCTCTACAACGACTCAACAAACCTGCAGATCCAATGTGGCTCTTACTTTTTCCTGAGGGTACCAACCTGGCTCCGAGTACTCGTGTAAAGAGCACTGCATGGGCAAACAAGCAGGGTATCCCCGACACCAGACATGTTTTGTTACCGCGAAGCACAGGTCTGCATTTCTGTCTCGAAGAGCTCAAGAATACAGTCGACTATGTCTACGACTGCACGGTTGCCTATGAAGGCGTCCCACGGGGCCAGTTTGCGCAGGACATCTTCACACTCAAGTCAGGTTATCTGGAAGGACGCCCCCCGAAATCCGTCAGCATGCATTGGCGCCGGTTTGCCGTCAAAGACATCCCGCTACACAATGATAAAGCTTTCGAGCTTTGGCTGCTCGCTCGCTGGCGAGAGAAAGACGTGCTGATTGAAAAATGGTACCAAACTGGCAGATTTCCAGCGGATAACGGCGCCACCAAGTACAGATCTGGGAAAGTACTACGTGGATGCGGCCATATGGAGGTCCCGATCCGAGCGAGCCACTGGTACGAATTTCTCCAGATATTTGCTCCAATGGGTATCTTGGCTATGGTGCTGTACATCTTCTACGGCGACCTGCCTCAGAAATTCTGGAAAAGCATCAATAAGCAAGCGCTGAAATCAGGCTCAGAGGATATCAAGCGGACTGCTGTGGAAGCTGGACAAGGAGCCAAATCAGTAGGGACATCACTCAGTGGACTGACGCTCGACTCGTTCTTCGACGCCGACCAGCAAAAAGACACCTTCAAAGCAGGCGCCATGGCGGTGCAGAAGCTGCTCATGTCACCGTCAGCACAAACACTGCTAAACCGTGCCGACTTTATGCAACAATTTCTTTCCGACCCGCAGAAAATGGTCACCGAAGGCATCACGAGTAAACAGCAAACTTTCATGCAGCAGTTGGCAGAAGAAGAGGGGAGGAGGCAGCAAGGCAGACTTGCGGCAGCTCCCACTAACAGCTCCAGACCCATGATCAATGGCGCGGTCGCGAAGAAGGGGACGTTCTGGTCATCCTTAGAGGCCGAAGAGAAGAACCGGCAAGGCTCCGTTGCGTCAGGCCGGGGAACGTTTTGGCAAGACCTTAAAGCTGCAGAAGAGAAGAAGAATGGTCCCCCAGTGAAAGTAAACTTCTGGGACGCCATGAAAGCGGAGGAGAACAGCCGCTACGGTACGGTCGTCACGCTGTCCAGCAATGCCTCTACGGCTGTGGCGTCGACCAGGTCAACCTCGACGAAAGGATCTGCTCCTGCAAAGCTGCCTGGGAAAACGAATAGCTCGACCATCAAACCTGTTCAAAAGGCTGCAGCGGCAAAGAAACCTTCAGCCATCGGACCAGCCAAGACGCAAACTATCACAACGCCAGGAACTAAGCCGACACCAACGAAGAAGCCTACCGCATCAGCACCTCCAGCTGTCGCAAAGCCAGTCAAGTCTACAACCACGACACCGTCCAAGCCTCTGACGAAGCAAACACCCTCTACAAATGCCACACCCAAACCAATTGCGGCGAAAAAGCCTGCAGCAGCATCTACAAAACAACCAGCCACGGGTGGCCCTCCCAAACTCAACAGGACCACCTCATCTACCACTACTAGCACGACGGCATCCAAGAAACTTCCTCCGCAGAATAAATCCGCCGGTACTGCTACACCGGCCAAGAAACCTGCTTCGACGCAAACGCCCTCGACAAACAAAGCCCAGACTGTGGCCTCGACTCCATCTACCATCACGAAAGCACCACCCAAGCTCAACGGCAATGTAAAACCGCCAGCGAAGACCACGGCTGGACCACCGAAATTGAAGACGTGACATCGCCGGCAATCGTCTCTAGGTCTTTGGGGCAACCTAGATCGGTGTCCCTGCCTGTCTGCGAAAGGCGCTGGATGTAGGATAAGGGGTATATCGGTGTGTTTTCTGTTCCGATTTCTTGTATCATCTACGCCACGATGATCTATTACCCATGTATCATTAGTTTTACTGGTTCCTGATATGAATGAATCAATTTGCACCTAGTATATTTGCATGTTCTTGTCCAACACATAGTCTCTTTGTACATTTAGACTGCGTGGTCCATTCGATCGACTAGCCAAATTGTGTAGCGATATACCACTCTCCCTCCACGCTTGATCACAGCCTTGTCGACTGAAATGCCTCCGACTCACATCCATCTTCCGGTAAGGCTGGATATCCTTACTCATTCCAATACCGTGAAAACCAGCACATGAATGTGACGCTTTTGTATAGATCATTCAGTGATTCGAGCCCATCTGTAGAGCAACAAGTTGTTCACTTCATCGTCACTCTGGCGTCTCCTTCCTGTCACTCTTCGCGCATATGCATATCCACGGCCAGCCTCGCCATTCACCGTCCGTGACGCATAACAACCGGTTTGCACAAACAAACTGTCACTGTACAATCAACTGCCTAAACACCATCGATTCATCACCTGCTCGTCAGTGCTGCACTCTTCATCAGGTATAAGTACCTCCCATCTGTTCTGCTCTTCGACATTTCTTTTCATTCATCCCAAGATCAAGCCTCTTACTAGTCTTACCTATTTGCCGATCCTTCATCAGTACATGAAAACATATATCAATCATCCTCCAAAAGTAGGTTCTTGGTGCAACCGACAACAACAGTCGTAGTGGGACAGTGCCTGGCTGTCTTGTCCATCATTGACGGGATCGATCTGTCAAAGACGAGTACATGGCTAGCATCTCCATTCCCAACAAGATGGCTCAATCTCTGGCGTCTTTGTCCCCTACCGGACTCAAGCAGTAAGTCTGGACATTGAAAGCTGGCTCCGTGGATCTGCATACAAATCAGAACGCTGACAAACTGTCCGTATGTAGTCTCAAGACCGGCGGAACGATCACGGTCTGGTATAGAGAGAACGAGAACACAGAAAGTCGTATCCTCTGCGAGAGCATGCCAAAGAACGTGGCCATCACCTTCGCAACCAAGTGGAAGGACGAATTTCCTGCAGTCAACAAAATCAATACAGGCGATCTCAAGAGGTCTGCTGGAAAGAAGTCAGTGACAATTGTCGGAGGGAACGTCGTGATTCACAAGCACATAATCAACTGGATGTTGTCGTGCTGTGAAGGCAAAGGCATAAGACCATTCGCGAATCCGGCTTTCAAAGCCTTCGCCTACCTATACTTGGCTCACGCCTGCGCCGGCATCATTGGTTGCGACTATCTTGTCAACGACATCACCAAGCGGATGGACAGCCTGTCCAAAGGCCAGATCCATTCCGAAGACGTCCGCATGCTTTACTTGATGAACCCGGCAGACGTTGAAATGCAGAAGTTCCTTGTCGATCATGTCGCAACCCGTTTCTGGGGCAAGACCCTGAAGGCAAAAGGCGCATATCGCACCTTGAGAGAGGAGATCCCAGGTTTCAATAAGGCAATTGATGAGATTCTCGACGCCAAGAAAGAGTCGCGAAAGAAGGTGATGCGTGCGAAGAGAGCGCCTCGTGTAAAGGGAGACGGAAAAGCAGTCAACACCAGAGCCAAAGAAGGCAAGAACAAAATGGAGACGAAGGAGACCTCAAAGGCGAAGGGTGGAGAGGAGAAGACTGTCAAATTGCAAGCAGAGGTCGTCCGTCGAGGGTCCAATGGCCGCCCAGCATTCGCGAAGTTGGATCTGGCGAGCATTGGGATCTCAAAGGAGCAATTCTCGGGTCGGAAGTAACAACTTCCTCTTTTTCACTTTTTGATGACCTCTTTTGTTGTACCTATCTCATCTCATCTCATCTCATCGGCGAAAGCAACATACCCGAAACAAGCCAGCGCAGGTAGATCTGCGGTCAGCGTCCTGCACAAGTGGACTTTGAGCCAAGTTTTGACATAATCGATTGTGGTTCCCTTCGCTTCCACCTCTTCATCCATCACATTCTTGATCGTTTCAGATATAGGATAGACGTAGGCGTAATGTCCTGCAGCAAAGATCGACCCGGCAAGACAAACTTTCCATTTCAGACTGTTTTCTGGGAGGTGCCTTAGAGCATAAATGCCGCCGATGATGGTAGGAAGGGTTACGCCGAAGATTGTGGTGAGTCCCGGAGTGAGGAAGTTGGTCCACCAAAGCCGAACCACTTTGTTGGTTGCCGGAGCGTCTTCCTTCGCGGCAGCCAGAAAGGGGTAGAAGACTGTCGTTTCGACGATGGCATAGAAAACGGTTAATGACGACGAGATGAGAGGGATTGTGAGTATAGGACTGGGGTGAAGGCCCACAGTGGTTGCGGTCGACATGGCTGCGAAAAGTTTGATGACTAGGAGAGTATTGAAAGCTTCAAAGGTCGAGGATGGCAATGTTACCGAGGCCCACCGCTCTCGTGCTCTTCAGATACATATATGTACACCCTTGTGGCACGCCTTACCTTTCCCCAGAGGAGGTGGCACGAGGAGTGATGTGGTGGTGTGAGTGGAAGACGCAGTCATTTGTGAGCCGGGATCTCGGATGAATGCAATCCGAATTTCGAAGTAAATAGAAATTCGGGCGTTGACGAAGGTGTGTGTTCGCAGCAGTTAACAGTTCCTTAATGCATCGATGTCATAGTTGTGTAGTGTTGAGGACTGGAGGACAAGACAAATCTCCTGAGCAATTGGGCTGCAGCTGCAGAACACGAGCTTCTCGGTGCAGGGCGCACTTTCCGCATGGCAATAATTGATTGACACCTGCAGGACACATGCGAGGAAGGAAAAGCTGAAGATGGGCATTATACAATTCCCATGTACAAGAATTCTGCAGCATCTTTCGGAGGATTTCTGGCAGTTCGTTCATGTATCCATACAGTATCCATGCAAAGCTGAACAGCATGTCTCTTTACGCAGATATTCCACGAAATGATCAGGGTGATTACGTCGTGTGTTGATGAATTCGACCTCCGCCTGGATGCTCGTTGCAGTTAAGCTCCAGGGGCTCAAGGCCTAAAAAGAGTGAAACCAACTAATGGAGCGACACTGCTATCTTTAACTGGACCAACGCGCTTTAGGCTTAATTAGCGCAGCCGTGGACGCGATTGACTCACTGGTTCCCCTCCCCAGGTCCCTGTCTTGGCTAGCGATTGCTCCCACACCTCCAGAACGCGTATCACGAACTCGATCATGTTTGCGCACAGCCAATTGGTCGTTGATATCAACAAATGAAGAACTTGTAGTATGATGAGACTGGCGAACAGGTGCCTGCGGTGACAACAGAGGCAGCGTTAAACCAGTCTATCGCCGACTTTTAATCCCCTCCCCTTTCATGGCACAGCGCCTCTCCTATCCTTAAACTTCTCCAGCATCGTCTTGATAAAGAAGAAAATCCCTGACATATTGATGGTGCTAGTCATTATTCAAAGTGGCACCCTTTATTCTTCATCAGTCCAGATCCCCGATTTCCACTTTGGCCCTTTCTGCCAACAACACCACAGACCCAGCAGAAACCTCGTTAGTCTGGACCTATCATCCCTGCCTACTGGCATCATCTCATATCTCCAGTTTCTCTCAGGGCCGATCCCTGTATCCACGTCAAAAAGTGTACTTTGAGATACTCAAACCTCACTTTCACTTTCACCAACTCAGTAACCTTTTCGTCTTTCGCAGAGAGTAAGGAAAAAGTCGCATATATCGAAGACGCACAGACGGAAATCCCTTGGAACAGGGTAAAGGAATGTCCGCTGTCATTCCGATAAAGGTGGCCGCGAAACATCCCACCATGATAAGCGAGCCATAGACATTACGTCGCTTCAATGCAACCCACGCATGCATCACAAACCCCAGAGCTTTCAGCACATCTTTGCAGACGACGATAGAACGCATTTTCAACGAAGAATGCTTGGAGATACCTCAGTCGATTTTTTGGAACAAGATCTTGGTTCTTGATAATTCGCCCTTCGATACCAACAGGATGGCACCAACAGATTCTTCGGAGTCTTCTTGGCCGCTGGCAGATCATTTCTGGATTGCTGGTCTTGATGGTCAACAGCTATCTGATGCTTTTTCTCAACCGAGATGGTCATACGAGGTTAACGACAGCAATGGCATCGACTCCATTATCCAGGAAGAAAACACCACCGCCAACGATCAGTCTTCTATACTCCAGTCTCCGCGGCCGTCTATCAATCACTCAAGACATGACTCATACCAGCGTCTTTCTCAACTCTCGGATGAGGCTCGATATTCCATCAGAAGTCTGAACAGTCCAGTTCGAAGTAATCGCAGCAGCCTCACAATCAAGCCTACAGAGAATATCCCAGCTCCTCGAATGTCAACTGCTATTACCGAAGTAGACTTCGAAAAGGCAATGAAGAAGTTTGCATCAGATCGGGATACCTTCTTTCTTGACTTGTCGTTCAATTCCGCAGAGAAAGCGAAACCTACTCGACCAAAGTCACGAATACAAACTCAGAAGATCATCGTGCCGGATGAGCCCAGTCCGGTGCCAAATCGTAACTTTGGCAGCATTCGAAGACATCTGTCTTTCAAAGATATGGCCAGTACGAAACGCCAACCGTCCATGGCTCGGAAAGTCAGCACGCGCACTTCCCGTAGAATGAGCAGCTACAATTCGGTCATACCAAGTCCAGAATCTTTTCACAATTCACCCAACGAACACCCATTGAGGCGCAAATTTGAGCCTGTTTTGCTGGAGAGATACCCGCGACCATCGGTTCTTGACCGAGCACAAAGAAGGGGGTCTTTTCCAGAATACGTGCCAATGTTTGCCTTTCCCAACGATATCACAATCGTTTGTGCGGATATAAAGCCACGGTCTACATGGCACGAATTCTCCATGACTGCAGCTGATAACTCCAGGATATCGGCTGTCCAAGTCACAATTTGGATTCCTGTAAGCCCCGAAGTGGCTGACAACCTGGACAAAAAGTGTGACGAGTGGCGCAAAAATCATATGTCGGAAGCCGAAAGAGAACTGGCATCCTCTCTGGAGGAAAGACTGGCAGTTGAAAACGCAAAACTCTCCAGACTCTTAGCTGCACTCTCCCGTGTCCTCCAAGGATCTTCAGAAAGAGAAGAACTAGAAGACGAAATCAGCGCAGTCGAAGAGAAGATCAATGTCATGTCCGACATGTTGCGGCCGCTACGCCATGGGTCGTCCTCGGATATTCAAGGTCTGGACGCAAGCGACACACGTTATTGGCTCCCCAGAGCCTATGGTATCCTGGGCAGAGACAGCAGAATGGCCAATTTCTGGAGGCAGTGGCTACGTGCCATTGTTGTGCCGATGATGGATGGTGAGATTCTACGGGTTCCTGCCAGCTCCCCCAAAGTCGGTATGTGGCAGCCACTCGAAAGATATGTCGCTACGATATGTCTCGATGCTCCCCGGCCTATTTCTTCCAAAGTACAAGTTCAAACCTCCATACGAGAACTACAACTATATGCAAAGAAGGAAGCTCCCAATGAACTTCCTGGAAGTCGAACAACCGACCTATATCCACTATTCAGGACACTCACCATACCCAATATCATACTTCTTTTTGAATACGTCTTGGCCGAATCCAGGATTATCCTCCTCTCCTCTCATACCTCCATGTTGCAATTGGTTGGCAAGGCGATTTTGGACTTGATTTGGCCGCTTGAGTGGGCAGGCATCTATATTCCTGTGCTTCCTTTCCGCCTGGTTCAGGCGCTTGATGCCCCTTGCCCCTACATCTGTGGTATCAACCGCAACTACGAGAATTATGACCTGCCAGACGACGATTATGTTCTGGTCGATCTGGACAGGAATGAGTTGCACAGCATCGCACCACCACCATGTTTGCCCCTACGTCAACGGAGAAAATTGATGTCGTTATTACATCAAGCAGTACCCCTACACCACAGCTTCGGTGTAACACCTGGGGCGCCCGCATACATCGTCGAGACCTTCCCGAACAACGCCTTCTCCGCCGAGCTTGACTCCGTCTTCACAGCTGTTGCCAAGTCGACGAACTTGGAGAAGTTGACAAGCCTCAGTTCCGCGTCGTTTGGACCGCAAGCTGCTTCGGAGACTCTTCGTCGTGCCCCAATGCTGAACGTATTCCTGGCTTCTGGTACGGCGAATGGCAAGACGATGGAACGGCCCAGGACTTCGTCGACTGCACGACAATCAACCTACACAGACTCGGACGGCATATCTCCCACTAGCGGCAGCTTCCCCAACGCGTTCAACTTTACAACGTCTAGGCACGACTCTGGATATGCACTGCAAACGTCCTTGCGCGAGAAACGATCAGGGCACTTCGACTCGATGTCAAAACGAAGCATCTCCGTGCCTCAACAGATGATCAGAAAGGCTAGTCTCCCGTTTGTTCGGCACAATGCTAGTCCTTCCACTGGCTCATATCCTGATCCGATGAGAAATGGCTCGACCTTTGGCTCGACCTATGCAAATTCAGCATATGCACAGTCAACGTTGGCAGCGTCTAGTATCATGCCGAATATGTACGTACAACCTGCAAGAAATGTGGAAGGGACATACTGGGTAGAGGGTCATTGCCTGCAATGGCGGGGTTCAGAGGGTCCTTCCACGTGTGTCCTCTGCGACGATAAGGCTCAAGATGGGTATTACCGATGTTCTGGTTGCGGCTTCGTCATCCACGATCGATGCGCCTCACAGATCACGATTCCTTGCTCAGCGGCTTTCTATCCCGATCAGGTCCGAGCTGCGTTTGCAAGAGGTTTGGGCACGTTGTTCTACAACTACCGGAAGTTTCTGCACCCGGCACCTGTGCAGAAGAAGAAGCTCGGAGCAGTATATCAATTCGACAATGAGGCATTTACTAGGAGTCTCCCTGCCGATCACGCAGCTTACATGGAGATGCTGCAACAGACACAAGCCTGGAACGAGTTCATCATCGATCGCGAGGAGAACGTTCCAAAACCTTCAGTAGCCCTGTTTGACGCCATAGTCTCGGCAAAACGTGGACGAGCAGGGTTGTTGCGATCAGGTCTGAATCGAAGAAGTTTCCTGCCACGATCTCAGTCCACTACTGCCCAAGCAGATATTCTGACGGACACGTCGCAGCATCAATGGCGGATTATTGCTGTGCCTTGCAGTACGGAACGGCCAGAGCTTGGTGCAGCAGCAAAAGGACGCGATTATCATACCGTTATTACCCGCACACCCTCGAAATTGGAGGACGGACTATTCAAGCAAGAAGAAGTTGTCCCAGATCTGCCAACCATTCGCAAGCCCAGAGCACATACACTGAATGGAAGGATGAACGGGCTCAGCATGCATGCCCCCTAATATACCCTACACTCGGCAGCCGCACATGCACATGTATCGCATACGCAAGGAAATCTCACTTTTGTAAGGATATTACGACACCCTTCGCCGCGACAGCAGACTTCCTGTACTCAACGAGCCCCACTCGCCCATCGAACTCCGCCACTGGATGGCAAGCTGACCCAGCACAGCCCTACCATCTCTTCTCATACTGTCCTTGAGCTCTTCCAAGCCCTCCGACACACCTTGTTCCTGTTCCACAACGAAAGCAACCTGGATGACATCGCGGGCGTTGAGCAGCGGATTCCGCACCTCGACACCATCCTCCTTCTCAGCATCCCAGTTCAGCGAAGTCGCTTTGAACGGCGCCTTCGCTTGCAGTCTTGCCTCCTCAAGCACGATGGCTGTATCTGACACATTCTCCAGCTGCGCTTCTAGGACGTACCGCAGCAACGTCGCTCTGCCATAAGGGCCATGCGTTTGATCGGGGACTTCGATCGACGCCAGCTCAGTGGCCTTGGTCCGAACGCTCAAGCAGGGCTGTGCGAGGAACTGATACAACTTTCGGAACGATCTCACCTTACCGCTTGTTGCTTGTCCATCGCCCGACATCGTCTCTGTATACGTGACATTCACAGCGAGGACATGGTTCCCTTCTTCCTTGAGGTCGAAGCGTATGATGCGCTGCAAAGAACTACCCGGTCCTGTCTGATCGCTCTCAGACTCAGCAGCATGCAGTTCTAGCGGTACAGACTGTGAGGGAGTCTGCATTTCCGCCAAGATCCGCGTGCCGGAGACGGACTTTGTGCTGTTCCCAGGTAGGAGCTCATTGTTGGCGCATAGTGCACAGGCGAATGTCTCGCCAACGTGCGCCGAACCAAATGACGGCGGGAGACCTAGATTGTTGGATAGGATGAATTCTTGGTCGACCCCGTCCGCGTTGGAAGGGTATGCAAGTGATGCCGTCCGTGGGACTTTGGCGTCATTTTCAATCTCGAGTGGGAGCGGATGTTGTTGGACCAAGGATGGTCGTGAGAGCCTTTTTGAGTTGAGACTGGATTAGATACTTTCGTGTTGGACTGGACTGGACCAGAGGAAACAACTCTACCTTAGAACTATTCACGTTGTATTAGCAAAGCAATGAAATTGTAATCACATGATAGACCCTTCATTTTATCTGGCCTGTCTTACCTTTCAGCGAGACCGAGTGAGGTTCTTTGGGGAAGTTCCCTGTATCGGCACGAGCGCGAGCCATTGGGGTGTATCTGGGTTGATGGTGACTAAGTCATCGGAAAGTACGTCTCACTGACTCGTTCCATAGTAATGTAGCATGTGCAAGGAAGAGTGGTACAATCAAGGCTATGACAACAGAGGTACGAAGAAGACGAGGTACAGAAGCTTAGTATATGCCAGGTAGGTACCTAGGAGGTATGGTAAGTTCTTTGGTTGTAGTAAAGCAAACTTACGAACAGTGCCGCTTTAACATTCACACCACACCCCGTCAGCGATGCACTTTTCTTTCCTCTAGGTATTTTCTAATTACTCTCTAACTCAAGTTCCCATAAGGCTGGCATCATCACATCTGAACGCTGGTGCATTACATCCGAAAGTCGACAGTTCTGGCCTCGGCGCTGTTTTCTGCCACAAGTCCGAGAACAAGATTGCGGCCTGAAGGGTGTCCCATGATTTATAATATCAGGAAGCCCGGGTACCTTATTGATGTCGCCTATTGCGCCGTCACAACGTACAGGTAAACGGCTGGTGGTGACGCCGAGCGCCGATTACTTAGATAATACGCTCAGACACCGGGAAGTTATGGGTCTATTCTCGCCGTGTAAGATAGACTTCACGACTACACTACTAATGACTGATCTTTCGCGGCATCTTCTGTAGGTTACATATACAGCTTGTAGTAGTGACTGTCCCGACATGAGAGCGCCTCATAGTAAATTAGTCCGCTAAACAAACCAGCCTCCAGTCACGCCTGTCGTATTGCATCGCATAGCCGCAGCGCCTCCAACCCCGCACTTCTGCTTAAGACCACTCACAGTCTAGTCCCTCAAATCGCGATGACGCCCAACGTCAAACCAATCCTCATATCTGGAGGCGGACTCGCTTCCCTTCTACTCGCCCAGTCCCTGCTCCTCTCGAAGATCCCATTTGTGGTCTTTGAGCGCGATGCATCTCTCTCCTTTCGTGGGCAGGGCTACCGCCTGCGCCTCTCTTCCGAAGGCCTCGATGCCATCGAATCCGTACTCGACGAAGCCTCATTCAAGAAATTTTACGATACATGCGGCAAGACCACCGGTGGCGGGTTCGTTGCCGTAAACGCCATTACAGGCGAAGTGATCGGAAGCAACCCCGGAGGTGAGACACTAGAGTCGCGCGAGGGCAAGATAGTGGGCATTGCACGCGGGGATATGCGACGGTTGTTTCTCGAGGGCTGTGTGCCGCACATGCAGTTCAACAAACAAGTCACAGGATACGAGAAGACGGCTGACGGCGTGCACGCTGTATTTGCAGATGGCTCCAAGTCGGTAGAGGGCTCGATGTTGATCGGCGGCGAGGGCATCAAGTCGCAGGTTGCGAAGCAGCTGTCTGGAGGGAAACTGAAGGTTTTTGATACGCGTGCCAGAGGCATTCACGGACAATCGCCGACGACAGCATTCAAGGGTCTGGGTGAGGGGGTGTTTCGGCTTGTCGATGATACCCAACCACATGGACAGATCTCAATCATGATGAATGTGCGGGCGAGTGATATGGACGACCCGAATATGCAATTTGGATGGACTCTAGTTGGTCATCCTGGCGCAATCAGAGCTCCGAACGACGATTACACCATTGTCGGCAAAACAGCTGCTGATATTGCCAAGGCACTGACGAAAAACTGGCATCCTCGATTCAAGCCGCTGTTCGAGGACATGGTTGAAAACGAGGCGGCCTTCTGGAAGATCACGTGTTCAACGCCCAGTGGCGTGCCCGAGTGGGAGAATGATCCCCGGGTCAGCGTCATTGGAGACGCTGCCCACTCTATGACACCGGCTGGAGGGATCGGAGCCAACACTGCAGTGCAAGATTCGGCGTTGTTGGGGAGGTTGTTGCGTGAAGCTGGTGGGTACAAGGACGGTGTCACGGCTGAATATGAGAAGGGCATGAAGGTCTATGGGAGTGAGGCGGTTAAAAAGAGTTATGGGCTGGCGTCAAATTCGATGAAGGTGAAGATCGATGAGGCGACGACTCCCACGGTCTGAAGTTTACATGTCGATGGCTGTTCAGTCCGCCTGGAAAACCAAGAATGGCTCGGTTGCTGCGGAGCCATACTCAGGCGAGTTGAGTGGGGAAACATACAGCCTGATCCTTCCTGAGAATCACGCACAGGATGGCTGCTCGACGCCTCGGCCTGAAGTTCGAAAGAGCCGGAGCAACACATCGCTCACGGCAGGGCCTTCGAGCTTTTTCCCTTTGCTGTGGCGGTCAGTGGAGACAATTAGCATCAGCGAAGAGAGACCAGATTGCACGAACTGGGCTGTCGCCATATCACCTTACCATACGCGTTAAGAGAGACCCATGGGGAGGGAAAGGGCGAATCATATGGGTCGATCTTAAGCTCCCGCCGCTATCGCCTGTACCAGGGAATGTTCTTCTTGTTTTCTCCCTTTTGCCAAACTAACCCACACATGCGACATCAGCTCTCCAGACAATTATATATGTACAACAGTTGAAACATGGAACAGTGGGGATCATTCCGAGGGTCTTTGCCGAGATAGCGTCTTGCACATCGCGCTCTGCCATGTGAACCACAGGCTCAACAGTCTTTTCTTTCCCGAAGGCTGGTTCCTCATGCACTACTTATGTGGTCCTCATGTCTTTCGCAGGTTTGGCAAAACCCGTGATAAGTGCAGATCGCACACAGCTGAAAAATTATATAAACCCCTGTTTGAGCCTGTTCTACTTCCCACTGCCTCCAGCCTTTATCGCTTCAAGCCGGACGCCTGCAGGTCAAAGGTATATTGAACCTGCGTTTGGCTTGTGGTGGGTTCCATCTGCATCTACAGCTTCCCGTCTTCACCTCGAACGCCAACATGGGCACATTGGCTCCTATAAACTGGTTTATACCAATCGTTGTGACCCTTGGCGGTATGTTGGTGGGCAAGGCGATGCAAGACTGGTCCGAAGACACACCAGGCACTCCCGAGGCCACTGTTGTACGCATCTGGGCTGGCATGGCTGCAAAAAGGGAAGACAGAGATTTAGCCAGCCTGAGAGGGTAACTCTCTTCTTGAGAGACTGTGCCGCCAAAGCACAAGTTTTTCGATATGTCCCTGGTTTTACCGACACAGCTTTCTGACGACTCCTATAGGAATAGCCCTCAGGTGGTTTTGTTCGATGAGTTTGGAGACTACATAGGTGATACCACCTCGGTGGGTGCTATAGGGGAGGGCGGATTCCAGGACTTTACGTGAGTGCCGCTTCTCCGGCTCTCGGACAGCCTTCTGATGAACACAGAGTCACACCAAGGAGGAAGGGGAATAACATTCGTCCAACCTACCTCCAAATCAACGCCAGTAAGTTGCATCTCGTCGAGCCTAACGTTCAGAAATCTGATGCGCCACCAAAAATCAAGACGGCATTGATGCTCTTTGCATCTCGGCCATTCAGGTCTCGTACGCGGATGGAGGCTCGAGCACGATCTTTGGTGACGTTCCTACCAAATTTTGTGGCTTTCTAGCGTATGCCTCGAGCACTCATTCCTATGTTACTGGGAGTGAGGGACAGAAGGAAAAATACCGGCCATGGTGCATGTGGATTGATGAGAATGATAGCGGTAATGGCCCTTGGGAAGGCAGCACATGGACTCCAACCAAGCACTTTTCCCAAAGTGTCAATTTTCACGTAAGTATTCGTCAAGCCTGTTTCCGGAAAAAGTGGCACCATCTGACACGGAGTACATCGACGACATAACCTCAAGGTCAAGCAGGTTCGCGACAGCGGGCGTCTTGACTCCAAACTGGTGTGAGTATACCTTAGAGCTGATGTCCTTCCATCTATCGAAGATGAACATTGTATCGTTGTATGGGAAGGACTCCGGCATCACAATAAGGAATGGTATCCATTTGCACCCGAAGAGCAACAGCAGTCAGACCCTGCCACTTTATCTGGAAACAGGCTCGTTGTGTCGGCGAAAGACTGTGCCGTGAAGCACAAGTCTTCGTATATCCCTTTTCTTTCCGATACAGCTTTCTGACGACTCCCAGATTCCCGACTTCGATGGCCAGCCAGACGTCCTAGCTGCTTACAACCAGAGCCGGGATCTACTATGCAATAGTGAGGGCCGAATGCAGGGTCATCCCTGGTGGCCCAAAACAATCGCCATCTTCGATCCGCCGTTAACATATGGAAATAATGTCAGCGATGTCCCCCTTGTCGGCGGTATCCCTGATGTCTCACACGAACAAAACAACCTGGATCCCAAGATAGTGATCGACGACTTTGTTGGAGCCGGAAAATGGCCACAGAGCTCAGAGCATCCGTATTACCTCGGAGAATGCGAAGAGCACTTTAATGAGCCCAGGCCCGAATGGTGCGCGACCCAGTCAAGAAGACGTGCTGTGCAAGAATCACGCGGCGGCAGCGGTGAAAAGTTGTGGGCCCTCTTCGACGACGCTGATGACCTCAGTCTCAGCGCCGACTACGTGTGCAGCCAACTGAACTTCGTCGGTCCGCACTATGCTAACGCTCACGAGCGTAAATTCTGCAACCTCGACGATCGCACTGTGTGGCCTTTTTGTGATGACACCCACACGACCAACTGCTTCGATACGGAGAGCCACACACTCTGGGGCGATACGTCTCCTCCGGCAAGCGGTAGTTTCGGTACATGGGCTGTGGGGACTGAGGCCATCCGCACCCCCCTTTTGAGTCTTGCTGGTCGGTCAACCTTAGGCTTGTAAAGCCATCTCAGCCAAACTTACCTATTGAAGTCCGACCATATTCTGGAGGCAGCCCAAGCGGTCCCCTCAACAACGGACATTGCCTCGGAAAAGCATGGTTTCAAGCACCGCCGCATGGCGCTGAAGAGATGTTACTGATACTGGATGTTGTTACTCAGGTTGATGGTTGCTGCCTTTCTGCATGTAGTCTTTTGAGAATGTTATACTCATTCCTTGTTTGGCAAGAGGCATCACGATAGTCATTCGAGATCAGTATACGCCAAATATTCATCATTGCCAGATCTCTGTTGTGTACATCCTTGACAATGTCGTCGTGTTGTAGATCTCCATCCAATCCCTGCTCTTGCGATCTTTGCGTGAATCCTAGTATTTGTTAGAGGTCGCCCAGTGCAACGACTTCTGTTTACCGGCCCGACGCGTCGCCCGCATTTCTTGTTAAACCTAGAAACTCAAACGCCTATTGTACCATCATCCAAACTATTGTCAACCACAACTTTACATGTTTCAGATCTTCACAACATGCGTATGACTCGTGCCGCCCTTCGAGCTCAAGCTCAAGACGAAAACAACTTCATTCATGAAGACTACGAGGCAGACACAACTAGGGAAGATGCAGGTACAATCATAGAATCCGACCGACCAGCTCTGAAGGACATAACCAACGACAACTACCCAAGTGCGGAGGACAATCCAAGCCCTGAAGAAGAGTCGGTAGTGGCTCTAGCTAAGAATAAGAGGAAGGAAGAGCAGATCAGAAAGGACGACTCTAGCGAGGAAACCATTCAAGGGAACCACGAAGAACAGTCGCAGGCCGTGTCTAGAGGTTCACAAGACAACATCCAACAAACACCAGAGCTTGCTGTGATCCAGGCAGACACCATGGACGATCGAACTACCTCTAGGATAAAGAACGTCGCAGCTCAACAAATACCGGCTATGGACCTGACCTCGACTCCTACACAACCTCGTAACGAAGCACCCAAAACACCTAAATTTGACCCCTCCATACACACGCCCGCCCCGGATATGGCAACAGCAATCCCAGACACGACTGAAGATTCTTTCCTTGACAACATCAAATCCAGATCTCCCAGCAAAATGCACTCTGTGCAAGAAGACTCCCGGTCTCCCTCATCCTACACCGTGGAATCGAGGTTGCGAACACCCAGAATAGAAGACTCTGTCGAAGCGATAGACGCACTTGAAGATGCGATTGAAGAGATCTCCGATAAGATACCTGACCTGGACGGCCTCAAGATCGAATCTCCTATCAAATCTCGCAAAAACACGCCAGCACGCGTGACTACAACAAAAACACCAACTGCATTGAGGAAAGCAGAACGATCACCAGTCAAGACCGTTCGAACTCCCTCCGTAAAGAAAGCCCCGAAAGTCACAGTCAAGCCTGCTCCAGCGCCTCGACCCTCCACGGTCGCCCGCAATGTCCCGATCGCCAGACACACCTCAAAAGCACCCGTCGGTACGAAGAAACCTATCGTCGATGGCCTCAAATCACAGGACTCCTCGGCCTCGACCTTACCACCACTGACATTCTCAAACTCCCCAGCACGAGTCCCATCCCAATCAAACACCACAAAGAAACGCGTCTCCAGCGCAACCCTGTCAACCAACAAACCCGCCTTCATTCCCTCCAAATCCGTCAAACTCCCAACGAAACCAACATTCAGCCTCCCAGGAGAAGCAATCTCTGCCAAACTCAAAGCTCAACGAGAAGAACGACTCAAGCGCGAAGAGGAAGCTGAGAAGGAACGAAAGATCTTCAAGGCCAGACCCGTACCTGTGAAGGTGGCCCGGCCAAGCCTTGCCCCCCGTGAAAACAAAGCCAGCCAAGCCAGACTCAGTATTTATGCAGGCGGCGTGAACAAGGAGAACGTGGCGCCCACGAAGAAATCCGAAGCGAAACAGCGGCCGTTATCGCTCAGCGCGCAACCAGACACGAACAAAGCAAACTCCAGCGTTCGCCGCATCACGAGTGCCACAGTGGCGACCAAACCCCGAGTATCATCACTGCAATTGACGGCGGGCCAGAAGCTATCGGTCACTAAGGAAGACGTCGAGCAGCAGAAAGCCAGGGGTCGCGAGGTGTTTGCCCGAAACAAGCTCGAGATGGACAAGTTGGAGAAGGAGAGAAAGGAAAAAGAAGATGCGGCGCGTAAGGCGAGGGCGGAGGCTGCGGAGCGTGGAAGACAGGCAAGTCGCGAGTGGGCGGAGAAACAGAAGAAGAAAGCTGCTCTGCAAAATGCTGCGAAAATGGCAGATAGCGGTCAGGGCCTGAACGACGCAATGGTTGCTGCTTGACAGATTGTGTGATCGGGTATTGATGCTCATGAAAGTGTTTCTAGCGCTGGTGTTGTTATTGGAAAAGAGGTTCGTATTGTATGTGGATATTACACCTAGGTGTTGTATGACAAGCCGGTTTCCAGAAAAAGTGGCACTGTCTGACTGGTGTTGCTCTTCAGCTTCAAAATCTTCATTGTTATCTCAACGGGCTTCGTACACACCGAGATAGCGTTAACCTTTGGCAAGGGCAAGGGCATCAGCTCTACCATTGCTTCTTACAGTCGTGGAGTCAAGGCACCCACTGTCGCCAACCTGCTGGACATTGGAGATATATCGTCGACGTACTCCATGTCAAACGGTGCCATTTTTTCTGGAAACAGGCTTGATGAGTCCTGGTATTAGGCAGCTCAAAACAAGCAAAACTCACATCACATAGAGTGCATGAACCATCATACACTCTCTCATCGCAGCTCTCCTGCCACAGCCACGTCCAAGATCAAGTCTTGTTGTCTGGATTCTGGTACTCGACCTCCTTACCGCGGGAATATGGTTGGTGGCTTTCACATTGCTATTTAAATTTAGCGTTAGTTTGGGTTGGGCAGTGGCGCCAGCAGGAGAGATGGTGTCGAGCACAATGATCAGCGCTGTTGACTTGTATGCTCTGTCCCGGAGATTTTCAGTTCGATCATCCACCACCCTCCTCCTTAGGCTGTACAGGTATCCTGACCAATGGTACTGGTAGGGTTTGAGTCTTCCGTGCTTGTACATGTCTTTTCCCTTCTTCTTTCGTCTTCGTCCCTGTACTGTCACCTTCGTCCCCTCCTTCGACGTCCGCGTCTGCACCGTCCTGGTCCTGCGCTGACGGTCTTGGAACTTTCACTGCAGCGTTGGCGTTAGCTTGTCCTTGTCGCATTTCCTGTCGGGGTAGCATGTGCCAGGCTAGGTTAAATCAGACCAAAGGGAGGGGGGCGAGGTGGGAGCCATACTTGCAGCCATACTTATCGCCCTCAGTACATTCTCCCAGTTCGCTAGAACCAAAGCCACGCTCTGAGTACCATCTCTTAGAGTTGTGAGTTTCGCTTCTAGAGTCGATAGCTGGTTCGCTAGGTTTGCGCTGAGATCGCGGAGTTGGCGTAGATTGTCGAGCTCTGCACGCTTCGCGTTGATTCGTGTTTGGAGGAGTGATTGACTGGGCTGGCGGAGGGAAGATATCGATGTCGATGTGTGGTTTGTTAGACTCGAGTTGGACGAGGTGGGGTAAATGTTCGTTGGGCGTTGAGCGTAGGACATTCTGAGCGCTATGTCGTTGATGATATTGCTGGCTCAGTCGGTGCTCATAGTCTGATGGAGTGCGTTCACGATACAATTATTGCCAAAGTCGCATGGACTGAACGTTTATGAAGGGGTTGTTCAGTATCGCACATGCGACACAGATAGCGCGGGCTTGAAATGCGGCCGCATTGATGAGACGCGTTGATTGGCGGGCTTCAAAATAGACGCTATTCCATAATGGAGCAATGTAAATACACAATCTGTAGTGAATGTCACCGATGCCACTTGATAACATATTCGCAACAAGGTATCGGTACAGAAGACCTTGAGCAAACCACTGCGGTGTCTCAACGAACCTTGAATTCCTGGTATGCCTATCCGACGGAGAAATATTGGTGCTGGCACGGAATATGGCGAAATTGAACGAAGTTCCTCCCCCACCAATTGAGAATATCGATGCATGTATGTTTCTGGTCTACCGAGACATCGCTTGTAAGAGAGACAACGCAGGCGCTAATAGAAATTAAATCTAGTGAAGCGGCGTTTCATCCGACAGAACCGCGAGATCGCAAGGGTGAACTCGACACAATCACAACGAATACGCAACCTCGAAGCCGAATGTGCTCGATTAGTCGCCGAGAATGTCTCCCTCAGAGAACAAGCGATTGCCGCTCAGGTCGAAGCTGAAAGGTGGCGAAACGCGAATAGTATGGGAAGAGAAGTCCTCGATATGAAGGAACGATTTGTGTCGAAGGTCAACGAGATGTCATTGCTGCTTGTGGAAATGGGTCAGATACCTGAAAGGGCAGCGAAGCGGGGGAGACGGAAAAGTCGCATATCTGCCTCGCAAAGCCTAGCTGAGCAGGAATGGAGGAGTCGACAGTCGATGCGAGAGGCAGCAGCTGAAGAGAGGGATATGCTGGACGGCAGGTTACCTCCCATCTCGGAAGACAAGCTCTATCCACGACGAACATTAGAGTCTGCTGAGGTGATGGCATTGAGAGATGCCGAGGCTTTGCAGCAAGCTTCCGAATCACCAGAGCTAGGTCCACCACCTGTGGCGCATTTCGATGTCGGTGATGTTGTTGCTTTCGACACTGCAACAACAGAAAACAAGAATGATGAAGATCTGGCGCAACTGCCTCCGATGCTGGAGAAGAGACGGAAACGACGGACAAGCGCCTTACTGCAGGACATGCCGATTGAGGAGCACTCAGAGCAGGAGAAGTCTGCTCACCAGCTATTAAAATCTGGCGCCAAAAGAAAATTGGATCTGACTGAGTTGGAAGAACCTGTCCCCCAGCAACCAAGTGAAATCGACGATTTTGTTTTCCAGCGCAAACAAGACAGCTGGAGCAACCAAGCGGCTCTCAAGAAACCATCCAGATTCACAAGACCACCTGGTCGCGAGAACGAGGAGATGACAGTTGAAAAGAGTCTGCAGTCTCCGCAGAAGTCTGCAGGAGCTGATAGAAAGATCCTGGCACCCAAGAGTACGAATTCGCCTACCAAGAGGAAGGTCAGGGTGGCGGAGAAATTGTCTTCATCGAAAGATAATGACGAGGAGCGCCAAATATCAACCACCAACAGACATGCTAGGAGGTCTCACGTCCGAATTCCGCCTGAGGTCCACGACCTTGTTCTGGAGTCTGAGGCACAACGTGAGTCGAACAACTTACCTCCCAAGACTCCAGCACCAGAGGACTCTGACGTCCTGTCTCCAACCTCCACTGAACCTTCTGTTCGAATGGCTCACCATACAAGGGAGGCTGCGATAACCAACTCAGTTGAAGATGTATTGAATGGAAGCATCGGCCGTGGTTCTCGTCGCGCAAGGCCAGCAGTCAGCTATGCATTGCCTAACTTGCGAGACAAGATGAGAAGGCCTACCAAGGAGCTGGTTGGTGCAGTTGAGGGATTGGAGAAGAACAAAGAGAACACTGCGGCATCCAATGCGAGAGGGACCAGCACGGAGAGGGAAAGATCGGAAGGCGCGAATCCAGCTGGAGATCAAGAAGGCATTCTGAAGATGAAGCCGGAAAGGCACGCCAGCGGAGACGAATGGAAGGAACTTCCCCTTTCCAGTGACAAGAAAGAAGAGCCGCCAAGCCCCTTGGAGGACAAGGAACGAAAGGAAAAAGATCGAGAGAAATTCTTGGTCAGACACGACCAGGATCGAGCGGGAAAGCGAGACAGTAACGAGCTGGAAAGAGCCGTTGATCGACTGAGTATATTCGATCCGCCAGTATCTTCGCCCCTTGACGGAGACAAAGAGAATGAACCACCAGCAACTGCCACGTCCAGGCGGCGGACTTCTACGGCACCAACAGCGAGGAGACACCCGGTGCATCCTGCGTCTTCCTCTTCCGTCGCCAAACCCCAACCATCGTCGATCATATCGCACCCAAAGTCGAGTACCAGAGCACATCTCCCACGACCGAATGCTGCGGCAACCTTGAGGCAGGATTCTATTTCTGGCAGAAGCAAAGGTCTGAGGCACTCGAATAGCGTCAGCTCTGACTTAGCAGATTGTGATGCAAGCTTAGCGACTGCCAGCGCGACTTCGAGCACAGACAGGACCGCAAGCCGGCGCCGAAGTATGATGGTTTAGAGGTCGGCTCTCGTACAGGACTAGGCATGACCAACATTCGAACGGAGCGCAACCTTGTTCGGACCAATGCGTCTTCGACGCCTATTGGCTTTGACACTTGAGACTTTTGGTCCTTTCCTTATTCGTGCGAGAGATGGAGCGTAGGGAAGCTGTCGCAAGCGATTACCCATAGACTTTGGACTTCTGGATCAGCGCCCTTCCAATGATATTTCCTTTGAGATAATCAGGTCACTTAACGATTATTCGTCAGCTCTCTCTTCATGTTCCGTTGCTTTGCTGGTGTCCATTGACAGCAGTGTACTCAATACTCTGCGCCATACCTAGCACCACGCGATCCAATCTCTTCACGCATTCCCTCATCTCTTTTCGTTTCGCTTTTCGTCGCTCTTCCATGTCCCGCACCTTCTGCACAAGTATTTTGATCTCCTCGGCCTGCTGCTCCTCACCGCGGTCAATCCCTGGCAACTTCGAGATCAGAAATTCAATCTGTTGTGCCTTCTGAACGAGATCCTCGGCCAGCTCCCGCTGTGCATTGGCAAAGACTTGCGGCGCCGCTGGGCGTAGTGGATACGGGGCACGATCTGAGTCTTCCGGGCCTGGAACGGTACCTGATGTCGTGGGTATAGAGCCGTCTGGGTTCGGGGTTTGCGTGGGTGCTGCCGGAGGATTTGTATATGGGTCGTTTGGGTCTGGGTCCGGCCCGATCAGTGGGTGTCGTTGTGAGAGGTAACTTATTGTCGAGAAGAATTGGGTGAGGAGTTGTTCATAGCAGGTTTGCAGCTGCGTGAGGATGTCGTTTGACATGATGTGCGCGAGATAGGCCGAAGATCAAGAGCCAGGATCGCTGTGTAGTAGGTTCTCTACTTAGTGGTGAAACGAGGGGCATGACTTTATTTACACTCTGTGAGCGGAGAAATGTAATAAGTCGATCTCCGCAGGCTCAAGATGCGTTGGTCAGCCTTGCGGAAGTACCGTCATTTCACATGGCTTCCATCGGTTTCAGTACCATTACTTTGCCTCCCTGCACTTGATAGAAGGATTTTACGACATTAACCTTGTGGTAACACGGTTCGCACATCCCATGATGATCTAGGCAACGACCATGATCAATCGCTCCCTACGCCTCAGGCATTGTGGTAACAACGACATCTGCCTTTACTGAGTCGATTCCCCTACTCGAGCCGCATTTGTGTACTTTCACCCGCCACAACTCAAACCATGCATCAGTCTTTCACGGGCAGTGCCCGGAAGGCGCGTCAAGTCAACCTCTCCGGAAGGAACACTTCAAATCCATGGGCTGCACTCTCGAAGCCTGGTCCAAGTAGTGCCTCATCGACTGTCGCCCAAGCGCAGGCAGATCGGGCAAAAAGGCAGCAGGAAAGAGACAGATTGAACGCTACCAGAACGATACAGAAACTATGGCGTGGTCATGCAAGTCGACGGCAACAGAAAGCATTTTGGAGACAGAAATGGGACGAGAACGAGGCGGAAAGGATAGGGTCTTCTGGACGCCCCAATTACAAAGTCCTCCTTGAGACGGCTGACACCATCCCACCTTATCAAGATTCTTCACAACTGCTTCTTCAGATTAGGCTACTTCTCCGTTTTCAGGAGTTCAGAAGGAACATAATTAGAGAAGAGACGGACACCATCAGATTAATCTACTTGGGCGAGGCTCTCCGGCACACCGTCTCGACCTTAGTGCATACAGACCTTGATTCAATATGGCGGCATACTCTTTGGAGACTTGGTGTAGTTGTCGCTCGCCATCTCCGAAGCGTGGTACAACATGGTTCAACCCAGATCAGGACATCGCAGGGAGCCCGGTTGTTACAGATGATCACACTTCTTTGCCAGATTGTGCCGGATGAGATAACGCAAGACCCGGCGGTCCTTTTCGATGCGATAGAAAGTGTCCTGAGCACGCAAGGAGAGAGTTCGTGGCAAGACTCCACCATACAGTCAATAGTGGCCATCCTTACGTCCTCTCATACTCACAAACAGTCGGCTTATATCTCCTTCGCCACGAGAATCCTCAGCCGGGACTCATTCAAAGGCGACAGAGACGTACTGGAGCACCTTGCAGCAGCATTGAGCCTAGAGGACTTGTCAATGGCCCTTTCATCGGAGGAAAACCTGAATCAGAACTCCGATAAACCTGGTGCTGATACCACCCAGTTACTATGGCAATTGGCTCACCTCATATACATGCACGATTTTCTGCACAAAGGATTCGCCGGCCCTAGCACCTATATCGAAGCGACATCAGCACTTCTCGGCCAATGTGCAAATGAGGTTGCAGCAAGGTTGGACATTGCGGATCAGCCTATGTACGGTGATAATGAACCCGGCGCCGAACCTTTGCCCTCCTTTGTGCGAGAGATGATTCTCAGGATACCAGAACAGGACAACGTTCGCAATGTGCTGAACGAGATGGGCGCGGACAAGACGACGGGGACGAATGGGGAGAGGTCGGATTTCGATGCTGCAAAACGATTGGCAAATTTCGCTGTTGCCTTACTGCGGGCGTTTCCCGCCAGGGCGCAGAACATTCGGATGTATTTGTACCAAGGCTCAGTCCGATCAATAGGAGACACGGACATGTCGACCATCCAGTACTTCTGGTGTACAGCCCGAACGACTGGTATCTTTAAAAAGGCTACGCAGAACTACAAAAATGTGTTGTCCCTGCTAAGAGAGGCGGCGCCTGAGACGAACCAGATCGGCCAATCCCCAGTATCGAGGACAGAAATCTCACGGTGGCGAGACGAGTGGCGTATAATACTGCTCTTCCTGGAACTATACACGTTTGTGCTGAAGTTCATGGACGACGATGATTTTTTCGCTTACGAAAAAGCACATTCATTCGGCTTCACCGGAAGTACCTCGACAAGCACTGTCTCGCGAAGAGGTGCGCTACCCCTGGATGATGTTGGGCTGATGACGACTTTCTTGAAGAACCTTGCATTCACGCTGTACTGGAATGCAGCAGATCTCGTCGAGAGCAATGAAGCCGAGGAAGAGGCCAGCTTATCTGCTCTGTTCGGCGGCTCAGGTCAACAGTCAATGAGGCCAATCGAGAAGAAGCAGCAAACATTGACTGGAAATGGTGTCTCCCAAGGCTACTTGAAAGGTCTGGTCACCGGCCTTCTGCGAATGCTGCATGAAAGAGATTCGAGACGGTCTTTTGTACCTGCTAATCATTGGCTCATGAGTGATCAGATCAACATGTCTGGCTTCATACCCGCAGTTGCGGCTGAGGAAGAGAAGAGGCACGAACTTGGAGGCGGACAGGACGCAGAAGAAGAGGACGAAGACACCGAAAAGGCTACCGAGCTTGATATTTCGGCGCTTCCCGGGCCAGCTGATGCTTTACTAAGCTCCATGTTCGGCATTCGCCAACCACATATGCCACGATCTAGAGCGTCACGGCAAGCTGAACACGTCGAACGCCAACGGCAGCAGGCAAGGAAGAAGCGCCAGCTCGAGTCTCTGGCACCTCGCCTCGAGATCCTGCGCAACCTGCCGTTCTTCATCCCTTTTGAAACACGAGTGCAAATCTTCCGTGAATTCATCCGCCTCGACCAGGTGAGGAGACGAGATGGCGCTATCGACCCTGATCAATGGAGGATGTCGGTCGCTACTGCCACACAAGGACGCGGTCTTGACGGACGACCACGTGGATTGGATATCATCAGTCGACATCATGCTGAGATCCACCGCGAAAGTGTGTTTGAAGATGCTTATGGCGCCTTCTACGAGCTTGGTGAGGGATTAAAAGAGCCCATTCAAATCACGTTCATCGACAAATTTGGATCTCCTGAGGCTGGTATCGATGGCGGAGGTGTCACCAAGGAATTTCTCATGAGTGTCACTAGCGAGGCATTCGACCCTGATGCCGACTTGCACATGTTCGTCGAAAACGCCCAGCACTATCTCTATCCCAGTCCGTTGATCTACCAGGAGACAGCAGAATACTTGAGGCGGAATGGTCTAAAGTCCGGAACAGAAGGGTTCGACAAGTCAATGACCGAGCTCCTCCGTCGATTTCAGTTCCTCGGTCGAGTTGTGGGAAAGTGTTTGTACGAAGGGATTTTGATTGATGTCAATTTCGCAGGATTCTTCCTATTGAAATGGGCTTTGACGGGTGGCACGACTGTCGGCTCGAATGAGTCGGCGTATCGTGCAACAATCAATGATGTGAGGGAGTATGACGAGGAACTGTACCAAGGACTGCTCAAGTTGAAGAACTATCCTGGAGATGTCGAGACGGATTTCGCACTTGACTTTACTGTCACCGACACACTTACTACCATGGACCAATATGGGAAGGAAGTGACCCGGACTGTTACCACCGAGCTCATACCGACTGGCTCGAAGACACCTGTCACCAACACCAATCGTTTGCTGTACATTGATCGCGTGGTCAGGTACAAGTTGCAACAGCAACCGAAAGCCGTGACTGATGCCTTCTTAAAGGGTCTGGGTCAAGTCGTGCAGCCGATGTGGCTTGCCATGTTCAACCAGAAGGAGTTGCAGAAATTGGTTGGTGGTGATAGTACGGAACTTGACATTGCTGATCTGCGGCGCAATACTCAATATGGTGGTGTTTATTCCATTGGCGACGACGGTCTCGAACATCCTACGGTCCAGTTGTTCTGGAAAGCACTTCAGGAAATGGACGAAGGGGATCGAAGGAAAGTGCTCAAGTTTGTTACCAGCACGCCGCGCGCGCCATTGCTGGGGTTTAGTCATTTGAACCCGAAGTTCAGTATTCGCGATTCGAGTGATGACCAGGATCGGCTACCGAGTACTAGCACTTGCGTCAATTTGCTGAAATTGCCCAGATATGGGGATCTCAGGACGATGAGGGAGAAGTTGTTGTATGCAGTAAATGCTGGCGCGGGCTTCGACTTGTCATGAGTGTTGTCATGCGTGTTGTCATGAGTGAAGAGGCTGAGTAGGGGAGGCGGTCATGCATTACGGTCGGTCCTCAGACTTTCTTAGCGTTTAGCCAAATCACTTGTTCAGTGTTGGATTGAGATAAAGAGACCGCCGCAAGTGTCGCAAGCCGGTTGGCGCAGAATGAGCTCTCTTTGCGATGTGCAGAGTACGATACTCTTGTTCGTGATGTGAGTGCTGTGTCTCGATTGCATTTCCCAAAGATTGTGACTCCTGACTGTCCCCAAGTAATCAGTACCTACTCAGGTTACTGTCAGTGGACCAATCTGAAGATACTGGAATCGTGCTTATAGGGGGCTTTGTAGCTGCATGACTGATCGCCATCTCCACCAACATACCCGAAGATTGTCTCTATGCAGACCAAAGGCCATTATTCTTCGGTATAGGGACCGATTGATATCGGTCAGAGTAGACTACTTAATCGCCAGGCGTCTATGATTGATTCTGTCTAGAATAGCTACTGTAATCAAAAGTATCTTGGCAGGAGAAACGAACAACATGAATATGTCTTGCCCGAATGAACCTTGCAGCGCGTTCGTCTATCAGTATTGGATGATCGCTACTCTTTTGGCCCAAACTCCTCCCCCCCCCTTCTTCTTCTCTTCTGCCTCTTTCCTAATGTGATAACATTCAGATCACCTTGTGAGGGCCAACGTAATCTTTCTGGCGCCAAAACCAGAAGACCGCCATAAAGATGGTGAGACCACCAGTGATCAGGCAAGTGTAGTTCATGGTTTCTGCCGAGACCGGTAGGGAGAAGGGGAAACAGAAGATGACGACGAAAGCGATCATGTATCCGCATGAAAACGCATTAACGATGTACCCCATGACGCCCGGCATCCAGAACCAGCCGCGAGGGATGTTGGCTCTTCTGCTCAACAAGTGGGGTAGGATTGCGGCGATGTAGGAGAGTGTAGAGAGCACGACGTAGGAGTCCACAAAGGCGGCGAATGCCGTCTCGGATCCAACGTATATCGCACCGAAGATGATGGTAACAATGCCGACAACCAGGATGGAGTTGAAAGGGTTCTGGAATGTGGGATTGATGTGATGCAGAGTCTTGCTGAAAGGTGTCGCGTTTTCTCGCGCCAATGTCCAGAGGATACGGCTGGCGGTGATACAGGCACCAACCGTCGCGCAACATGCGGGGAGGAAGATGAGGATACTCAGACCAAGAGCTCCACCTGCCGATCCAGTTGCTTGCCGGTAGATCTCGATCAAGGGCATGGCCAACGTACTGTCCAGCACATCGTCCAAACTGCTGATACCGTACAAGATGACGATCAGGTAGATGAGAGCCGTGAGAAAGCCAACAATGAACTGAGTCAAGACCGCCTTGGGGATATTGATGCTGGGTCTAAAGGCAAAAGATGTCAGCAAAACAAAGACTTCTGAACTTGGACTCGGGGATCATTGCGAACCTGGGGATTTCCTCTGCCAAATGCGAGACGACGTCCGGGGTGCCAACGGAGAAAGCCCCGTTGAGCATTCCAGCAACGAAGACGAAGCCGTTACTGCTATAGCCTGTCGAGTTGACCCAATCCGTCCAGACGAAACTGTGGCTAGCATACGGTCTCCCGTTGACATGTGGCATGACAGCACAGACGATGATGGTAATGAAGACTCCCATCAGGACGAAGAAGCCGCCGACAGCTTCTATCTTGGGCAGCAGCTTATTCGCGAACAAGACCACGCTGCAGGAGATGATCGTGATGAGAAGGTAGCTCACGAACACATGCCATCTTTGGAGTACAAAGTCTGGATGGAACAGTCCGTACATAGACAGAGTCAACTCGGCCACGATTTCGGCGGTCCCAATGTAAGCGAAGAGCCAGGCAAAAAAGTTCCACCAGCCTGCGAACCATCCGCTGACACGACCATAAGGTCCTGCAGCTACGGCTGCCCAGTGATAAACTATTCCGAGCCATCAACATCTGCAGGTCGGTGAAGGCGAGAAAGAAGGCAAGAACTTACCTCCACCAGAAGAAGGGATTGCGGACGCAAGCTCGGCGATAGAGGCCGCGACGAACCAGTAACAGACCGAGACAACGATGCTGGTTGAAGTCAGCTGGGACGCTTGCACACTTGTCGTAGCGTCATATTTCCTACTCACAATTCATAAAGGACACCCGGGGCTCCGCCGTTGTAGATGGCAACGACCTACAGATCCTTATCAGCAAACATCACCCTCCACTGTTTTCAGCGCTCGAGTCGACTTACGATACTCCCACCGATCGTGATCCACGTATTTCCAGTTGTTACTGCATAGCCATACAGGGCGATCGGGCTGAAGATTCGCTGAAGTTCTTGCTCATGACCGGAAGCATTAAGCAGAGTTCCATCGGCAGTCGTGATGACCACTTCCTCTGTGGTATGCGGCACCGTGACACGCTCCTTGGCGTGAGGCACCGCGCTTGCATTTGCATGCTCAGCCATTGTGACGTTGTGTCCAAATGAAAGAGTATAAAGTCCATGCTAGCGGAGGAAAAACCTGAACAGAGAGGTGGGCGGTATGGTAGGTTTATAGAGGCCCAAGGGAACTCAATGACCGAGCTTTATGCGATGCACCATATCCAAAGGGGGTGGGATAACGTTTGCCGTTGCAAATACCGCCCTACATCGCAATTTTTGATGAGATTCCCCTTCTTGCTCCTGAGGAAGAGCCATTTGAAGCACTAAGCATGCTCGCAAGGTGGTGGCTGAATTGCGTGATAGCTGGAGATAAAGCACGGTAATGTAAGTCTTCATATTGTGAGCCACTGCAAGCATACGTTAAAAATGACTTCGCGCATCCCACCTAAGCCTAGCATCCCACTCTACTGATGGATAGTGGTGGACCTAGAACTCCATCTCTGTATAAAAGTAGGGACGTATACGCCATCAAGGGGCAGTGGAGCCGTCGTACAGTGGGGCCTACACTATCTCAGTACAATATATCCCACTGTTGGGACCCGCATGAGATTAGTAGCCAGGGCACGAAAGCACGCACTGTAGATGCACATGTGTTTGATGTCAATCATAGTATCATACCACCTGCAACAGGTATCTTTTAGGATCTGGCACGGGCAAGAGTGTGCGCGTTTCGAAGCATTCGGTCCTCGATTTCTAGGCTCGTAGGATCGACAACTGTGCTGGAGACTACCTTTCATCGATCATAAGATCTCATTGCCTCGTTTCCACCAGTAGTACAAGCCAAGTTACAGGGTAACAAACCCATATACGAGACGCGGCTCCGAGAAGACATGACAACGGACAAGTTCTACGACTATATCATTTGCGGGTATAGATCAAATCTTTTATTACCTCAAGCCATCGATCCGGCTGATTGTCTGCAAGGGGAGGCACGTCAGGTTGTGTGCTGGCAGGGAGACTGGCAGAGAACCTGAATGTTCAAATCCTCCTGATCGAGGCTGGGCCAGACAGCGCCGACCTGGAAAATGTACACATGGTTGGTGGGTAGGTGAAGAGTCTTTTGCAAGACAATTCGAGATCCCTAGCTGAAGACAATGGCGCTTCTAGGTGGTCCAACAACTTTGACTCGGAAACAGACTGGAACATTGAAACGGAGCCTCAGGCTGGCGCAGATAACCGTCAGATCAAATGCAGCCGTGGAAGGTTCCTTGGTGGGAGCAGTGGTGTCAATGGAACATTGTGTATCCGTGGAATCAAGCAGGACTTCGATGACTGGCAACTGGACGGGTGGAGTGGCGATGACATGTGGCGATGCATGAACAAGGTTCGTTTCCCTCCTCCCCATGATACTGCCGTCAAAAGAGATCGCGAGATCTAACAGATGGAATGACGATAGTCCGAAACTATCCACGGCAAATCGTGGTTCACTCCTAGTGTCAAGGACCATGGGTACGATGGGCCGCTTCACGTGGAGCCTCATGATCTTGCTCCTATATCAGAATCGGTCAAGGAATCTATGATTGAGCAAGGGTTGCCTCTGCATGAAGACATGTTCGCGACAGGCGAGACCTCCACGGGCTGCGGCCATGTGCTCCGAACAGTTTACCAAGGCACTCGATCGACGGCGGCCGATTTTGTCACCAAAGAATACCGTCGCAACAACATCACCATCCGGACAGACGCCACTGTGGACAGGGTCGTCCTCAGCGAAGAACTCGGCGGCCTCCGAGCAACAGGGGTTGAGATGGTGACGAAGAGTGGTGAGAAGGTCATCGCGCGTGCCCGAAAGGAGGTCATTGTCAGCGCGGGTGCCTATGGTAGTCCTGCCATCCTCCTCCGCTCTGGCATTGGTCCCAAAGATGAGCTTGAAAAGGTCGGGGTCACACCAAAAGTGCATCTGCCAGGTGTCGGGAAGAACTTGCTCGACCACCCTGTATGTGTTACCTGGAACCTAGAACATTCGAATGGAACCATGGCACTAATATCTGTCGTAACCAGGTCTGCTGGTTCTTCTATGAGGTGAATAAGCCAGGTCTTACCAACGATCATCTCATCCATCATGACAACGGGTACGCCTCGGCATACCAACTTTATAAGGAAAAGAAGACGGGTATTCTCTCGACTTTTCCATTTGGCATCTTTGCCTACACCCGTCTCGACGAACAGCTGAAAGGCCACCATCTATGGGATAAGGCGCCCCGCTGGGAAGGTCGGGATCCCATGGGTTTGACCCTGTCACAACCCAATGTTGAATTCTTCAATACCGAGTTGTACGGCGGACCCAAACAATGGATCGACTTCCCGTCCGACAATCGGTATGTTGTGGGCATGTGTACAGTTCTCTTCAGTGCTCGTTCCCGAGGCTCAGTGACACTTCGATCGCGAGACCCGATGGAGAATCCAGCTGTGGACCATGCATACCTCTCGGACCCATTGGATCTGCTGGTCCTCACGCAGGGATGCCAAACCATCAACAACATTATGATGACGGGGAAAGCTACGAAGGACATCATCAAGGGTAGTTGGCCTCTGCAACGATACCACCACACCTATACCTCCCAAGAAGAATGGGTGCCTTATGTCAAGGAAACCGTCACCACGTGTAAGTGCCTTCCTTCCACCCTAAACAAGAGCCGGACCAACAGATGACCAGACGCTAACCTGTTTTTGTCTGTCAATAGGTTATCACCCTGGTGGCACCTGCAAGATGGGCCACATCACAGATCCGATGGCCGTGCTTGATGAGCGAATGCGTGTCCGGGGAGTCAAGGGTTTGCGTGTGGTGGATGTGAGCGTCATGCCGGAGCTGAACAACGCTCATACACAATCCCCGGCTTATGGTATTGGGGAGAGAGCTGCAGAGATCATCAAGGAAGACGCGAAGAGGACTTATAAGCTGTAATCAAGCCTCCGTTATCAGAACAAGAATCTGTTTATTACCATCCGCTCGCTCGCAGAATTGTTGCAATATATTGTGCCGGGCCCATAAGCCAGGAAATGGAACTGTCGGCGCCCGTTTCGTGGCTGTGAACCACCACGATCGTGAGCACGGCACTCTCCACGAGTGAGAATGTATGCGAGTTTCTTTCAAAGATGGTGACTCCTGACTGTGGTTGACATACTGGGTAATCAGCTATGACTCAGCTTAGGCACCATGGTGGTAATTGGGAAAGTATCTGGCAGGTGGTACAGTACCAACCGTCTGATTTCTTAGGTAGTCGTGATTGGTTGTGTCGGCGAATTCGGTACAAATCTGGGGGAAGCACACAGAAGGGCACGGCGGGTTAGAACTTAGCGGCAGCTAACATCCGAGGCATGAGAAATACGAGATGCCTCCACACCAGGCCCAAGCATGTGCTACCACGAGACAGTGGCCAGACTGAGTTCAGAGCTTCAGCTTTCACATCTCTTTCTGTGTGCCTTTGTTGCTGGAATACTCTTTGGCTTCTGCGGAGGCACGATTTCACAATGACAACCAAGAAACCTCAGTTATATGCTTCGGACTACTTGAACATTCTCTATGCAGTTACCAGTGGGTGTAAGTAGTCCTGCATTGCGTCACTCACCTAGAGTAAGATGTTGTTGGACGGCTCCTTGTGGACTTGATATTACACTTCACTGAGGACATGACTGACACGAGACATAACGAATAGTGGCGTCTCTGACCTGGGCTGCAGCGACAGGATGGGCTCGAGGAGACGAGTATCCCCCAGAGTACGGAAAGCATATGGTGTACGCTGCCGCCCGGCAGGTTTTCGAGATCGTGACAGTACCTCAGACTCAGTAGGGACCTTCACCCCACCGACTTTTCGGGCTCCTGGACTGACAAAGTGATTGAAAGAGGCCTCGGTGAAACAACCCGCGATTCATATCTTAGTTGGTGCAAGAAGCACAAGATCGAGCCTTCGATCGTCCAGTTGGGTGAGGGCGGACATGGACTGTTTGTGGGGCCAGCATCTGCACGCAACACGATATTGTGGTTCCATGGTGCGGTTGTGTACCGAGGCGGGTTCCTGGGACCAGCAAGCTGACCTTAGTTCAGGCGGAGGATACAATCTCGGTTGCACGCCTGCGCATTTCGACTTCCTACTCAGCGTGGTAACAAAGGCCAAGAAGAATGGCACCAATCTACGCGCCATGGTGCTGGAATATGGTATGTGATTGACGCTCTCGAAGCCCGCAAGACGGAAATGGGCTGATTTTCTGGTACATAGAATTGGCTCCTCAAGGCATCTACCCTGTGCAGCTCAAGCAAGCTGCAGCTTCGCTCAAGCATTTGCTGGATTCGGGTGTGCAGCCTTCGCAAGTGAGGATCCTATCTGGCCCAGGCGTGTGTTCAATATGGCTGACCATGAGGACAGATCTTGATAGCTGGTGACTCTGCTGGTGGGAACTTGACGGCAGGTCTCCTCGGACATCTGTCCCACCCACATGCATCGTTGCCAGGAGTATCTCTGTCTGGAAATCTCGGTGGTGCGCTCCTCTATTCTCCTTGGGTCAGTTTCGACACGACCAGCGGATCTTTCAAGAGAAACATCAGAAAGGATGCATTAAGTATCCGCGCTTTGGGATCCTGGTCAAGAAATTTCATGGGTGCTGGGAAGAATCTTCCGGACAATTACAACACGCCAAAAGATGCACCTACCGAGTGGTGGAAGGGCCTCAAAGTCAATGACAAGGATGTTGCCATTACGGCAGGCGCGAATGAAGTGCTTGTGGATGGGATCCGTGAGTTCGCTGATCATGTGAAGGTATGCCGGATCCGTGTGGCAGTAGAGAGCAGGCTTACTGATGACAATAAGGTGTACAATCCCAACCTCGAATATGTTGAGTTCCCAAATGAAAGTCACGATCCAATCGTCATGGATAGGTCATTCGGGTTGATGGGACCATTGCGAAGTGAGGATTTTGTCAGGGAGTGGTTGCTGACAAGAGTGAAGTAGAATGGTTGCTGTCAAGACCGTCTCCTCATCGCTTGCAATAGGAGGATTGGCCAAGGGAAAGTGTGGTCGTTACGAGGTTGTGAGGTTGTGCCTCCAAGAATGTCTTGAATTAACAGCTTAGTCACGCACTGCATATCGACGCTCAAGCCATGGCATCACTGCCTCAGTACGTGGTCATTTTGAATTGTTGGTACAAGTTCGGACAAGTCTGCCTGCTATGACAGATAGATCTAGAATATACAATATTCAACGTGATTGGCCTTGCGTAAATGCCATGAAGCATCATTATAACACTCAACAAACACCATCCTGTCCTCTGCCTTTTGACGTCAACGTCTCCTTCTGCGGGAAGACGAGCTCGTTCTCCCTTCGTCGAACATTGACTCGAAAGCATCCATGCCCTGTACCACTCCTTTACCAGCGATGGCAGACTTGGTGCTGGGTTCTCTGGGTTGGGCACGCGACTTGGCTTGCAACGTAGCTCGCGGCTTTCCTTTTCCACTTTTTGCGGTGTTCCGTTGTGTCCTGCCTTTGGGCTCTTCATCGAACAGCGCTTCGAAGGCGTCTATACCGTGAGTGACACCTTTCTCCGTGGCTCGCGTGGGTGCTTGCGTTGCTTTCTGCGGGGACACTTGCCCAGCCTTAGCCACGAGAGCGTCCATACCTGTCATGGCCTGTTTCACGGTGGGATTGTATGAAGCATTGGGCAGAGGACGAGTGGTCTTCCGGCGCTCTCCTTCCTTGCGCGAATTCAGAGTGTCTGCTTTCGTCGAAAGTTCGGATATAGGCGGCAGACCTCTCATGGATGCTGGTTTCACGTCTGTCGGTTTTGACTCTTCCCACAGTCTCATGGGGTCATCACGGAGTTCCTTCTGAGCAAATTGGAGGGCTGCATCTATCGCCGTCTGCGCCTGAGTGCGGTCATCTTTCGTGGCTTTGGACTGGGATGGAAAGTCGTGATCATCGGGGAACGCGGAAAAATTGTTCATGATGCCGTTATACACTTTGGCTGCGGACCGATGGGTCCTGGGGCTGCTTGTCTTCGCCGGTAAGGCTGACGATGGTGGTGGGGTGGACGAATTTAGGATCTCGCGCATGAAGTCCTCGATGGAAACATCGGAGACTGATGGTTCGAAAGAGCTGTCGACTGTGTCAGGTGCACGTTCGACTGGACTTCCAACAACCACAGAAGTGGCAGATCGTGGTGGACCTTCAATGTGTAGCGTTGACTGTTCATCTGCAGCCACGTTTTTCAGTACTCCGTGCGCCGACGCTTTCTGTACCGCGTAAGTGTCGAGGCCTGCAGCTCTGAGCACCGCCCATTGTAGATTGTGCAGCCCGAATGGCGTCGTGACCGCATTCAACGCCCTCTGGCCTTTCAATGCAACTTGCATAGATCCAACACTTATGATTTCTCCCAAACCCAACTCATAATGAGTTTCCAGTTGCGCTTGTGCTCTCAGAGTTGTGAGCGCGGAACGGACTTCGTCTTGAGACCCTTTATAGGCGACTAGGCGATCACACTTGGTGGCAACAACCTGATATGGGATCGCCAACCCCCGCAGAACCTCGATCATGTGGCGGTCAGCCCCGGTCGCTCCATGGATTGAATCAAGAAGCACAAAAGCTCTGCGAATGTTCCTTCTTTCGACCAAATAACCCATGATAGACTTGCTCCAATCTGCATGACTGCCGAAGCCATATCCTGGCATATCGACAAGTGAGATTTTCGCAGAAACATCTCCATCCCAGCCTGGAACGGCTCCGCCGTCCCGATATTTGGCTGCCAACGTCCAAGCTGCCATGACCTGTGTCGCTCCTGGAGTGGCACTCACGCGATTGAGGTCTTGACTGGTAAGCGCGTTGATCAGGGACGATTTACCCACGTTAGATCGGCCGAGGAAAATGACTTCAGGGACCGGAAGGTCTTTGGGTTGATCCTCTTTGTGTCGCCAAGTATTGCCTGTCCATTGTCGAGACGGGAGATGGTGTTTGAAAAAGTGTGAGGCGGCAGCTAGCTCTTGATGTGTAGGAGGTTTTGTCTCCCAGTACCACGACTCGGCATATCGCAGTTTTGCGTTCGATAGAGAGGAAGACGCATGAAACCTGCGCCTGCCATTCTGGAGATGAACTAAACGTTCTCGAAGACGGGATCGGAAGATCTGTCGGCAAGAAACACAGGTGAATTCTTGCATCAATCGTCAAGGAAGTGAGACGCAGGGGAATAGTCGATTCGGAGGGTTGGAAGACTGCAAGGAACTTGTGTGAGCACTGGATCTTAGGATAGAGGAAAAAAGTATGGAGGATTGGCGTTATCGTTCCAGAGGTATATCTCCGGGCGCATTGTGGCGTTGGTGGCTGTAACTTATAAGGTACAGAGATCGTTAAGCTGCGTGCCGCATTGCCAACTGCGGCAGAGCAAGCGGCGACGTTCATCATTTTAAATAAGACTGACAGCTGCGCCTTGGGTGAACGTACCCGTACAATTCATGGCACATACCATCGGCACCCTCAAATCCTCGTCGTGATGATCAACGCTGTCCTTGTCTTCAATAACAATGGTCAGCCCAGGTTGACCAAATTCTACTCTCAACTGGTACGATGAGCCCGTTCATATTCAATGTGGTCGCTGATCTGATGCTACAGGACACCGCAACGCAGCAGTCATTACTCTCACAGATCTTTACCCTAGTTGCTGCTCGGCCTGCGTCTGCCTGCAATTTCCTACCTCTGCCTCCCTTGCTGGCTCCTACCGGTAATAGCACTTCGCCTGATGCACCTACACAGATCACGTATCGGCACTACGCGACCCTGTATTTCATCCTGATCTCGACGTCTACGGAGTCACCGCTTGCCTTGCTTGACTTTATTCAGGTTTTTGTCGAAGCACTCGATAGACTTTTCGAGAATGTGTGCGAGTTAGACCTTATCTTCGGGTTCGAGACGTTACATGCTGTTTTAAGCGAAATGGTTCTTGGTGGTGTTGTGGTGGAGACGAGCCTGGACAAGATCGTTGACGGAGTCCGGCTCAGCGAGGGCACCAAAGGCAAACGGAAGGCTGTCAATTCTGGAGGTTCTGGGAGTTCCCTCGGAAGAGGCAGCAGATTCGCGGGCCTTGGTTGGGCGACGACAGGTCCTGGAAGCTGGAGGTAACAGACACCAAACGATGCAAGAGATTGAATACGATTCTCCCTCACATGTGATGTTCGCGTTATCACAATGCTTACGTTGCAAAGCTGGATGATTGCAGAGTTGGTACATTGCCGTTCTGTTGTCACTATCTATGCTCCATCCAGAAATGCTGGGAAGTCGACATGAGACTCACTCTGCAGTTCTGGAAGAGCGTCTATGGCAGCAATCACCAAGGCATCTCCATGGGATTCGCGCAAGTCGTCACATACGTCCTGCAAGGCTGCAACGTCTTCGATCTTTAATGGTGTGACATACACTTCGGCTCGAGTCGAGAAAGGCTACGGGCCGTGCAGCTACGGAAGGATAGTCGATGCGGGAGGTCCAATACAGAGTCAGAACCCAACAGGCAGGGGTGAAAGGCTCCCTGGCACAGCAGAGCATTGGTGGGAACTCTGCTCATGAACAAACTAGAAAGGCACCATCACCTCCAAAGCCTGGAAATCCGAGCAGACCCGCATGCACATCTCCCTACAGGACTTATCAATCAGCAGAAACAGGGACAATGGCTGTTCCCTCACTCGTTCACTGTGATATTGGTGGTTGCAGTTGGGACCCAGAAACACAGTGCTGGATATTCCGGGCGCTTAAAAATGTGCTGTGAATGGCGTTGTGACGGGAGCCTTGAGCGAATACAGTTAAGCTTCCAGCCAAAGGATCTGGGCGCCCACAGGGGTTTCGGAGTAACGCAGGTTCCACTTGCACCTCTTCCCCCGCTCTCCTCCTTGATTCGTCCTGCAGCGTGCTTCATGCAGTCCGTCTCTTTGTTGTTCACCCAATGACTTCTGCCAATCACCAAAATCAGCGCTTGTATTCCAGTCCTTGAGCAATCATGGCCAGATACATCTACCGCCCGGAGCGCTCTTTTGCGTGCAACAAGCTGCTTCATATTCTTCTCGGCCAGGGTTGTCAGTTTCAGGCCCTCAAACAGGAAATATGCTGAGGAGTTGATCTTCTTACAAAGATGATGTGCTTTCCTTCGATATCAGCTATACTCATCTTCATTCTTGCTTCTGTACCAGGACCTGCCAAAGCCGCACCTCATAGTATCTGGACTGTTCAAATCGACAACAGCCCAGCACCACCTCCAGACCAAGGACCTCCTCTATCAGCTGGGGCTTTGAGAGACAAATCCAAACTAAAGTACGAGATTGCCGGTATCGTCGGAGCCTACGTCTTCTGGCTTCTCCTTCTCCTCGTCCTACTCCTTTTCGTTGGCAAAAGACTGCGGCGGAAGCACCAGACGTCCAATTCAACTCTAAGCATGGAGATCCTAAAACCGGCACCACTGGCCAACCAGCACCATGCGGCCGCCGAAGCTCCATTGAAGAGTCCTGGGAAGATGGCCAGTTTGAAGTCATGGACTGGCGCTGGACGTTCGCACTCCCGCAAACAATCGAATGTGACTGTCTCGACGATTGACGAGAAGATTCTCGAAGCGGACAAGGTCAAGAACATGGACGAAATGGCAAAGCTATATGCGGCGGTCATGTTGCACGATGAGCAGAGGTCTCAGCAAGCCCTCAGCAGCAGTCAGACAACTCCACGGACACCTTACTTCCCACCTCAACACGAAGGTCTTCCCTCCACACCTCGATCACCTTATCATGCTCCACCTACGCCAAGGTCGCCCTATTATCAGCCACATCCGAGTAACCCAGTCGCGCCACGGTACCCTTCTGAATCGCATCAATTGCAAAATATTGCCCCAGCAGCCTCGAACCAAGGAGTGGGTTCGCCACGAGCTCTCGTTCATCCCCTGGCACCAACTCCCGATGAGGATCGGTCGTCACTAGCAGCGTCTCAAGCGGGAAGTCGTCTTTCCAAGTTGTCCCCCTTCACCAGGACTTCTAGTCGGAGGGACTCTGTAGATCAGAACAAACGACGTCCAACTCAGATCTCTGTCCGTGGGCAGCCCATCTCGCAGCCAATCGGATCGGCCACTCTTACCGAATCATCTGTGTATTCCGAGCAAGGCAACGTGTCTCCTCGCCTCTACAATCCCGGTCCACCTCCACTCACCCCTGGACAGAAGTCTGCTGCGGATACCGTGGAGGAGGTCGAAAAGAAAGGCCCTCCAGCCCCGTTATCCCTGCGCAGTGCCGCAGCTTCCAACAGTTCCAACACATTGCCGTTTCGCCAATTTTACAACGAGTCCCTAAGGAGCGCTCCTCCCACAAAGACCACATTTTTAGATCGGCGTGAGAGCATGTTGGGCGTCCACCCCAAAACAGGTGTCCCTCAGACACCTTACAGCCCGTACATGCCCTTCACGCCAATGACGCCGGTCACTCCTCGAACGCTCGTAACTAGGAAGGAGATGAAGAAGAACCGGAAGAAGGAGGGTCTGAAGGTTTTGAGCGAGGACGATATGGTCATGAGTGATGAAGATATGTGGGGAGAAATGAAGTGAGGCCCTGATGACCCCTGATGTTCTTTATTCTTTCCTTTTCTCTCTGTCTATGGCCTGGAATAGAACGGGTTATGGCACACCGGATCCCTCCAGCTGGCGTGCATTGTACATTATTAGAAACAATGAGACGAATTTCGTAGAGACCCAAATTGACACGGTTAACCTGCATTCTACAACAGAGTGTCTGCTTGAGGGTATGTCCAGATATTCTCGCCCTTAGGGGCATGTTCACCGCAAATCTCGCGGGCTGATTGGTGGGCTAGAGTTGGACGTCCTAGACATTGAAATGACATTGGAATTCGCGAACATAGACTTTGTCTACCTAAGAACTCAGCCCCTTGGCAAGGTATGGTGTTTCATTTCACCAGCAACATAACCTGTAGTATCAATGATTCACTTGATAAGCAGCAGACCCATATCAAAATTTCCCAGGAACTACTTTCCTTCTCTCACGCTCCCACTATTCTTCCGCCTTCTCTACGCCAGCAGAGGCCTAGCATTACAACTGCAACGCTCAACCTAGGGACCATCTAAGGATACCTCAAATCTGTCCAGACATCAACCGCCATCACTTAGTCATCATCCACAACATAGGCAGTCATAGGATTCAACGACGAAGATGCCCCTCACGGTCCTCACTGACGCGGACGTCCGCGAATTACTGCTCTCATTAGCCAAAGAGGACGCAGAAGAATTACAGCAGAGCCTCGCGGAAGCTTTACATTCATATTCGACAGGCGATACCAATTCACCATGCTGCGCATCGTTTCAACCACAACGGACGGTGATCAAGAAGAAAGGAATCACCACGGTATTCATGCCGGCTTCAACGGGCACGTCGGTCGGAATGAAAATAGTTTCTCTGGAGCAGGATCCGGGAAATCACAGCAAGAAATCATCAATATCCTCTTCCAATTTGCAAAGCATTACAGGGACACCGGATGTCAAGTCTCCCACGTCTGACATGGCCACCTTGTCGTTGTCTCCCGCATCTACCATGTCGTCAACTGGCAGTGGTAGCAGAGGTTCAGTCGATGGTGCCTCGTTCCAACCTCCCGCATCAATCGCAAGTTCTCAGAGCACTACGCCCAAAGGGTCAGTGACACTACTAGACTCGACCGGCAATCCGATGGGTATCGTCAATGCTGAAGAGCTCACGGCATTTCGAACAGCTCTGGCTGCCACTATGTTGTTACAAAAGCGGCAGAATGTCCACACAATAACAGTTTTTGGGGCGGGCAAGCAGGCTTATTGGCACATCAGACTAGCTTTGCTGTTCAGAGGCGACGAAATTCGACATGTTAATATTATCAACCGGTCGTTCGAAAGGTCCATTAAATTGATGAAGTCCTTCCAGATCGAGGACAGCTCCCATGGAAAGTGGCGACAAGACATCAAGTTCTCGTGCATGAGCCCCGAGTTCGGGGAGTATGGACGACTACTCAAGGAGGAGGTCAGAAAAGCGGATGTCATCTTCTGCTGCACTCCGTCACTTGACCCTTTGTTCCCTGCCGAGTTCTTGACGTCGCGGGAAGGTCAGCGAAAAGGCAGGTACCTTTCTTGTATAGGCGCTTATGCACCGCATATGTGCGAAATCCACCCGGACGTGTTCAAACTGGCTGTCGAGCCTGATCATGGACATCACCATCACAGACATGCTAAGCAAGGAGGAGTCATTGTTGTTGACAGCCTCGAATCGTGTCTAAAAGAGGCTGGCGAGATTATTAAAGCCAAACTGGGGCCAGAGCACCTCGTGGAAATAGGGGAGCTACGTATGAACATCCAATAACCGTGTTTCTCCGAAAAGACAACTAACGTGTGCTCTAGTGATGATCAGAAAATCTGTGATGAAAGAGATCGAGCTAGGAGGTACTGGGGAGCCTGGCCTACGTGAATGGTTGACTCGCGGAAATGTGATCTACAAAAGCGTTGGAATGGGTCTAATGGACCTAGTCGTCGCTGGTGATCTGATACGCCTGGCTAAAGAGAGAGATATCGGTGTGACGATCGAAGATTTCTGATTTTGGAAGCCCTCGTCATTGTTGGGCCATTGTCGACTATTTCCTTTACGTTGCGCGAAAACGCCGAACATACCAGCGCCTCATGAAACCCTTCCAAAAGGTCCGAATGGGGTCAAAGCAAGGGATGTCATTGATGAGACCATGAGGAACGGGGCCTATGCTATCGGCAGGGTCGGTTATGATGAAAGCTAATAGAAGGCAAGCATGATAAAAAGATGTTGTTTAGCTCTCTCTGTCCGGGAATTACCGTTCTTGAGGCATATGGAAAGTGCCCCGGCCTCGGACAGTCCTTATCGCCTATCGCGACGCCCAGGTCCAAGCGGGGTGTGGTGGGAGAGAGCCTCGACAGGGCATAAGTACCTCACCCACTCACGCCACTCTAAGCTTAGCCCGTGCGTAATACTGAACTTAATAACTGGGGACAGCGGTTTACTCGCATGCAGGTCAATTCCCGCTCCAGAACTACCTCTACAACGTACGCATATTTCTCAATTCACTCCCCGGAGACCACAGAGACAACCGGTAATCTGAGCCGTTGGCCGGAGAAATTGGTGGCCGACGAATAGGCGAGGGAAAATATGGTGAGCCATTGTTATGGTTGATCTACTATGTTATTGTGAACATTGTAAGTTGGTACTTTGTCGTTGTTCTTCAAGGTCGCGCTCCTACTGATGCGGCAAGGTCAAAAGGACAAGCACAGGACGACGCCTCTTTGGAATTGTTGAGACTGCCTGCGAACCAGACACCAACCTATCTTCCCAGGCCCTCGCCAATCCGATGATCTGAGACATAAGGAAAAGATGGTCCAACAGCAGGTACACCTGCCCAATGGGCAGATATACACCGTGACTCCGGTGTTTGGAGGCTTTACCTTCAAATCAAACAACCTCGACCTCCATCATTCTCCAATTCCTCCCGGATGGACGGTGATGGTGCAGACTGAAGACGAGGTAGACGAGGACGGGAGGATGAAGAGCCGAATATCAGTGAACCCGGACAAGAAAGAACCTAAAGACGAGGAGCCCGTGCAGAAACACACAGTGGTACATCGCTTTACCAAGCCTACTATCCAGAGCGACTCACTTTTCATATCCTCGATATCTATGCCCTCAAGCTCCGACTTTCGAAATAATGCTTCACCCACGAGGCATATTGCCATGATCTTATGGGCGACGTTGTGTTGGTACTTTCACAAAGAGCCTCCGAATCCTCACGCTCTCACAGATGCGTCTGCAAAGACTCCAGAGAGTGGACGGCCGAAGCTCGACTGGCGCATCAAAATCAAAAGAGAAGGCATTTTCAAGGGCAAGAATACTCTGCAGAAGCTCGAACGAATGGGTCTGATTTCAAGCGAAGACTCCTGCGTAGGCGCAGATACTGATGTCCGATTGCCGACTGGTTGGGGTGAAACCTTCGTGAGCAGACGGTCTTTCTGGCAGATTGACGCCAGAATCTTCCTGTACACTATGGCACCACAGCAACATTCCCCCTTTCCTCAAGCATCTCCTCATCCATCGAGGCCGTCCTCACCAGATCGGACGGTTGTTTTAAATCAGACCCCTACAGACCACGGGCTGCCTCAATTGGATGGACTTTCCGCAGGGATCGCTTCACCAGGCGGCCCTTTCAACTCGGGAAGTCATTTACCAACATACTACCCTGCGCCACCAACGCAGTTTATATATACCAACCACATTCGTCATCCTATCCGCCCGAAACCTCCTCGGCAAGGTGAAATGTTCTATGCACGCTATATACCGAGCTTACAGTCGTGGCTATCATTCCGGATACCGACACTTTCTGAAAAACCTTGTCCTCATCCCCATTTTCTGCCCGCGACAGGGTCCATGTCCTCAATCGTGGCCAGCCACACAGGAGGCGTCTCGGTTGCAACGTTACCGACGCTTGCCAACTTTGCGGACAGGCCGTGCGACCTCGATCTGTTGCATAAGTGGATGAATGACTCCCGTGTAAATGCAGCATGGGGAGAAGCCGGACCAAAAGCCCACCAAAAGCAATTCTTGGTTGACGGCCTCGAAAGTCGCCATTCGTTCCCAGTGTTTGGGTGCTGGGATGGCAAACCGTTCGGCTATTTTGAAATCTACTGGGTCAAGGAAGACAGGCTGGGCCGTCTCCTGGGTGGAGAGGTTGGCAATTATACCCGCGGATTGCACGTCCTGGTAGGGGAAGATGAATTTCGTGGCCCTCATCGACTCAAGGTCTGGCTGTCAGCGTTAGTACACTATTGCTGGCTATCTGACCCAAGGACCGAGACCGTGATGTTGGAGCCCAGGGTGGATAATACGAAGTAAGTTTGATCCTGGTGCAGACATGACGACGTGGTTGCTAACTGGTATACAGGTTAATAAATTATCTGAAGGAGGGTGGGTTTTACAAGACAGGCGAGGTTTCATTCCCACACAAACAATCCGCTGTAATGAAAATTGATCGAGACTCTTGGGAGGCCCCGGAACTGTGATAGTACTATATGTTGGACACGGTTTGGGGTTTTATGGTGAACTGCATATATTTCGATGTCAAGGCAGATGACGGGAATGGACGTATGCCGATAGCAGGCTCCGCTAGTCTTTGTTTGATTGCCTTATATTCAGGCTGGGTCGAGTTGTTCACTATATTTCGAAGCTTCCGTTGTGGCTAGATGCGTTTGATGTCTCAGAGCATGAGAGGACATCGCTCGTGGTTTGTCTGACTCGATGGACCTAAATACCAAGGTCAACATCCGCAAATCTTACCCCTCCATGGGATTTCCCTTTTGTCTTTCTCAATCATGGTCTTAAGCTATCGTCCAAAGATACCGCCGTGATGTCAGTGTCAAGTTCTACGTCCTGATTTCGGATCGGAGGGTGCGAAAGAATGATTCGATTGATTGACACTGGGTGTCTATCCCTGCAAACGTTTGAAGGTCGCGAGGTCCCGGAATATGCGATCCTTTCGCATCGCTGGGAAGCTGACGAGATCAGCTTGCAGGAATTGCAAGGCAACCTCAATCAACACAAGGCAGGCTGGCAGAAGCTTCGACAGTTTTGCCAATATGCAGAATCGAAGGGCCATCGCTTTGTTTGGATGGACACCTGCTGCATTGACAAGACTAGCAGCGCTGAACTCTCAGAAGCCATCAATTCCATGTTCAAATGGTATCGCCGAGCAAAAGTCTGCTATGCCTGTTTGTGCGATGTGCCAGCCAGGGGTGATCTAAGTGCTACTGAATGGACGAAGAAATTCAAATCCAGTGAATGGTTTACTCGTGGTTGGACTCTCCAGGAACTTCTTGCTTCTCGCGAGCTGATCTTTCTACCTCCGACTTGGGAAGGAGAAATCGGTACAAGAGCGTCACTGAGCCAAGAGGTGAAAGAGGTCACCGGGATCCCGAAGGAACCATTGAGTCGAGGTTGGTCTTTGCAGGACGGTTTCGGCGCACCTCGATTTACCGTTGCGCAGATCATGTCTTGGGCTTCAGCTCGTCGCACTACACGGACTGAGGACACAGCGTACTCTCTGATGGGCTTGTTTCACATAAATATGCCTTTGCTTTACGGAGAAGGGCTAAATGCGTTCATCCGGCTTCAGCTGGAAATCATGAGCAAGTACGACGATAACAGTTTGTTCGCATGGAAAATTCCCTCTTCCAGTCTGCATTTGGGCAGTAATCGGGCGCTTAACCGATCTCTAGATATACCAGAGGGATACTGGTGGGGAAGTCTCCTTGCTCCCACGGTTCGGTGTTTCAATCATTGTACCGGCCATTTCCTCCATCTAGAAAAATACGAGCACGGGCAACTACCGTCAATCTCTATGACCAACAGAGGGATCCAGGTTGATGGGTTGCTTCGGAGGCACGAGAGAAGCCGTCATGGAAGCCGCTGGCTACTGCCGCTGAATTGTGGCAGAGATGAGCTCTGGTCGCACCGATTTGGGATTGTGCTCGCTGGAAATGATCAGATAGCTATGAGAGTGATGAACATGCATGGCTTCGAAACTGACTTAGTGGACTGTGATCGCGATGCGGAAAGGGAAAAGAGGGCTGACTACGAGCATCGCAGGATTTTTGTCCCCCAAGCCTGGCCGGGCGACTTCGACTGAAAGTTGAACGCGAGTGTATCATGTCTGACAAGCGGGCTGTCAAAGTCCCCCTCCCATCGTTGTCTTCATCTTGGAAAGACCTATTGTGAAGGTCGTTCAAGATGGACAGTCTACATCCGTCCTGGAGTGGCACAGAGACGTCTGGACTTCTCATACCAGGCCTTTCGCCATGCGCCACATCACCCATGGACACTCCCTTTCCGCAATCGGTTGCCAACTTTCAATGGGCCTACCCGTGTCGACAAGCACCAACTTGGCGCCCATGGCGAGTGTACCTCCACAGCAATCGAAAAGACTGCCAAGCTCGAACCCCAATTGCAGCTCGATAAGTCCGACTTTCTTCTGCACCTCGTCCCTGGGGACATCGCCATAGAACAAGCTCAGATGCGGTAGATAGTCGTTCTTAGCCCACGTCTGTGCTTCGTCGCCCGAGAGTAACAGGCTCTGGCGTCTGCATGCCGATGCGAGTTTGACCAGATTCTGATCTTTTCTCGCTCGTAAAGTGACCTTCTTGAAGAATGGTTCTCCAGCTTCGAGCTCTTCGAGTTCGATGGTGACTTCGTCGGACTCACGTTTGAACTCGGGAAGAGCTAGGCTGTCTAGCCACTTTTGCGGTGAGTCGCCATACGTCTTTGCAGGGTTTACATCGGAGGTGATTGTTACGTGAGGGATAAAGTTGTTCTTTGGTGCATGAGGGAAGTCCGATGGCAGTGTGTTTGCAATGAGGTCCTGGACAGATTTGTTGAATGGGTGGTCAGCGCTGGGTGGGATGAGCCAGAGTGACGAATGCATCTTTCAACCACAATTGTAACACGGAGTTTATCTAGGAGAAGCCGAGACTGTGACTCGACAGAGAGAGATGGATGAGCCGTAATTTAGAGACTTGTCGTTGATTTGCACAGGGGTAGAATCAAATGCGAGTCAGGTATGGGGGAATAGATCTGTGTCGTTGGACGTGGGTGATCGTGGCTACGTAATGCCTACCTAGCGAGGCTAAGCTTAGGTACTGTAGTTGTGTTGCATTGCACGATGCCAGTTATCGCAATCACATCGAATTACATATCTTGGACCCTACACCAACATTGATTGTATTGTCTCTCTTTGAATGAGCGGACGTATCAGATTGGTATTGCGACCCACTGTCCTTGACATTGCGCAAGAGAACGGCTTCTCATGTGGAAGCATTGCCATTGCACGAAAGGTGTTTTATCTTAAACAGTTACCTCATGCAAGATCCTATTCTCCGCTCGGAGCCCTACCGAAAAAGGTTTCTACAGTAGCTTGCACCCTAGGAGCTGGAGGCCTGAGCTCCAGCTCTGCCTGTCCGTTGCCAGTTCCTTCGATAGTACAAGTGCCGGACTCAAAGCGTCCTGATTCCTCAACGATGTCGAGAATAATGTCTGGGGCTGGACTCCAGAAGCTGGCGTATTCACCTCTGCCACCTGATTATGTCCGTTTGCTCAAGCTCGAGTGCCGAAAAGGAAGTCAGGAGCCGCGGGGCGAGCTGATCAACCATCACATTGACAGGTTACCACCATATAGCGCCTTGTCTTATGCCTGGGGTGATCAGAATCCAGAACAAGGAGACCTCGGACTTTTCTGCGATGGGCAAGAACTAAGTGTGACTCCCAATCTTCATCGAGCGTTGCGCAGATTAGTCAAGTCAGGCGAGTCGGCTCTGTACTGGATTGACCAAATTTGTATCAACCAGTGCGATAAAGGCGAGAGGAGCACACAAGTGGGCATGATGGGCAGAATCTATGAGAGAGCCTCTCGGGTTGTGATTTGGCTAGGCGAAGCACCTTCAGACCTTAGGACTGCTCTCTCCGCGATTCCTGCGATCCTCTCAGCACTTCAAACGGTCTCCGGCACAGTCCTCATCACAGAAGCAAATTTTCGAGCTCTCAAGCTCCCAAAGCGCTCTTCACCCATATGGTCTACTCTCGGCGCACTTTTTGCAAGCAAGTGGTTCACACGTCTTTGGGTACTGCAAGAAGCTGTTCTTGCTAAAGAGATTTGTACACTTTACGGCGACGACGTCCTGAATTGGGAAGTGATTAGTAGCCTTGCTTCCGCAATTTTACAAGCGAATCTCGCGAGCTTTTTAAGAGGCGATTCAGGCCAATTCACAAAACCAAAAGATCAGGCAGATGGTGTGGTATCTTTGAACCATATTAACAGGTTGCGGGAGATCATGACCGCGAGGAAGTCGATCGAGTTCCCATTGCTGCTGGAGGTCGGTAGAACTCGACTCTGTGGAGAAGATGTCGATAGGATATACGGTCTTCTTGGATTGGTTGGCGAAAGACTCCGGGAACGCTCACTACCCATTGACTATCGCCTCCCAACGCAGAGGGTGTATACAGAAGTTTTCAAAACCATTATCACCACAGACCCCTCCCTGTACCTCCTTATTACTCCGTGCCGACGAGGCAAAGATCTCGGTCTTCCATCGTGGTGTCCTCACCTGGCTTATCCCTGCGCTGCTAATCCCTTAGGCACACTGGCACCCCTTGCTGAATATCGGGCAGGGTACCGGAAAATCTCAGAGATGCGAAGCAGAGTTGAGATACTTCCGGGCACCGATAGTATTCAAATTCCCGGTTTACTACTCGATGAAATATCGCTCGTAAAGCCAGCTCGTTGGAAATGGCCTTGGGGCCAGCAAGCAGATATTGCGCTCGAAACACTTGCTTGGGAGGAATCATGCAGGTCACTTGCAAACCAGGTGACCCACACCGATGGCCTTCCACAGCAGCACTGGCGGACTCTTATTGCTAATAAACTGTCGACGAACTCTCGGTGTGATTTGGAACTTTCTCGGGACTATCATGCAATGAAGACTTACCTGAGAGGAGTCACCAATGGAGAAAAGTCACAACTTCCCGGTGACGAAGTAGTAGCTATGATCAATTTCGCTACAGCTGTTGACAAAGCATGCTCCGGGCGCACATATTTCAGTAGCCGTGATGGCCGTCTTGGACTCGGTCCGGAAGATGCCCAACCAGATGACGTTGTTTGTGTCTTCTTCTCCGGTTCGACTCCGTTTGTTCTGCGTCCAATCCCGGGCAGAGAAGAGTACAACTTCATTGGTGAGTGCTACGTCGACGGGCTGATGTACTCAGAAGCTTTAGATATGAGAGATGGAGGAATCGTCGAGGATAGGAAATTCACTATTGAGTAATAAGCGTCGATACCAGGCGTCACTGATGAATGTGGGTGCTCTTCCTTCAAGCCAGCCAGCCATGCATCAGTCCACTACCACGAAAAAGACTCTTCAACGAGTCTGATGGACACCTTCTTGCCACGCTTTATGATGGTACACACCGCGTGCCTCACATCATCAGCCATACTCTCTGGGCCACTGACCAGAACGACAGAGTTCTGCCCTGTGCCAGCGAACCCTACCTCCTTTTCCAATTCGTCTCGCACATTCATTCGCTTGCCAATGAACACTTCTTTGTCAACGGCCGCCAGTTCTTCTGACATGGCGTCGACAAGGCTTCTGGTGCGGACACCCCAAAGAAGTTTGCTTCGGCCTGGATGGGCGCGCAACAGCGGCAAGACTGTGGTGATGCCCACACCTCCAGCGATGCAGATAAGCGTCGGATGCTCTGAGAAGTCTTGGTGCTGTCCGTATGATGACTCCACGAAGACAGGGAATCGAGAAGATGACCGAAGCAACGAGGTTAGACCTCCACGACCACGAAGGAGGAATGACATGGCCAGCTTCGGTGGTTGCATATGGTGGTCACCAGAGTCTTCAATCGATGGATGGCTGGACCTGGCAGCCGTTGTGGACAAGATGGCATCGGTCTTCTCAACATCAGCGGTGAGTGGTTGAAGCTCCTTCTTGTATGCGGAACGCTTTGGAACATTGAGCACAGTCGATGCCACCGAGAAAGGGTGGTTCTCCCACACACGCCATGTCAGCGTTGGAAAGTACAGATACGCATGTCCGTTGCCCCCAACACCCTCGACGTCGACGCGGATATAATCCTCGTCAATCACGGCGATGTTCGCCCATCGAAGCCCGTTACGAGCAAGGCGAGCGACTCTTAAGAGGCGATCGAACACCCACACCGCGATTGCCACGTATATCCACACCTCATAACCCCATTGATGCTCGAACCGGTCGTAGATGTGCAAGTAGCACCCTACAACGACCAGGACAGAGATGGCGATGTGCCAGAGCAAGAAGACCTCATACAACATTCGCCGAAGTGGTAAGATCGATGTAGGAAGCAAGATGGTCATGCCGATGGTGGCAATTGCGCCCCAATACCAATATGGAAGCTTACTTTCACTGCTGTGAGTGCCATCCACGACATAGATATGAAGGTAAATGAGAGAGTGTAGGACGGCCTGCAGTGTTGCGATCGCGGCAACATAGCGATGGAGTAGCACGAATGTTTCAGAATTCCAGTTGGTCAACCACAACAAGACGTTGTTGCGTCCTGCGTATAGGATGAGCAGAGGCACATTGGCAAAGCTGAGAACACCCATCCGGTTGGTCACATATGTTAAGATCTCTCGCCCTGCATCATCCGGCCACCAGGCATTTGGCTGCTTCGAAGAGTAGCCGCCGGAACATAAGATGACGTTTATGATGGTCAAGTAGAGTATGAAGAGCGCTTGGCCTCTTGTCGGCATACTGGTCAGTCCCCAGAGTATGGGGACCTTGTGGCGCAGGCCGATGGCGGGAGGGTCAATCATATAGGCATTGAAAGCACTTACCCAGTGCGCTGGGAATGGAATGGACCGGAAGAGTGAGAAGCCCATTGGGATGACGACGCCGGAGAGGAAGACGACAAGTCTGTAAATGGTTTTAGCTATGGCTTGTTGAAAGACGTGTGGACCTTGGAACTTACGCGTATCTCTCATGGAGATCTTCACCATTTTCGAAAGCGTTGTTAGCATTCCAGTTGGACTGGTAGTCGTCGTCAGAGACCAGCATCGCGTGATTCAAAGGGTCTCCCGATACGATGGTCTCGGTCGGTATGTCCTTGACTTTGGCGAGGGACTCCTCATAGGACTCTTTCGGATCAGGTTGCGCGGCTGCTGCTCCTGGAATGTTCATTTGCCACCACTGTTCGATTTGCCAGTCCTTCAAGTCTCCAAGGCTAGGATCTGTGGGACATCGCTGACTGATGCAGACAGCCATCGACTGGAGGAAGGCATCGTCCGTGGCGTAACATTCAGCGGATGTGGTAAAGTCAGAACTGGTCATGTCCATTCCTGCCATGCCGTCCACGTCCATGAAATCCGAGCAGTGCAAACGCGATGCGGAGAGCACATCTCGACATGAGGTGCAGCAGTTCGGAAAGTACATGTTGATTCCATAGCCAATAAGACCATGGCCACTGCGGCCTGCCGAGGTCATGCATAGTGAGATATGGACAAATGTACTGATGGCAATCAAGCGTGCAACAGTGTTAGCGGCCATTGTGTTTTGTTGAAGCGTCCTTTACACATCCACGTCTCGAGGGTTTGCAGTATGGCTCTTATATAGAACTTTGACACGCAAAGACAGGCATATAGGGCACCATTGATTGCTTGCTCGGAATGCTCAACCCCTGAGAAAAGCTCTGTAGTAACCTCAACGAGTATGCTAGTCGAGCATCTCCGTTAAGACGCCAAGTAAGTAGGCGACCCGAACCTGCTGGATTGGCTGGGCTCTGCGGTTAGTACAGAGAGAAACTTGCGCACTCGCAGCAAAGTGTGCCGTGAGCACGTTTTTCGTTCCGAGAAAGGTCAGTCAGATTTGAGAATGTCGTTGACATTTGCACGAAACAAGCATGAATGGTGCACGATACTTCACCTGCTCGCGCATCACCGAAGATCTAAGTCTCTGGTGTTCATGAAATGATGGGCTAGAAAACCAACTTTCGAACACGAGAGGGCAATTTGGTGCCTCTTCCTGCTGCCCATCCAGGCCTAGAACATGTGCAATGTGCAATGTGCTCTCAGTCGATCCGTAGGATAATAACCCTCGGCAGAAATCCAGTTCTGAGGATACTTACAATCGTTTGCGATGAAAGTCAACTTCTTGCCCTTGGCGTCAGAAGCATTGGTAGCTTGACATGCAGTGCATGAGCAAGTTTCAGACCCACACCACTCGCTGTCATCGTGCGAACCGCCACAGTCTCGTCCAGACGAAATCGTGTGAATCCTAAGGAAGTGTGCAATGAGCTAACCAAGAATTTCAAGCTTGCCGTTGTGCTCCTTCAGCTTCTGTCGAACCAGGGGCAGTGGCAGTGGCAGCGGCCGCATAGCTGATGTATGTGTTTGCTCATTTTCTCGTTCCGGTCAAAACGATGATGAGACCAACCAAGGATCCCATGATCCAAGCCCAGGGAGCCCAATCCATGGCTTCTACGGCTTTGACAGATCCTGCTCGTGGTAAGAGAAAGCAAAGCACAAGTGTCTCCAGTCACTGTCACGTAGAACATCGCAGACGCGTCATCCGTAACAGGCAGGTTCGCCGAGCGCGTTCCGTTTCGTCCGAGACCACGGTACGTACCTTGATTTCTATGCATACTGAATTATCACAAGTCACCAGGAGATGAGACCATTCGAACCGCCATCTCGGGCTGGTGCACAATGGTTCTCGGCTGGTCTTGCTTCATCATTCCCAGATCTCGATTCCGACGATGATAACAACTTGTCGGAACTTCGGATTTGCAATGGCGATCTTACACCAGGATGCAAGGTCTTCCAGGTTCCCAGGGAGGCGAGTTCTGCGATGACTCAACTCACTGTTGCACCTGATGCTCAAGACCCCTTTGATATAGGAGGAGATCTCAAGGATCAAGTGCTCGTCTTTCAGTACAAGGGCAAATTTCATGCTATTGATCATGTGAGTAAGGCATACCAAGGACCAACTACGCCTTCAGAGACCTGACTCATGTTGTTCAGAAATGCCCTCATGCATCATTCCCTTTGTCGCAGGGCAACCCTTTTGACATTGAGGATTTTGGAGTCATCCTCAGTGCTGGACTGACATGTTCGAAGCACGGCTGGTCTTTCGACCTGTTCTCTGGGATGTCAGACCGTGGGAAATACAAACTGTCGGTCTGGGAGGTTCAATTGCGCGACACGACATCCACTGGCAAGGCTGAAAATGCCTTAGAAAACACGACTAGGGAAGTTTGGGTGAGGAGAAAGCAACGAATCGGCTAGGCCGCTCGATTTGTGACGCTTCAACGGCCTCGACAAATTTTCCGCAAAATCCAAGTTACAGTTGGAAGCTTCTTCAAAGTCGTATCTATATCCGCAATGGATCTGCGACACCCTCGCCATTACATCTTCAGATCGGACGCGCAATAAGGACCTTTTCCCTTGAAGCGCCTCCATCCGCGACACGACGGATCTCTTCGATACCCTTCCCCGCTCCTTGCACTATAGTGTTGCGCAGTATCGGCTTCCAGAACTCTTGGTGATTTTCTACGAACCAGTCCAGATACTGTTTCATTCGAAATGGAAATGAAGGGTCTTGCGAAACAATACCGCCCCAGAGACAAGAGTCACCATACGGACGGATACCAATACAGAGTTTCCAAGCCGGGTCGTGATCCACAGGAAGAACGGAGGCAAATAACAATTCCTCTGCCGGGACGTCGTCGGAGACACAGCGCCTGGCCAGATTGGGCGTATTATCGGCAATCTCTTGTTCGGAATCCCCAAGTTGGCCTAGGCCGGCACTTACAGCATCAAAGACGACGGTGAGCTCCCTGCCATTCCGGGCGACAGCCTGTTTGATATTCTCAACGACAGCCGGACTATTGTAGTCGAAGACTTGCGCAGCTCCAATCTGAAGGAGGCTTTTGTGGTTTCTTGGAGACGCTGTGGTGAAAACTGGCTCAAATCCCGCAGCTTTGGCGACTTGAATGGTGGCAGCCCCAACGGTGGATGCACCTCCCCAGATCAAGATGGGAACGCCCGTCGCATCACGGCCGTCCAGTCCTGCGGCAGGGAAACCGAAGCCGAGTGTGTTGAAAAGAGCATCGGCGGCAGTGCCCACCGCAACAGGTATCGATACAGCATCCTGATCGCTCATACCGTTGGGCACTGCCCAAGTTGTTTGCGTCCTGGATGCCAGTCAGCACCTAACCCCGTGACCATTGAGAGACATGGTCGAGTGACAGAGACGGCTCACCCGTCAGCTATGAGGTAATCTTGGTGTGCACCAAGATACAATGGTCGCTGGCGTCCAAACAGCGCCGTGCCAAAGAGGTCTTGGCCAATCTTAAAGGGACTCAAATCACCCACTTCGACCACAGTGCCGACCCATTCGAGGCCGGCAACGGAACCACAGAGACCGACATACGAGTGCTTGAGATCTGCTGGATTGATGGCCGAGTACTTGACCTTGACGAGAGCCTGGTCCCCAAGTGGCTTGTAGTCTTCCGTAACGTCTTTGATGGAGAGTTCTCCATTCTCGCCAAGAAAGATGGATCGCCTTTTACCAAGATGCATGGTATTTTGGAGAATGGATGCAGGTATGATGGATTGTAATGCAAATTGCTGTGTCTGTCTGCTTCAATTCATCCATTTCCACTACATGAAAAACGACCTGATATACTTCCTTTGCTCCTACATCGTTCAAAGCCTACGGCGTTCAATTGTCCCGTTTGCACTGCTAATTGATAAGCTACAGTCCCAAACGCTGTTAAAAACTCTCCGAGGGACAGCTGGAGACTAGTCGAAAGAACTAAGTGGCTTCCTTTGTAAAGTAAGAATACTGGAGACTTGAATACTAATCAACAAATGCTCACATCAGTACCATAGTATTGAGGCGACGGCACGTGACCATATATCTACGGTCGATCATTGGGCCATTTGACTCCAGCTGGTTTGGCCGGAGTCATTTACAACTCCGCAAGTTCTGTGCGGATGTCGAACACTGAATAAATTTCCTAGAGCCTTGCATCTGGCGCAGTTCTTGTACAGGCGTTGTGTTGGACTTTCGGTCAGGTCTTATTACATTTGCGCCATCATGGCGACGCAAATACCAGTCGACCCGACGGTCAGCTCGTCAAATACCCTCAAGCTCGAAAATGTAAGTCCCCTGCACACGACCGCTATGACCTGGTACTAATCGCGCCGGGTCAGACTCACAACCGAGACGTCTTGATCGCAATTGAGAAGAAATATCAGGAAGAATGGCAAAAGAACAAAGTCTTCGAGTCAAATGCTCCTACAACCGCCGAGATCCCATTCAATTCAGTGCCGGCTGCTGAGATCCGAGATAAACACCCAAAGTTCTTTGGTACATTTGCATACCCTTACATGAACGGCTCCCTACATGCCGGACACAGTTTTACTGTCAGCAAAGTCGAGTTTACCGCAGGCTTTGCTCGATTGACCGGAAAGCGAGTCCTCTTTCCACTCGGTTTCCACTGCACTGGCATGCCAATCAAGGCTTGCGCAGACAAATTAGTCGAAGACGTAAGGAAATTTGGGAAGAACTTTGAAAACTACCATGATGATGAAGAAGACGAAGACGAGACGAACGGCGTGGCGATTGCTCCCACACAAGGAGTGGTCAAGGACGATATCACAAAGTTCAAGAGCAAGAAGAGTAAAGCTGCCGCCAAAACGACCAAGGCGAACTACCAGTTCCAGACGATGTTGGCCATGGGAATACCAAAGGAGGAGATTCACAAGTTCGCCGATGCAAAATATTGGCTCCAGTACTTTCCACCTCTATGCCAACAAGATCTGATCGACTTTGGAGCCAGGATAGATTGGCGAAGGAAGTTTGTCACCACAGACGCAAATCCTTACTACGATGCTTTTGTGAGATGGCAGATGAATCGGTTACATGAGCTTAACAAGATTCTGTACGGCAAGCGATACACCATCTACAGTCCCAAGGACGGTCAGCCGTGTATGGACCACGACAGAACAAAAGGTGAAGGTGTGGGCCCAACCGAGTATACTGCGTTAAAATTGAAGGTCAAAGAATGGTCTCCGGAGGCTGTAAAAGAGGTCGAGTCGAAAATACCAAAGGATGCGAATGTTTACTTTGTGCCTGCAACCCTCAGACCAGAAACGATGTACGGCCAAACCTGCTGTTTCGTCGGACCTAAGATCAAGTATGGTGTCTTCAAGGTCTCAGAAAAGGAGTATTATGTCGTGACAAAGAGAGCTGCATGGAACATGGCTTTCCAGGGTACTTTCTTCGACCATGACCACTTCCCGCGAGATCAAAGCGAGTTGCAGGCTGTGGTAGAACTGCCTGGTTCTGCATTCGTGGGTACTTTGGTCATTGCCCCACTGTCAGTACACAAGGAAGGTGTTCGGATATTGCCTATGGAGACAGTTTCAGCAACTAAAGGTACCGGTGTGGTCACATCTGTTCCTTCCGACAGTCCCGACGATTTTGCGACTGTGCGAGATCTGGCTAAGAAGGCTGAATTCTATGGCATCAAGAAAGAATGGGCCGAGCTCGAGATCATTCCAATCATCGACACACCAGCATATGGCAACCTTGCAGCCAAGTATCTGGTTGAGACGAAGAAGATCCAGTCTCCGAAAGATGCGACCTTGTTGGCTGAGGCTAAAGATTTGGCATACAAAGAAGGTTTCTATAACGGAACCCTGCTTATAGGCGAATTCAAGGGCGAAAAAGTCGTCGAGGCCAAAGACAAGGTCCGAAATGCGCTGATCAAGTCTGGCGATGCATTCCCTTTCGCAGACCCTTCCGCCGAAGTCATTAGTCGAAGTGCTGACGAATGTGTGGTTGCTTATGTTCCTCAATGGTTCTTGAACTATGGCGAGAACGACAAGGAATGGCAACAGCGCGTGGTGAATTACGTCAAGGACAAGGACGGTCTTGAGACATATACTCAGGAATCAGAAAACCAGTTCGTCGCTAATTTGGAATGGTTGAACCAGTGGGCGTGTGCAAGAACCTATGGTCTTGGTTCAAAACTACCTTGGGATCCACACTTCTTGGTCGAGAGTTTGAGCGACAGTACGATATACATGTCTTACTACACGATTGCACACTTTTTGCACGGTGACATGTTCGGAAAGACTCGGGGCTTGCTCAACGTCAATTCGGAACAAATGACTGACGAGGTCTGGGATTATGTTTTCACCCGCACGAAAGATATTGAGGCTGTGTCGAAGTCGTCGGGTATCCCAGTCGAGGATCTCCAGACAATGAGACGGTCATTCGAGTACTGGTATCCTCTCGATATGCGAACCTCCGGAAAAGACCTGATCCCTAACCACCTTACCTTCTTCTTGTACATACATCTCGCACTTTTCGATCGCGAATATTGGCCACGGTCAGTGCGGTCAAACGGACATCTGTTGCTCAACGGAGACAAGATGAGCAAATCAACAGGCAACTTCCTGACCTTGAGTCAAGCAGTAAAGAAATTCGGTGCAGACGCTACGCGGATAGCACTCGCTGACGCTGGCGATGGCATGGAAGACGCGAACTTTGAGGAGAAGGGCGCCAACGCCGCCATCATGCGGATGTACACGCTCAAGGACTGGATCGAGGACACCTTGAAGGAAGAGAACCTGCGCAAGACACAGGGAGATGTGGTTTGGGACAAGTTGTTCGAGGATGAGATGAATCTGCTGGTCCACGAAGCGTACCAGCATTACTCAGAGTAAGATCCCCTTCATTTTCATTCCTAGGCAACTGCTAACGGTGACCACAGCACGAACTACAAGCTCGCACTCAAGTCTGCACTCTACGATTTCCAGTCTGCCCGTGACTTCTACCGAGAAGCATGCGCATCAGGTGGAACACCCATGTCACGACCATTGGTCACGCGATACGTCGAGTTACAGTCTCTGATCATTGCGACAATCGCACCACACTGGGCCGAACACATGTGGCTCGAAGTTTTGGGCAAGAAAGGCTCAATCCAGAACGCACAATGGCCCGAGGTGCCTACGTCGGACCCTTCATTGACCGCGATGCGTGAGTACGTCAAGGGTACGTCCAGCAATATCACATCTGCGGAGGCGCAGGCCGCGAAGAAAATGGCCAAGGGCAAGAGCGCGGCGTTTGACCCGCGCAAACCCAAGCGCATCACTATCTTTGTGGCGTCGAACTTCCCGGCCTGGCAGGACAAGTATGTTGAGCTTGTGCGTGAGATGCTTGAGAAGACGTCGTTGCATGACGACAAGGAATTGAACGGGAAGGTCGCGAAGATGGGCAAGGGGCCGGAAATGAAGAAGGCGATGCCGTTTGTGCAGGCGCTGAAGAAGAGGCTTGTCGTGAATAAGGAGGCTCCTCAGACTGTGTTTGAGCGGAAAATGCCGTTCGATGAAGTCGAGATTGTCACGGAAATGCGGAAGGGGCTGATGAGAGCTACGGGCTCCAAAGACGTTAGTATCGTGGTGGTTGGTGAGGATAAGAGTGGATTGCCTTCTATGGCAGAAAACGCTATCCCGGGCTCGCCGACATTCTTGTTTGAGAATATTGAGGAATAGAGCAGGGATGATGAAGCGGTGAAATGAAGACGCTGTGGGTGGTGCAAAAGACAGTGTACATCACGTGTTTGCGTCGAAGAGCATGAGCATACTTCAAGAGCACAATAGATGAGCTTCAGCAGTCCTGCCCCCAGCCTTTTGTTAGATCTACTTGCTCCCTCAAGATGAGATAACATGAAAGGAGTGTTTCTTCTCTCGAAACATTCATGTTATACTCGACATATTGGATAGTAACCAGTTCTACACATGACATAACGTGGCACAATTTTCTCAACCATTAAATTTTGAGAGTAAATTATCAACAAAGTCAACCACTCCTTATATCATTGTATATGCGCTTTGTATCTGCTCAATCCAAATATGCACTCTAACCCAACCCAAGCAAAGCATGCCTGCACCTAGCTTAGGAGGCAACCTCCTTCCCAGGCGGCAAATGGCTGTTCAACTCCGCCGCACTAGGCACAGCCTCCCGGCCCAACGTCTGTTGATGCTCGACCGTCGCAATAGCAGACTGCAGCGCACTGTTGACATCGATATGGAAGAACGGCCTGTTCAAGCCCTGCACGACAACAACCTTCTTCGTCGACGCGCGGGCATAAGCCTTGCTATTCGTGATCTCGCGCGACAATTCATTGCCGTTGCCAGCACTGGTACTTGAATCGGTGGACTCCTTTTCGTACTGGTGGCGGTGGACGTTTTCGGACGTGACGACGCCGTCGCTGCTGGTGGAACGTCCGTGTTCCTCATCAGGTTTCGAAGGATAGTGGGATAGACGTCTGTTCGTGTCCATCTCCGCGGCTTCGGCAGCAGAATAACTTCCTCCGATCTCGGCGACGCTGAAAATAGGTTTCCATCTATGGTACTCTTCCTGACCGGCGCTGGGGTAGCCGAATCCTGCGGATGTCAGGGCGCGCTTGGTCCAGCGGTTGTTGATGCAGGCGAAGTGCCATTGGACGCTCTCTGGGGAAGTATATCGGTCGAGCTGGTTGCGAATATCAATCAGATTTTGAATGGATGTGATGTCGACGTTGTTGACAGACGAAAAGTCGAGGATAACAGCCTTGAGTGTGGGCAGGTGAGACCTGTCAGGCTCGGACTTGCCGCGTTGTGGACCCGGGTTGTTCCATGGTCTGTCACCCGGTCGTGGGTAGGAGGATGTGTTGGTGCGGCGTGTGTTAGCGAAGATATATTCCACAAGATAATCAGTGTAGTGGTTCGCGTTGGGGTAGTTGAAACCTTCGGAGAAGCGGTAGATGAAGACTCCGGGGTAAGGTCCTTCGACTTGGATCGAGGGGTTTGAACCGTCACGATGGTCGAGAGGCAGGAAGATCTCGCGCGCGGAGTCCTCAGCTCCGTCCTGGTTGTCGTGGAATTTGTCTTCGAGTAGATGATCCCCGACGACAGAGTGGATCTTGACTTTGCCGACGAAGTGACCGCGGGCCTTGACCACACGGAATAGGAGGACTGCAATGCTGACACAGATGGTGGTGTAGATACCGTTCTCGATGGAGGAGAAGATGGTGACGAACACACCCGCGAAGAAGATGAGAACCTCCAGGGGTGAGACTCGCCAGAATTTGTAGAGAGTGTTGGGTGGAGTGATCAGGTCTCCGACGGCGTGGATAATGACGGCCGACAAAGATGCGCTAGGGATGTAGAAGAACACCGCGGGAAGGGCATAGATGGCCAGAAGAACCACAAGTGCAGTGATGAGACCGGCAAGCGGTGTTCGCACACCAGCTTTGGACTTGATTGCTGTTCGCGAGAAGGAGCCGGTGGCAGGGTATGCTCCCAAAAAGGGACCCAACAAGTTTGTGACGCCGATGGCCACCAGTTCCTGAGACGGGTTGATGGTGTAGTTGTTGACACGACCGAAAGACTTGGAAATAGCAATGTGCTCAATGAGAAGAACAATAACCGTCACAGGGATTTCACTCGCGAAATAGCTGATGATTTTGGTGTTAATTGTTGGGACAGCAGCGTTTTGGAAACCTCGAGGCACCGTTGACAGGATCGCAAAGATAGGCTTCTTGCGATGATGACGGTTCACAAGCCAGCTGATCATGGTGTATAACAGAATGACAAACGAAGTCCGGAGTGTCGCAAGGAAGAACCACAGCTTGGCTTTTTGGGGATATCTCTTTGCCATCCGATTGCAGGTGAAGCGGATTGCATAGAGCAAGAAAAGAGCACTCAAACCCATTGCAGCATCAATCTTTGTGTGACCCAGATACTTCAAAGTGTTGATGATGACCAAGTATGTAGAGGCTCTGGTGTTAAAGCCAGTGACTTTGATACCCATCATGGTCGGCACCTGGCCAACTGCAATGTTGATCGCTGATCCAGTCATATAGGCGGAGATGGCAGTCAGAGGGATGAAATCGACAATCCAACCACATCGAACGAGACCAATGAAGCTGATGATGGCACCGGCAATGATGGAGAGAGCTGAAGCAATGACATGTCCCGGAATGTCTGGATGTTCTTGTGCCATCTTGAGAACGATATTTCCGGTGATGGTGGACATGACTGCGACTGGACCGATGGTGATATCCTTTGATGTGGCGAAGAACCAGTAGATCAACACTCCCATAAAGGAAGAATATAGGCCGAATTGGACAGGCAGTTCCGCCAGTTTGGCGTAAGCCATACCTTGAGGAACGACGACTGCGCCCACAGTGATACCGGCCACAAGATCTCCGTAGAGCCATTGCAGGTTATAACGAGTAATCCACTGGAGGAAAGGGAAGAGACTGCGAACGTAACGGAGCCAAAAGGCGCTGGAAGGGACTAGGTCGCGTAGCCAGTCGATAGTTCTTGGTTCTTCTTCCACATATGTGTCGGCGGTATTGACTGAGTAGGTGGATTCACCTCGTGTGATGGCTTCCTTATGTGCTGTACGCTCGCCAAGGTCGAGTCCCAAGACCTTGGCCAGGCCATGACCAAGCTTGGAGGAAGACGACGCCATTGCAACGTTCTCTCAGTCTTTGTTTGAGCAATGGACTGGATAGAACTCGCGGTCGGCTGTTAATGAGAGATGCGACCGACGAGGTCTGCTTGAAAGATCAAGGAAGGACAGGCGTAGGGCTGGGCCTTATTGACTCTCGGCAGATCCTTTCGAAGAGGGTGGGGCGAGCTCTGCAAGGATCGGACCAGGACAAGATTCTGGCTGCCACTCTAGGTCGGAAGGTTTGATGCGCCAAGTCGTATAAGAAGAGCTGCTGGTTGCGACAGGTAATGGTAATGAGATGTGAGTGGCGGCTTTCAGAGAGCCGTCGCGGTCCGATTTTTCGCAGCGCTGTCGGACGTCACAGTCGTAGGGTAAGGATAATAAATATGTATACGTATGCGGAGCCCACCACAGGGAAGTGACCGTCCCACGGTATGAGGTGGCCCAAAAGACGCGGCTTCCCCCGAAGCCTTGATCTTTTGTTGGATATAAATGGTTTATATCAAGGGAAGGTGGAAGAAATGCCGGTCCGCAGCCAGAAGACCAAAGACATATGATATATATTGACGCGGTGATGCCAGGGTCAGCCTGTCTGGCCCTACTTGTGCTAGACAGGATAAATCTAGCGAGGACCAGCTGCAGTCTGCCTGCTAATGAAGGGCAGATCTGGTCTCGGCAGGACCCTAAGGCAGTTTGAGTTTGGTGGACATTATTGATCTGGGAAAAAGAATGCATGGGACGAGCATGTAGAGAAAGGCAAAGAGATTTCGCCATCGTGAAGGACTGGAGCTATGATGAAATTGGGGGTCCCAAGACGATGTCGTGATCGCGGGAGAGAGCCTTGATAGGGAAGAAGTCTACGGCAACGCTCGAGCGCCGCGGGACCCAACGACGATTCTGTGCCCCATTACGGAAGGCCAAGTACGTGGTGGTTGCCGGAAGCAAAGGAATAGACAGCCAGATCTTGTATCAATCGACCCTAAGGTGGACAAATTGAATATGACAACGAGAGGAGAGGAGAGGCGGTCAAACGCAAGGCTATCTCATGGAAATCACCAAAAGTTTTCGATCTTGTTGGATGATCCTTCCTTCAACTTTTTGTTTGATATCCTCAATTAATAACCCACGGTCCAGAGCTTGCGATATCGTGGCACAGAGCATCGCATGGTTTTTTACTTCGATTTTGCTTTGATCTTTACTAAGTAAAATTCTATTTGTTGTGATGTGATTTCCCGCTTTTGGTACCTGAGAACTGGTACTTCCACATCCCGGCCGCCATGCGTACGTGCTTTGTGCGTCCAGGCGAGCCCTTTCCAAATCCTCAAAGTCATTTTGAGCTCAGCAATGAACTTCCGTGGAATCCAACTGTGTTACGAATCGAGTTTTGGGTGGAGGGAAAAAATCTCTGAATGTCCTCGTCACCATCGACCTCTGTGAAAGGAGCAAAATGGCGTGCTCGACGTCTTCTCGGCTGTGCCCCTGCTGACCCACCCCAGAATGCCAGGTCCCGTCCGCTTTCGGCCTGTCATATTGCAGTGTGCCATTTCACTTCCCGGTATGCCTGGAGCCTCCTATCCAATGACTAACACGGTGCCATCTTTGGCGGAGTCTAGCATTGGTGCTAAAAGCTGACGCGATTTCCCGCCATAATGATACCATCTGAATGTTCACACACCTCACCAAGAATATTCGAAGCGGTGAAACTGGTGGCTGATGTTGGCATATGGAACGCTCGTCGCCCATGCTCCAATAAAGTCAAGCATTTGCTCTCGTGCTTGATATGCATTTGCACCAATCTTGTGCGGGAGAGGACTTTTAACAGTTAATGAAGTTCAGGTTGCCGAATCATCAATTACATGCTTCTAGCCCGGAAAAGGTCTCCATGATAGGCAAAAGAGGTAAGTCGAGTCTGATATTGGATGAACGGGAGCACGAGTGTCTTGATCAGGCTGTATTTCGTCTTATCACACGACAGCGACAGCAATACAAGCATATATCATGAGGAAATCACGCCTTTGTTGTCGTCCTTGCAACCATTCGATGCTATCTCCTCAACCTTGTACAGCTCCCAGTCAACACCGCGCCGTGCTCTATCGATGGCAAGACGTTATCCCATACCTCTGCTCTATGGTGCAAAGCACGGCTATCTAGTATTCTCAGTAACTCGATGCCATGTGTTCAGCCAGGGAAAGACCTCCAATAGCAATGCCGCAAGACATACATGCCGCCGCCTTCATGTGATAACGCCATCGAAACGCCATATCGTGCCATTTGCAAACCTTTCCAATCCATACCTCACTCCATGCAGCTGCACCGATGATGGAAACAGGTAGGTTGAATGCAGAGTTCCCCACGCTGGCTAATGCATAGACGTCAAATCACATTCGTGATTGCCCATCATTTCGTCTACTCTTCCCACTCTTCGTCTGACGTTCTTGTTTCGTCTATTTCGTATCACATCATGGCAGAAACCAATTGCGTTGATCTCGAGGCGATCACTGCGAGGCACATTGCATTCTCTCTGCACCTGCGGGAATGCCATCTTCGTCGTCTTCATCCGTTGCGCCTTGTGCGCGCGCCTGCTGGCGAGGGTCGACATCTTCAAGATCGTAGTCCTCAGTCATGGAGTCTGGAGGCGGAAGCTTCTGCTCCATTCGCGGCGGCAGAATCTGTTCCAGGAGCTCGACATTCTGGACTTGGGTCTTATCGGGGAATTTGACGTCGAATTGTATGTAAAGATTTCCAAAGTCGTGGTGTCTAAAGGATGGCATGCCTTGGCCTTTGATGACCTTGATAGCACCTGGTGCAACGTTAGCAGTTTGTACAAGTAAGGGTGGCTTTCATGTATGAACCTACCAGGAGTGATGGGCTCGCCGGGGAAGATATTAACTGTCAACCAGCGTTCATCCAGGTGCTCGACATAGATTTGACCGCCGGCCAAAGCAGTCAAGAGGTCGATCTCCGCATGGTAGAAAAGGTCGTCGTCCTTGCGTTGGAATCTTGCATGTGGCTTCTGCTCAATTTCGAAGACAACATCACCAGCGAGAACGCCGGGTACCTGGTCACCCTCGCCGCGAAATTCAATCTTGTGACCGCTCTTGACACCGCGATCTACATGGACATGCAGAACTTTGCGCTCGACGATCGTCTTCTTGCCCATGCAACGTTTGCAGCGATCCCGCTCACGGATAGTTTCTCCCTCTCCTTGGCAGTCAGGACAGATGGTCTGGAAGCGCTGAATCATGGGTCCCATTTGTCGCATCATGGTTTTCATGCCTGCGCCGTTGCAGCCGGTACATGTTTTGACCGCACCCTCTTTACCACCACGGCCCTCGCATGCCGGGCAGATGACAGATTTTTGCAGAGCGAGCTTCGAGACTTTCCCGCGGTAGATATCTTCCAAGGAGACTTTGTGAACATGGTGAATTGTTCTAGCCTTCTTTGGGCCAGATTCCCTCATGCCGCCGCCGCCAAACATGCCGCCGAACGCTGAGCCACCACCAAAGAATTGGGCGAATAGGTCTTCTGCGGCCATACCGCCTCCCATGCCGCCTTGCTCGAGACCTTCCTCGCCATATTGGTCGTATAATTGTCTCTTTTGAGGATCAGACAAGACTTCGTAGGCTTTTGAGAGGTCCTTAAATTTGTCAGCCGCATCGGGGTTGTGGGCATTTTTATCTGCGATATGTCAGACCCCAGCTCACGATTGTCGGAGATGAAGCATTTGTCCTTACCTGGGTGGTGTTTAAGGGCGCCCTTCTTGTACGCAGACTTCAGTTGCGCCTCCGAGGCTGAAGGGTCGACCTTGATGATTTGTTAACGAACGTCCACAGAACTCGCCCCATGGACATTCACATACCCCCAGAATTTCATAATATTTGGTATCCTTGACCATTTTGTCTGATGTCCGTTTTTATTAGGAGCGTCAGAGAGGGAAGATAGCGACGTTTGACGACGAGGCAGGGGATTGAGTGGAGGGGTTGCGGCCTGTGACTAGCGGCTACTTGCGACTCAGTGAGGACCAAACGAGGGCGTTGATCTGAAGGACTACACGATACCAAGAAGATTGGGAATGAGACAACAAACACACCGGGCGTCTTGAAACACAGGCAGACAGTTATCACAGGCTTTCAGAGAAGTCAGCCAGGAGTATTATTAAATTTCACTTGCGTTGCCGCGCAGGGCACGGCCAACTGGGGCGGCGAAAACTGCTGCTGCAAATCATGCCAAGCGAGTAGATTCCATGGATTCCACGGGGTTCCTCAGGCTTCTCCGAGCCCATCTTAGCGAACATTGGGCGGCCTTTCTGCACTTCACAACTCACAATTGTGATGCTTTATCTGCAGAGAGCGAGAACAATAATGAGAATGAAGACGAGAACTGTACTATATGTCTTGATGCATATACCCAAGGTCGCAGACTTGTGAAGTGGCAGCCAACGCACTCACTGAGGACTCGTAGAAGACGCTCCTCCACAAGGGACGCTCTAGATCCCATGCTGACACCATTCCTGTTAGGGCATCGCTATCGGATGAGATCTGTAACATTTGTCCAATCATACGAATGGTCTGAATCCCACACCCCAGAGACCGAGGGCTGGCCGTCAATGACGTAGTTGTTGCATTATTCTGTATTCAAAGAACTGCACAACTCGTTATTGCTGCGGGCAAAAGTCATCGTCAAGTCCATTGACAACTAGACAGACCATAGGGTTGAAGTATGGTGTCCATTGTATATGAGCATGGCCACCACGACATTCCGGAACACTCATATATCCGCTTTACTCATCGCTTCTGGTAATCTGCCAGGGGTCTTTCTCATACGTGCTTAAATCGCAGCATCAGCCGGTTGCTTCTGGGCTTCGTTGTGTACGCATCGATCTCCTCGATACCGTCGTCGTCGACGATTTCCGTCGTCCAATTGGTATAAATGGCAGCAACAAGCAACTTGATCTCTTGCGTCGCCAAATTGCTGCCAATACACATTCTTCCCCCACTGCCAAATGCCCAAAACCATCGGTGCATTTCCTTCAAGTGTTCTTCCGATGTGTGGGACGGGAGCCAGCGGTAGGGATTGAAGGTTTCCGGATTAGGAAACACAGCTTCGTTGCGATGCAGAGAGTATGGCATCGATGAGACACGCACGCCGCCAGGAATTCCCGTATAGGGACCAAGTGTGCTTCCGCCAGGCACATGAGGGGAGATGCGAGGTTCAATACCTGGGATGGGCGTATGTAGCCGCAATGTCTCCATATAAATTGCGTGCAGCAGGGGTAGAGCGTCGATTTGTTTAGGTTCTGGTAAGTTGAAATCAGCCATGTGGCGCGCAGGCATGGGCCACTGAATCGCTGGTATCAAAGCCGAGACTTCGTCGTGAAGCTGTTTCTGCAGTTCGGGGTTCTTGCTCATTTCCCAGTAAAGGTAAGTCAAAGCAATCGCAGACGTCTCGTGGCCAGCACCAAGTTGGTCAAGCATCTCGCTGTAGATCTCTGCCGTCGTTGTGTCGTCCTCATTCTGCTGGAGATCATCATGGCGAGTGGTGGGGAGGATCACATCAGACACTGCTTTTCCTGCGAGCGGATCCTTTTCACGCAGTTTGCTGATGCCCTCTTTGAACTGCTTGTACACGATTGGCTCGTCTCCAACGTAAGGGGTTGCTACCTGGGCAGTAGTGGAAAGGTATTTTTCAGCTGTACGGCACATATTGGCGTTCCACTCCTCAAGAGAAGCATTGGCATCGTCGACGAACTGCGGCACAATTTCCAGAGCGAATCTACGAGTGAAATTCTTCAACCAGGGAATCTCAGCGGAGAAGAACTCGTAGTCTCGTCTGCAGTGATATTCGTGCATGACTTTTCGTCGAGTGGCGATGTCTTGGGTGAAGTTTGTGCCAGCTTGCAGACCAAATTGATATGCAGACATGAAATCCATCGCAAATGCATTGTTCATATCGTGCGCATCGTACGGCTGGGCAGTTTCAGACAGACTCTGAAGCAGAGGCAGGTAACGTGTCGATAACAGCTTGTGCGAGTTGGCAGCGACCTGCGTAGAAGAGGCAATGTATGACTTGGAGTACACATTGGCCATGGTTCGTTTCTTCTGGGAATGAGGCGCGTGGTGGATAGTCGAGAACATGTTCATAACTCTGTGATTGTGTCAGCATGGGCCTTGACTGAATTTCAACCGAAGTACCTACCCATAGCTTCCAAATCGCTGCGGGTACCAAGCATGCTTCTCCCATCCGCCAGCGTATATGGTCTTGATGCCGTCGTCCACACAATTGACGCTCAGCTCGGTTCCCCCCATACGCACAACACTGCCATATTTGAGATGGGCAGCATATGTGACTGCATTGTTGCGTTCTCGATAGCGCTGATAAGTGATCCATAGATCGCCAAATATTGGAATCGACCAATGTGCTGACGGAATATGGCGAAGCGGGTGGAAGCATAACGGCTGGATGATGAACTTGTAAAGAGATAAGAGCGCAAGAGAAGTCAGGGCAACGACCGGGAATACTGGGACAGCCATCTTCTCGACCGGACACAGAGTGCTCACATGCAATGACAGGTGGATAGAGCTGGCTGGGATTCTCTGTCTCCTGTGAGTGCTATATCTGTTGAAGGAATGAAGAGAGATGTGATATGCCACGAGACCAACAATTGGCGAAGAGTGAAGAAGTCGAGTGCAAAGGAGATGCGATACGTCTCCAAGTTATTGAAATTGAGGTGTCGAAAGCAATGACACATAACCTTGTCCTTTTGGCCTGTCGACGAGAAGGGCAAGTTGGAGCGGGTGCATTTCCTCGTATCAACCGTGTGACTGTCGTCCCCCAGAAGGTTTGATCTTCATGCAAGTCGCTGAACTCCATCAGCACAAAATGCGGGGTGCGAATCTCCGCTATAAATGTATTGGTGCAATGCAGGATGTTTTGAACGGACTTGAGCATTTGATCAAGCGACCAACAACAGTAATCAATGAGTTTGAGCAGCATCAACAAGTCCATACATGAAGATTGAGTAATTTGGACTGCCAAACAATTGAGGACTTCTTCAGGTAACCTTCTCTTTGCCTTTACCATTCGTGGGCTGCTCCTCGGTATCATCGTCACCGGAGGAATCGTCGTCTTCTTCGTCGAACCCTGCAAATCGACGCACAGGCTGTTTGGGCTTGGGTAACAGATCAGAGGGGATATTCAGCCGATGCTGGAGCACCCACAGCGCGTCCGCATCTCCAGCCTCTGCCTCCAACCTGAGCCGTGTCATCTCTTCTTCTTCAAGCTCCATAACATCTTCTGCATCACTATCCTCTTCACTGCCAGGAGCAGAACCACCACTGCCACTACTCTCATCGTCTTGGTTACCACTCCCGGGGCGCTTCGACTTATCCTGACCGGCAGCCATGGCCATTTTTACAGCATTTCGAACATTCTCGCCAATCTCTTCCTTTTCCTCCACCCACTCGTCGCTCAGCCCTTTTCGGCGACCATCAGGCCCTTTTCCAGCGCGCATGTCCGCTTCTCGTTGATCAGCCAGTTCAATCACCTGCTCCCATCTCTTTCGTCTCTCCTCCTTCTCCTTCTTGTCCATCTCGGGTTTGGTAGCCAGATAGGTAGCCAGGTTTTTTGCTTCTGTGATGGTTCGCAGTCTCCGTCCGTCCAAATTACGGGCACTGCCAGTGGCAAGCTCGGCATTTTGGCGTTTCTTTCGCGAGGACATGCGACCGCCTGCAGCTCTCAGCTGAGAACCGAAGCCGCCCTTGCCCCCAACCAACGGCACCGAAAGCCGCAACGGCAGAATCGAGACATCAGCACATTGTTGATACGCTGATCCTTGGACAAGATCCGCGACGGTTGTAGACGGGCAAGCGTAAATACTTCGATTTGAGGTAGTCGTTAAAATGAACTGCATCGTTCGTAGCTGGCTTCGTGGTAGCAAACTCGCGATTGAGTCCAGCAATTCGGCTGCGGTTGAGGTCGCCGGAAGAGGCAGGCACAAAGTGGGTGGTAGACAGAGGCCAGGGAAGGTGTCAACGAGGACATTGACAATGGACTCCATGGTTTGCGTGGTTTATTGCAGTTGATCTCAATTTCGTAAATGCTCCAGGCAAACGAGGATGATGATTCAGTGTACGTGGTGCGTGAGAACGGGAAGGCGCAGCTAGATTTGTAGGAAGGCGTCAAGGCGACGAAAAGGAGGCAGACCTTTGGGCTCGAATACTGTGGTAGGGTCGAATGATGGAATAGGTGTAACCGCAGACTGAAAATAAAATAATACTAAACTCAAGTGAGGGATGCGGAGATGTCGTGGCTGACCAGGGCTGCAGTTACAAGTCTAACCAGATTTAGCTGAGTGCTGCAGCTAAGAAACACGACCAACCGATCAGCTTCTTTTCCAGAAACTTGGATACAGGACGCGTCTTCGCAGTAGACAGAAAAGGAAAAGATACTGTCTGGATTTCTATCCTTGTCACCAAGAACTATGCCCTCATCGCTGCAAATACTAACATTCACGACTTGGTAGCCATCTCATGGTTTTCTACCTGGAGGAGGAGGTTCTGCGCACTGGCCACGCTCCACACAGATCTTCTCAGGCCGCCGTCACGACCAATGCCAGTGTGACAGGACCCGAGCACAGTCCCAACGGCTTTTAACGACGTCTACTTGATTATTCAGAAATCGTCGCTATTTCAGAACATGCCCTGGCAGCCGCTACCTCTTTCCTATGCGGTAGCCATATATCCTTTTCAACCTTCGGCTTCATCCGCCGAATTACCACTGCAAATTGGCGACCAGTTGTATGTCATCGAACAGGGCGGGAAAGATGGCGCCTGGTGCCGTGGTTACCTGGTCGCGCCTCCAAATCTGTTATCAGCCCTGACCCCTGGAGGAAGAACTGCTGCCGATGCGCGAGTCTTTTCTGGAATTTTCCCAAAATGCTGCATCGAAATTCGCGAACAGCTGGGGCCGGGTGAGCAGCCTGTCGCTCAAACTGGTCAACCAAAGCCGCAAGCTCCATTGCCAATGCTGAAGGTTGGCGATGAATCACCCACGTCATCTTCCGAACCTCTGGTGGACGAGATCTCATCGTGCCTACGGGAATGGTACATTCTACACCTGCCCGACTTAGTACTACGTCGGGAGTATCACCTGCTTGATCAGATGTCCAATGTTACAAGGCGACTGGACTACGCACGACGGGAGTTGTTGAACGATGTGCTTACAACGCAGGAAAGGTTGCAGGTCCGCAGTCAAGCTGTATGGGATTTGCTCCGGGGCAACAAAATGCTGAGCGGCGATATCATCGTCCGAGACGCCAATCAACATGGTCGGCTATTGGCATCAGACGACTCTGCGATCGAAATGACTAAGTCGCAAGCAGTCATGAGCGTCCTGGATGCTCCGCCGTCAGAAAACTCAAAAGCCATATTGCTGCATCATTGTCTTCTGGACGTCAAATCAGTGGTGGGATCTGATCAGGACGCAGCGACTCTGAGTATGGCTCTGTATCGAAGAGATTCTGCTGCAGCGGCCGTTCCAGTATCCGAGACGTACAGCTCTGTAGCTTCAGCCAAGATGAAGACTCTTTTCTCAGACCTCAGCACGAGAGATTTAGCAGACGATAACGGTCTATTTCTGGCCATAAAGTTGGTGCTGCCTGAGCCACCACGAATGGCCAAAAAGCGCACGGCGGAGAGGCCTCCCTCCAGAAATGGGACGTTGATGGGTCAGAGGCAGCTTTCTCTGAATCGCCGCAGATCTAGCCTCATGTTCGGGAAAAAGAAACATGGTGATAGACCTCAACCAGGACAAAACGGCAGAGCTACACCACAATTTCAAGATAGGGTCCAAACACCCTCGATATTGGAAGAGGAAGAAGACGGCTCGACGCAGACTCAAGGCCCTCCAGTACCTCGAACGGTAGGCGTTGGCGTCCTCGATGTCGATAAGATAATGGCAGGTGGCCAATCATGCGAGGAAGCCGTCACGATATGGTCACTCTCCTCTGGAGATGATGAAAAGGGCCGGGAGATCGACAAGAGGATAGCGCAGCTCCTGAACAGTCAAGGGAAGAGCATCATCGTCTCACCTCAATTGTCAAGTATCACACTGAGTCTGACGCCTTTTACTGCTCCAGATGCAGATGCACTGATCAAGAACAATGCAACGTTGATGCACCTCGTCACAAAAACGCCAAAGATGGGATTCTCAGAGGCGCCATCTAAGCCAAGGACTGACATATATTTGAGACTGAACAAGGCGACCATAACACCAGGCGCACTTCTGTCCCATCCTGATTTGAACGTCGCACCAATAAAAGCGGCCTGGATGCAGAATTTGCAACTGACCATGGAAGTCCGGGATGGTTTTGGACGGCGCGTTGAACACTGCATAAATCCATCCTCCAATGGTGCCGGTGTGACGGCATTCCGAACAAATGCTGTGGAACTTGACGGTGCTTGGGACCAGACTCTCTGCCTTCGAATTCCAACTGAGAAGGTACCTGAAAGTCATTTGGTGTTGAGCATAGCCGATGCTCCGGAATTTCCATTCGGATTGGCATGGATGCCGCTGTGGGACAAGCAGGCATTCATAAGTGATGGGAAACATTCGCTAATCCTACATGCATATGACAAAATCACTTCGAGTATCGTGCATGGGCGCGGCGCCTACTTGTCCCTGCCCTGGAACAATGAAAGTTACCGGACAGTCCACGAGGGAAGCTTTGCCAATATTGCTTCTCTCGAGGTGCACACCCTCCTTTGCAGCACCGAGTACTCCCAGGATCGTACGCTAGTCAGTCTCATCAACTGGAAGCATCAGACTTCTGTGCAATTGCTTGATATCCTTCAGAAACTCACCTTTGTACCAGAGATTGAGGTTGTCAAGCAGCTAAATGATGTTCTCGATGCTTTGTTTGGTGTCCTCGTGCACAAAACCGGCGAGTCAAAGTTCGAAGACCTGATTTTCAACGACATCGTCTGGGTTCTCGGAATCGTCCACGATAGGCGGTACAATCTAGGGCCTCTGGTGGAACAATACACCGAGTCCCATTTCCGCTCGCCCTATGCGGCATCATGCTTAATTCGCAGCTTTACGAGGCTGCTGCAAAGTGTGTCCGACCCGCAAAGCGCTCGTGACATGAGAGCTCTATTCAAGGTGGGAAGGACATTTATGAAGATTGTCATCACTTCGAACCAACAACGGCGATTTGGGTCACAATCGAACACCACCGGTGACAAGCGTTCGGACTTCAAAGAAGACATGCAGGCCATCCTCTTCGGCCTGCAGATGATGATGCGCAGTGAGACCGCAGCACTGGTTGGCAGCAAGACTCTCCTGGTACAAAAGTTCCACACCTGGCTGCCCGAATTGCTTCCCGCATTCAGCAAGGAAGAAGTGATGGAGTCGGCCGTTGAGTTTATCGACGCCTGCGATGAAGCGACCGGGAAACTCGTCCTGTACAGACTCCTTCTCATTCTGAACTACACCAAAATGGACCAGGTATGGGTCGACGACAAAGACAAGAAAATTCTAGTTAAGAACTGCGTCCGATGGTTGTCGCCCTACTGGTCCACCAACAACCTAACAAACGACTGGCACGAGCAGGTCCGCCTGTGCTGCTCAATCGTGGCTGAATTGACGCGATTCCCTACACACTATCTGCACGAATTCACGCCGAAACTCATATCCGCCTACGAGATCATCGCACAAGAACCTCGGACGAAACGCCGATCATTGTCTCTGCTGTTTCCGGGCACTTACCCGTTCGTGACCAAACCAGCCGAAACCAACGATCAATTCGACGAGACGCTGCTCGAGCTGTCCGCGCTGGTCGCCACGATCTCGAAACTGAAAGCGCCGACTCCACGACTGCAAGGCCATGACTTGTCCAAGTACGTGCTCTCGACGCTTAGTGTATTACGCTTGCTGCTGCAGAACAACGCATGCCCTTCGACATGGCTTAGTCTGCATATCTACCACCACTCGTCTGCACTCACGATCCTCAACAATTTGTCATCGCTATTGATCGCGCAGTACCTGCCCAGCCCTGAGGAGGCCGAAAATCCGGATCATGCCGACGAATTTAACCTCAAAATGAGCCTGTGGAAGTCGTTCCTTGACACGCTGGTGATGCTCGTGTCATCCCCGGACCTGGCGCTCGAATTGTTTCCCGAACAAAAGCGCCGCGCCGTGTGGAAGATCGCAGGCGATGTCCGCCAGTCGGGTGCAGATTTGTTGAGACGGTGCTGGGAGAGTCTAGGCTGGGAAGCCACGCCCGACGACCAGCGCAGGTACAACATTCGGAGGCTCGGCGGGTACCAAGTGCAGTATGTTCCCAGCCTGGTCGCACCGACGATTCGTCTGTGTCTCAGCATGCACGAGGGCCTGCGCAAGGTGGCGGTGGAGATATTGCAAGCTATGATCATCAATGAGTGGGCCCTCAGCGACGGCGAGAGTTTGGAGTTGATTGAGACGGAAGTCATCGGCGCGCTGAATTCGGTCTTGAAGGCGAGACCCGTGACGGCGAACGAGGCGATGAGTCGCAAGATTTTCATTGCGGAGTTGTTGGACTTGTTCGCCACGATTGCTAATCAGCCTGACGATGCGCTGTGGACGGCGATTGAAGATCTCGTGGCGACGATCGATGAGTTAGTAGATTTGCTTACGTCGATGGATGCTGAGGATGAGTTCGAAGCAAGAACAAATGGTCATGGTCATACTGCTGCAACCGCAACAACCCATGGAAAGGACGGCACGGAGGGTACTGGTAGAGATACCGACTCACGCTCGCAGGACTCAGAGGGTAAGGAGATGGCAAGGGCGAGACGGAGTATCGATGGCTTGAGTCCGTCCTCGCCTCAGCAAGGGGGTCGCAGTGGTGAGAGGGAGTATGGCGTTCATGCGCTCGAGTGCTACAAGCAGTTGGCAGAGGAGTATGAGCGGAGTGGGGACTACAAGCGTCTTGCGAAGACGCATAGAGCTATCGCACGGATTCATGAAGTTAGGGCGGCGAGTCGGCTTGGTCACCACGGTGCTGCGAGTGGTGGTCTCAATGGGAGAGGAGGGCTGTATGAGGACGGAGAGGAGGATGGTGATTAATAGAGAAGGAACGGATGGTGGTTTCTCGGTTCGTGTCTTGGAGTGGTCGATCTTTTAGCCTTGCGACTCATGTATGTTCGTCCTTGGAGTGGTCGGCTTGGTAGCTTTCTTACTGTGCTGCCCTTGTGTCTTCGAAGTCTGCGCCTGGTGGCGGGCTCGATCTCCATACTCGATATTTGATACCCTGCTGGCTGGTGTCTGATGGAGTGAAGGCGGGTTGTATGGGGTCAGGGGTACATATTCTCCTTTCGGGTCTTCTACTTATATCTTATTTCTCAAACTCTGGCCCATGGAACAACGATTATATTCGTGGACTTAGCCTGGCTACTTGTTCTTACTTGTGTCCTTCGAAGCGGATGCCTGGTTCTAGTGCACAGGTATGCGAGTATACTGTGCAGCGTCTCCTGCAGTCCATGCCCTGGATCGACTGAAGCTGGTACTCATAAGAGGCCAGAGCGATGTGGAAGATCTGCTTGTCCCTGCTCTTCCTGCTATCTCTTGTTCCACTGATATTCCCAGTCCGAGCTTTGGCCGTAGAGTAGGATGGGGATGGTAGAGGGATCAAAGCATCGAACGGCTGTGGAATTCAGCAGCGATGGGCCTCAGAGCCGTCTGCGATGTTGCTTGGCAAGAGGCTTTTTCTCATCAGGATAGGTGAAAGGTCACAGCGCACGATGTCCATGGTCTCATCGCCACACGATTCCATAGAGCCAGAGATCGAGATCGCACTGAGGTCGCAGTGGATTGTTTTGTCATGGATTGACGAGGTCAGGCCACAGCTTGATCGCAGTCAATGCGCTTGAACAACACACTTCCCATAGGGGTCAAATGAAAACAGAGCCAGGAAGAAGTTGTAAACAAAAACATGAGAAAAAGCCGCAAACAAAAACACTTGGACATGACACCTAGTCTATCGAAGTCAACTGTGCCGAGACTGGGCTTCGTCAACCGCCTTCCACATACATTCCCACGTTTCTCATATCAGTGGAGATGAAGGCAATAGTTTTGGCGAAATTGAGCACTCTCCCAGGAAACAGGAACGGGAAAGGATGTAAAGGACAATTTTGGAGAGCAATTGCGCGGAACAGGGCCAAGCATCTGGGAAAGGTGTCTTGTAAAGTACCTGGGTCTGTGCACACCAGTGGCGAAGAGAGTAGTCTCGACAGGGTCAATGCGGAAACCCCAGTTGATATCAAGTCCCAAGGGCAATCTTGCCAGAGTTTGCACCCGTGCAGCTCATGGGTCTCGTTCCTTCCCAGATCACTGCAGAGTAGTAACCAGCCTGAACTCACCGTTATATGTTACAACAAGGGGATTTTGCTCTGATGTCGCGAAGCTTCTCAGTCGGTTGGCGCGGCAAGTGATCATAGGGGTTGACCGTTGAAAGGTAACTGTGTTCGTGGAGAGCGATGCAGAATGATGCGGCTGAAGGCATGCCATTGTCTTACTCTCCCATATTCGGACTTCTTTGAGGAACTCTGGTGGTCTTTCGAACCCACCTAGATTCTCCATCGTAGCTCAAGGTGCCCTTTCGGGGCATGCCAGCTGTCATCGAACAGGAGCAATGACAAGCGAAATAAAGAACTGAGCACAAGATGAATGGCGAGACTCGTGATCTCAGGAGTCAGTGCGAAAAGCTTGGTAAGTTGGAGACCATGGAGAGATGTCTGGCTGTCGGCTAGGTTTGACAGCTTCAGGGGTGCGTGTCCTTTTCCGTGCTGACATGAATCCTCACTGGATGGAGGGCTCCTCGGTCGAGGACCTTCGAAGGGAGAGGGAAATCGCTGCAAGATCTTTGACTCGAAGCGGTGACTCTTTCCTTACCTTGAGAAAGTTTCAACCCAGCAAGCGAGGTACGGGTGTGGATTATCTTGAAGTCCATGTCCCTCCTGCAGTTTGGTTGGACCAATATGGAAGCAGACCGGGTAGGATATGCGTATGAAATCACAAGCTCACAAGAAAGGGATAGCTCTAGATGTCATATGTAGCTGTCTTCATTTTGGTCTGTATGCAGGTTCGAACCTTTCGTGGGTGAGTGTGTAAGAGTGGCATCTGGGAGACTGGCAGTTGGAGTTTTCTGGCAGGCCAAGCCGCTGTTGCGTTTCGGGTTGATGCATGTAATTCGTCAAGGTAGCGGGCCCCTCAAACCTCTGGTTCCAGAATGCCAAACTGCAGATGATGACCTCGCAGACTCGAAGAATGGGTCAATGGATGATGATCCAAGAGAATCGCATCAATCTCTGATTACAAGGGCGGCGTGCAAGAAGAACAATCATCAACGACGCCGTCGCCCGTCTCCATGACTGCTCTCAGACTCCCGCCGTCTTGCCCTGACAACCAGACACTGATCTTCCACGTTGCTCACGAGATTGCCGGGTGCAGGTCTCTACAGGAGGCGTGTGCCCTCACGTCAACCGTGCCGTCACTGTCCATCAGTGCGGTCACTTCCTCGCAGACGTCCATCTCTGCTAAATTGCAAAACATAGATCCCCTGTCGCCTCATGCTCCTCCGCCACGGACCGCCGCTCAGATACTCAGTACAAAGACCACCTGAAGCCCGTGTTCAACTGTCGTTCCCATCCTTTACTCCTCGAATCCATACGCTCGGATCGGACTCTTGCAGACGCTTCAACTGAAGAGAGGGGCGATCATTCAAGGCACTTTGACCCTAGGGAAGGACATCCACCACCACCATTATTCATTGAGTGAGGGATAGCATTGGGAATCACCAACACGACTCCACAAGAGACCAAAGTAACCCCAGGTCAAAGCCAAGCATCTATTTGGGAAGACTTGAAGAGGAATACCACGTACTGGGAATAGGAACATCCAGCCAGGGCAGATAGCCAATTCACCAAACTCTATACCAAAACCTCAGGTCGCAGTATCGGCTCCCCATACCAACTCCGATCAAGAAGACCTAGAACAGCGACGATTTCAGTTATCTACTACTACAGTCTTGCGTCACGGCGACAAAACCAGCACAATTCAGGTGACTGTCTCGGAAGGGAATCTGCTTGTTGCCAAGGCATACCACAGACGTGTTCCCCTTGTTATTGCAACATTCCTGTCGAAAAGCGAATGATCGCGACCCATTAGTGAGGATTTACCTTTTCTTTCAAACGTATCCTCCTTTGGACACTTTCTGCAATATTCAATATCACCTCAGGTAAGTGACATTATTGCCTCTGATCGATTTGGAAGTCCCATTTTGAGTAATGGGACTGTGCACTGTTCCTGGCCAAGAGAGATCTAGGGCGATTTCCTCGGGAGGAGACGCCCTGACCCTCTCCACTTATAGAGGCACTGATCCTTCATGGATCAATGTGTTCTTCAACATCGCTCTCCCCATCTTCTTGAAACATTTACCATCTGTACAATCACTAACAACGTCACCATGCAGACCGCAAATCAGCGCTTCAATTACCCTCCATATCAGAAACCTCAGAGCGAGGCTGTCTACCAGCAAGCCCTGAGACAGTCACTGCCATATCCTGCCAAGGGAGGAATGGAGATTGGAGGACTACTGAACGCAAGGAATGCTGCTGCAGCGGACGCTGAACTTAGACGTCAACTACAACAGTCAATGCAAATGGACGGCGGTGTGGCATATGCCATGAGCCAGGCGCCAATGGCTCATCACCAACACACGATGCATGCTCCCGGAATGCAATACATGGGACCACCTCAACATAACCCTCAACTTTATGCGCAAAGCTTTATTCCCAGACACGATACCCAGCATGCGGTGGCAGAAGACAACTTTGGTGCTATGCGACCAAAGAACGAAGGTGCGCCCAAGGCGTTCGCTTGCAGTACATGTTCGAAAGGCTTTGCCAGACGAAGTGATCTTGCACGACATGGTAAGTCATCGCACTCCTTCTAAGTGGCTTCCACTAACTCCCGAGTAGAGCGTATTCACAGCGGTATCAGACCTCACGCTTGCGACTTTCCCGGTTGTGGAAAACAGTTCATCCAAAGATCTGCCTTGACAGTACACGCAAGAGTCCATACAGGAGAGAAACCACACATGTGCGAACGATGCGGCAAGGTATGCTACTATCTGTTCTGCACTTGATGTCGTACGGATATTAACCTATCTACAGCCATTTTCTGATTCCAGCTCTCTTGCACGACACAGAAGAATTCATTCTGGAAAGCGTCCTTACAAGTGCCCATACGCCAACTGCCAAAAGACATTTACCAGGCGTACGACCTTGACCAGGCACCAGAACCATCATACCGGCACAATCGAGCAAGCAGCAGCAGAGACTAACGCTAAACTATCGACCACGCAGCCTCAGAGTCAATCGATCTACGGGTCTACGTCAGGGTCATCCAGAAACTCTACGGCATCGCCCGCCGACAGACCACTATCGGTTTCGCCCAATTCGGAATTGCCCCCAATGACCAATGGGATGCACCGTCAAAGTTCAGATTATGGATTCCTCCCTCAAAACCACCAGTCGCTACCTCCACACATGCGTTCTGACTACCAACAAAATTCGGCTCGCCAGACACCCAACATGAATGCTCATCAGCTCCAAAATTACGCGAGGCCTACTCAACAACGACCAAGCACGTCCCACCCACAAAACTATGGTCCACCTCAGCCAATGGAGCCACCGGCAACCGGCACAGGCAGCGGTAGCGGTAATGCTTCCCCTCACATGGGCGCTCTTGCATGGGCACAGCAGAACGCTACTGGAAACCTCCCTCCATCGAACAATATGGACAATTATGCTTATCCTGACCCTGGCTACGGTGGCCATGCTGCTCTCTATTACCCCGGCAGCAGCATCCGGAGGCCACAAAGCACGGAACCTTCCGACCCTGGCTACGATATGCGAGGCCGCCATCCTCATATGGCGCATCACATGCCTGTCACTGCGGACTGGAGCGCGATGCCAATCGCCGTCCAGGATAACCGACAGGAGCGATACGTGATGTAGAGCACATGTCCAGTGTCTCGACCCACTATTGGAGAGTGTCGACGGCGATTATTGAACGAGCTTGACTTTTTGGGGAGAGTCATACCTTGGGAACTGGAGACTTCGATTGACCGGCCCTTCCGAGCGCGCCGAAAAGGGCCTCGAGATCAAAGCGTCGGTCAGACTCATTACTTGTGATACCCTTTTGCTTGTCAGGTCAAACGGCGCAATCTGTTTTTCTTTTCATTTGTATGATATTTTGTATCGAGCTACTGTTTGACATGCGGCTCAACCGTCCTGCCCCTCTCCGAGGGACACGATCTACTGTACATATTCTGTGCCTTGCATGAATCACTTGCAGGGCTTTCCAGACAGGCGTTATGGGTGGTGTGGGTTTCTGGTCTGGAGCAAGGCAGTGGCTGGGAAACTGCTAGCGGGCCTTCCGCACGGGTATCATGGCGATCAAGGCGCAAATGCAACGAACTTTTTCTGGCTGATTTACTGAGAGAGAGGAGTTAGAACTTACTGGATATCCAGTATTGGTGTGGGTATCGCATCGTCATCATCACTTTTACTGTAGCATCATCAGCGTGGGGAGGGGATTAGGGAAGCGATCATCTGATCTTGAATTTCATTGTAAGCACCAAGCACTATTACTTGCTATTGCCTGTCGCCAATCCATATTCCAGGATGATTGTCCTGATTGCACATGTAATGGCTGGTTCTGGCATCATGACTTCCAATGACTTGACTTGGTTCTCAGCCTCAATCTACTTCTGTCTTGTCGATCCATAGAGAGGGGGCACAACGCGCATCATCGAACTTCTGGTCCTTCTGTAAATCGTGAGTCGTAACTGTGATTAGTGTTTTCAAGACTCCGTATGCAAGTATGACTTACCTTAGGCTTGTCCCTGCTGGGTCAACGCACAGTCACGCCACAATCCAGTCATTCCAAGGCATTCGTTAGTGAGCAAGCGAGCAAGTGGATCTCTCTCTCTTTCCAGATCGAGCCTTGTGGAAGTTCTAGACTCGCCGCATTGCGTATTGATGTCAAATATGCTCGCTTGGTGTCCTCAATCGCTAATATGAGGATTGTACCGATGTAGGTTCAGGGCAACTCTGGTCCGCCTATCGTTATCGATCCTGCTCAACGCTGGGTCATGGTTGGATGGCGGGGAATGGTACCATGTACGAGAATGACCATGACAAAGTGTATCCATGTTGTCCAGTCGTACTATCAGGTTTTGTTCCTGATTTGGAGGTATCCAGAAATGAACAGAAAGTGTTTCTTGGAATGTCGGTGATCGGGCAAATAGGCGCCGTCACCGTTGCTGACCATCATGGACTTTTGCAAACATAGTGTCGCATTGAAGCAGAAGACGACGGATCTGGTATGTCAACTTTCTGTCCATGATGCGCGCACTTTACCTGCTTGCATGGCGGGGCATGGCAGCCTAGGACCAGTGGTCTGGCTCGGCCTGTACCATGTCGAATCTTGAAAGAGTTTGTCGTTTGTGTAGGATGCAACCTCAAATTCCTCTGCTCCTCAACCCGCAATGCCATGGTCATCGATTGTTGATAATAAGAGTTTTGTGAAGAGTTTTTCTCTCCGTTGCTTCCAAGTAAGGTTGCAGATAAACCCCCCAGGAGGGGAGTCCAAAAATAAGTCGTGGATGATCCTATACCAGAACAGCCTTTGGGTTCCTTTGTGGTGGAAAACATTTGACATCATTGAGCACATTTACTGAGAAGATGGTACGATGCTGCACATGGAGTCTGCATTTGAATGTTTGAGACAATCTTCCCGGTTCCATGGTTGTCGTTGTCTCCAGGAAAACAGTTTCTCCACAAGACAAAACGGCTGAGTTAGGCCACCCACTGGCTAAGTGCTTGCATTGTGCCTTCTTAGCCCCTACTCCATACTTCAGCCTCGTTCAATCGGCCTCGTTTACAATTCAGCCTTGTCAGGTCGCATAACAATTCGCTGGCTTGACAGCAAACGTTCAATGTCTTTCCGATAACAAGTATTCAAGGTCACCTGCCTCTTTCTTTTTTGCTATTGTTCGCTTCAGAGAAGACTGAGCCTCTTTGTTGGCCGTTCCCTTCTCCGCATTGTGGTAGGTCTTGTGTCTTGCGGCTCGGCAGACTGGTAAGGGGTTCTCAGCCTCGCCCGCTTAGTCGTCGCTAAGGGGTCGACGCCGAGCTTGAAGAGGATAATGAATGCGCGACAATGACCTCGCCGTCTGGTTCCTTGCTGCCCGTCTATATTGGCCCATGATTCATTCTGTATCTCATTGTCGTCTGAGTCGTTTGCTTTGTCCTCAACACAACTGCCTACACAGGCTTCAGGGTATATCTTCCAGGCGAGCAGTCACTCGCATCTTGCGGAGAGTATCTTCATCTTCATCGTCTTCTTGTGTGTTCTTGCCCGGTTCTTCTTGTCCTAGAGGGACGCTACCATCATGAAGACGCGCTTTTCAAATCCCAATCTCCGCAACGTATTTCCTGAACAGGAAGAGCCTCGTGAGCCCGTTGATGAGCAACCGCAAGCAAGTGGAGGGTCTGAAGAAGCAGAACAGTATCAAAATATACAGCATCCCAGTCGTCAAGAAGCCTCTCAGACAAGCGGTGGACCTGCAAATGCGAGTCCGTCTGTGGATGAGCTTGAACAGGGCCCATGTGCAAGCGCACCTCAATCTCCAACGGAGTTTTACGATGCCCTGGAAGAGACCAATGCAGAGCAACAATCCCACAGCGAAACTGGCGACACAGACTTCATCACTCCGGAACAGTCTCCAACAAAGCTTGCTTCTGTCCCTGTCCAGCGACAGCAGCAACAACAGCAGGAAAACGCACATTCAGACAATGACACTCAAGAACCATCCTCCTCACATCCAGAACTACAGATCCGAGTTCAGCCGCCATCACCATATGTGGTTACCAGACCAAGTGCTGATAGTGACGATGAAGCAGACAGTGAAGCAGACCACGAGCAGGCAGTGTCACTTCCAAGGCCAGGTGCGGTGACAAGAACGCGGTCCGGGTCACTGCCTCCACCGTCGATAATAACACTGCCTGGACGTCCTTTTCATCGATCTTCTTCGACTTCGCAACTTGAACTCCTTCCTGATTCTTCATACTCACCAACAGCGGAGCTCCAAGCAGATCCTCAGCCACTGGATAACCCTGCAGCATCACCGGCATCTCCTCAAGTAGAGACAGAGCATCACGCCATCACTCCTTCTCTTCGCCTTCTCCTCGAACCTTTAAAAACCCGCGAACCAGCTGTCATGTCTCAGCGAAACAATAACAACTCTTCCATGACTGGTCAAGGCCAAATGATGAGCACACCTGTCGATAGCAACCATCGAGCTGACGATCAAACCCATGCAACTGCCGCATCCTCCAGTAGTTCTTCCTCTGCCAATCCACAATTATCCCTTACCGAAGAGCAAGTCCGCGCCATGATGATGGAAGATGATGACTTCGATCCGATCCCTGTCGAGTACCGTCAGCAGCCTACCAGCCAGTACGTGCCTCAAGCCACTCAGTCCACCATCCCACAATACACTCAAGCATACAATACTGCTGCGTATCATCAAGCAGAACCACAGTACATGGGCATGGCCACACCATACCAGTATGGCTATCCACCACAAGGATATGTTGCGGCACCATATGGTTATGGCTTCCCTCAACCTTACGCAGGCGTCAACAACCCTCTCTTTGCCGATCCAAGATTGGCATACACACCTCCTGTCGGCCCCCGTGCCCAGATGGCAGGTCACCTCAATACTCCTCCAGTCGGTCTCCCAGCCCAACTGGCACGTCCAGATGGCGTTCTACCATACGCTCAATCGCCTGGAGGTCGTGTTGGCGTTGGCGGCACCCCTTCCCCCAACAGACAGGGACAGGGCACCAATGCGGGTGGTCGCATGGACACAGAAGACGGAGATGAGGACATTGTTGGAGGAGTGTCGTTGAGAGGCAACGGAGGCAACAACTAGAACAGACCGGGTAGGAGGCATGAGTCTAGATGGTTATGAGATGTCAATGAGATCGAAGCATGCCACGATGGCAACGAGAACCAAGAATAGCGTTTTCAACAGGTATCCATTCCATAGTCAATGAGAATGCGATGTGCATCTGTCCCGTCAGTCCACGCTCGTCCCATACCCGCAGCAGCTCGAGCCAAGTCAATATTCATGTCATCCCGTAGACGAGTATTAGCTTCAGTTGAATGATCTAAAAACAAATTGAAAGGAAAGGAATCGCTTCGTCCTTGCGAAGGATGTCATCCACGCCGGTCCATGCAATGCACGTCGATAAGAAGTTGTAATCTGCCCAATGGTTCGCTCCCAACAACCTGGCGCCTGAATCGAAGTCTGTTGCTTGTGTCGTGTCTCGCATCTGGCGGTGAGGGCAGGGAAGGCTGTTATGCTTCGGCGTAGAATTGTTTCATTAGGCCGTTGACCACTTCGTAGGCACGCTTAGCTTCTGCGATGCTCTCGCCGGTGAGTTTTAGACATTTGTCCTCGTCGGGCTCATCGACCTCGCCCGTCTCATTCTTCTTGTGACCATAGTGTTGTATTTTCTCGCATTCGTCCTTGACTTTGGTGAAGCCCAAGGTTGCAGATGATCCTTTGAGGAAGTGACCTAGGCTGGAAAGTTCAGGGAGATTCTTTTCCTTCCTACAAGGATAAAGTGTTAGAAGTCTTGTCCATTGAACGGTATAGTCGGTGAGATCTGATAGTGCTGGAGGACGAAATCCTACTTACATTGCAGTGTCCATCTTTCCGAACGTCTGTTCTGCCTGTTCTAGGAAGCCGAAGACTATGGACTTGCTGAAGTCGCGATCGTCTTCTTCATCCATGTCGAGGATCTGCTCGAAAGTGGCTTTATCGACATTGTCGCCGAAATCGAAATCTGCCTGTACAAGCAAGAAAAGAGTTAGTCATGACCAAAACGTAGAATATGCACGCTCGTTGTGGCCGGTTATTTCCACTTCTGACAGCTTGTCCCCATGCTGGGCCTCAATCGCAGACGGGTTTCTCTGGGACTACTTACTTCGTCGGACATCGTGATTTGGTTGTGGTTGTTGGATAGACCGAGTTGAGGGGGATGTGGATATGACGGTGTGAAAGAGGTCTTCACTTATCACAGCCACGGGATACAGAAAAAATTCTCAAGGACGCTCCGGTAACCAGACCAGGTGCTGTTAGACGTGGCTGCTTGATGCTTCGGTTGACGGCGATTTATTGCCTGCCACCCTCATGTTAGCATCATGATATGTGATGTGTAAACAAGTCGACAAGCATATCAAAAGAGCACCGACCTTCAATTCTCCGATGGACGAGCAACGAACGGCGCAAGGCGCTCAATGCCTGCAGAACACGGCAAGGTATCTGCACTTTCCCCGGGTAAGCATAAGATCAATTACTCCGGTGAATAGTTCAAGTGCGGTGCAATGGAGGGAGAAAGTCAATTCGTCGAAAGATGAATTTTGGTTGAAATGGAAGGAGTTGGTGTTGTTCTTTGTTCTCTGTTCTCAAGAGGGAAGTGACGTACAGCCGACGTACAGACTGTCGAACGCTGATCAGCCCCCCAGCTCAGAGACAACCCACTCAACTTCTCAAGGGGTTCACAAAGCTGCGGTACAGAAGGAATTAGGATCCGTACCTTTGTGTCGATCGCTTTTTGTTTTTGGACAAATACTGCACGGTATCAGGAACTGGGTCTTGCAGGCGGGGCTTCCCACTGATGCGCAACCAGGATCACAGGTACTTACAAGCTATCAATCAGGACACAAATCAACTTGCTCCGTCACAAGTATTTTCCCTTCACTTCGGCTCAGTCGGCTTCCTCGATTGAACTTGTTCTGCGCGTTTAATGTTGCAACTTTGCACACGACCCTGGAACGAAGATCCTGCCTAAGGGTGCAGATCAACCACTATCGAACGGCCGTTGAGAGACAAGGCGGGGGGGCTAAGCGAATCCCACGACGAGAGATACTCATACGAGTAAAAAGATGAGATAAAAATTACTGGCGGGAAGGTGGGAACAAAGACCCTTGGCTCTCGCGACAAGCCGCCGGAAACCTCTCGTGTACGTGTTCCGTTCGCGGCGGTGCTGGCACTGGGAGATAGAAAAGAGGTGGGAGCTCCAAGGCTGAGAGAAAAGAGGTCGGCACCTACTCCGTACAGGTGGCAGCTAAACAGAATGGAAGATTAAAAATTCTACGACCCTCCCACGCACGTCGGAATAACCTAGAGAGGCACGCTCAAGCGGCATTCAGTCCCAAAGTTTCCAAGCTGGCCCTGTCCCTTGAGCACGCCACTAAGATATCCCCGTTCACCGCCAGCTTCTTTCGGTAAGCTTACCAGGTGCCACGCCGGGTGCCTGTGGGTATTCATTATTTGCCTCGAGAAGCACGTCAGAAGGGTTCATGTCCCTCTCTCTACGAGTATCGAGTATTGTTTTCTTCAATTGAATTCATTCTTCCGGGACGCAAAGCCGGATGAAATTTGGTATCGTGGATGGTGACAGAGGGCTTCTGTGCGAACTCAGTCTCTCTCAAACTTGGCGAACCTTCTGTCTTGCCAAAGCCTAATTAGACCGGCACGAAAACCAAAACCACAAGCAGCCGCATAGCTGGGTCCAACCCCGACAGAAACCGGCTATGGAGCTAGGAATACGGCAGATCGACGCTTATAGGGCTCGAAAAGGGAAGCTGACGGCATACTTGTGCAACACCATAACAACATGCTTCTATGGCCGATTGTCAACCCACCCCATGCGAGGCCAGAAATCGAGAGGCCAACTGCGGAAGAATGTCGCTACCTATGCTAGCTTGGAGCAACCGTGGTGGAGGCACCTGAAAAACCCCTCGTTTTCTGAGACTGACTCAACTTTGTTGAGCCTGAGTTTGCTTCGATGTCAAATTTTCGGCTTGGTTCCGACCTGCGCAATGACGTCTTTGAAGCAATTCAGGGTCTTTCCCCGATTACCGAGCGAGCACGAGTGAGCTTGATATGGATGAAGAGCAGGACACAATGAGGTAGGAATTGACTGAACCATGAAGAGCAATGAGTACTGTGCGAGTAACAGCACTTTTAGAACATCCCTACCACGCCCCGGTCAAACTACGACGGTACTAGAAACCCAAAGAGGGAGATAGGGACCAAGAGACGCCCACGAGGTCCTGCATGACACTCAGGGAGTGGGTGATGTCAACCCGCAGATGGCGTCCTGTCGGCTTCGTCTTACCCTAGACTAGTCCAGCGCCACACCACCTATTGAGGTCCTGGGTTGGGGGAGCATGGCGACCACAAGTGCGATATTCCTTCCGGAACCACTTTCGCATAACCCCCACTCCATCACCGATACAACTTTGATGGAATTTAATCGGACACCTAATCACACATTGACCTTTCCAGCCCACGATGGGACATGAGCGAAAGGACATAGATAAACGTCAGCAGATAGGAGGCCGAGGGAACAACGAGAACTGCCTTAGAGAGATACACGCTCAATCTCTTCACCCACTGTTTGTATCGACCCTGGGGAAGATTCTGGTTGATATCTTGAACAAAACAAAACCACAATCAAGTTTCCAGCACGACAGTGACAAATCTAACGATGAATAATGGGACTGTCCGGAAATGCACCCATGAACAATGATTGGGGTCGGACGTTACCATCATGATCTATTGATATACTAAACATACGCTGATTCAAGTTGGCTTGCCCAACAACGTACCGAATTTCCGTTCTTCCAATAGTGCAAAGGCGTCCACATGGCTGCAATCGATGATTTAGCGGCATCTTAGTTTGGTCGTGCATACGGGATACTGTACGGAGTATGCACGCGAATGTTGACTCTCGCGGCTTACACTGGGACGCTGGCACGCTGCCACTGAGTCGGATGAAGCAGACGTCAAACAAGCATGTGTTTTCGTGGTTTCAGCCCGCCTCCATATCGAGGTTTACAGACGCTACTCGTCAATTGGCTAGCATGTACCTGAGAGTTTTGGAGGAGCTCTTTTCGCGTCCCTGCTAAGATGCGTGTTGATGCAAGCAGCCGTCTCCAACCTATGTCTAAACTCTACACAGTCCATTGGCAGCTATCCACATTCTCGGGACAGCCGAACCAAGAATCGCATTTGCTGCCTCTCTGTGATTCGACGAAAGGACATCGATGAGGTACGGGATCTTATTGCACACGTGCTTCTGTCCATCACCTTCATGAACATCACGATGATCACAACGGCATGCAAAGTAACCTCTTTCTGGAAGGTCGGCTTGGGAGTCCCTACGCCAATCCTGGTTAGCCATCTGGAGGATTCAGGTATCTCGCTTCAGGATCATCAAGGTACTTGTACTTGTGTGTTGATCTCCAAGTTGCTAAAGATTACTTTTTTGAGCAGCAGACAAGAATCTTGCGCCGGCCCGCCCCATCTCTAAAATGCTCCTCTGGACGCTGGCACGCAGTACCAAGGCTAAAGTGGGTGAAAGAAATAGATTTACAAAGCCTTGTCACCTTTTGGCAAGGACACCTCCATGTGACATTGGCCATTTTACCATCGCCAATTGTTGATGCGGTACCATCTCTTTCTTGTTCTCCCGATGTGATCCTTCTTCTGTTGTTGACAGTATCTCGCCTGAGGAGATGGTTGAGGTCCGCTCTATCCAGTGACCTTGTAGATGGACTCGGCGAGTCTCTTGACGTTACCAGTGGTAATGCCGGCTACGGAGATACGACCGTCCTTGGTAGCGTAGACGGAGTGTTCTTTGGCCAGGGTGTCCATCTGCTCGGGCTTGAGGCCGGTGTATGCAAACATGCCGATCTGGTAGGAACATTCTTGTCAGCATGGAATCTCCCTCAAGTAATTAATGCCAATCAGGACATGCGGTAAGGATCGCCTATGGTGAACTCAATAAACTCACCTGGTTTGTGATGTGATCCCAGTTATGCTTGGAACCAAGGTCCTCCAGGTTCTTCTTCAGCAGTGCTCTCATCTCGATGATGCGATCGGCCATACCCTTAACTTCGCCCAGCCACTGCTTGTTCAGCGAGGAGTCGTTCAGGATCTCGCTGGCGATACGGGCACCGTGGACAGGAGGGTTCGAGTAGAGAGGACGGACGAGGATCTTGATCTGGGAGTCGACGCGCTTCTTTTCTTCCGCCGAGTCGCAAACGATGCTGAATGCGCCGACTCGCTCGCCGTACAGACCCATGTTTTTGGCGAAGGATTGCGACAAGACCAAACTGTGGCCCTGCTCAACGAACAAGCGGATCGGGTAGGCGTCCTTGTCGGTGTCGCCGGACGCGAATCCCTGGTACGCCATGTCGAAGAACGGGTAGTGCTCTTTCTCCTTGACCACCTGGCTGATCTGTTGCCACTGCTCGGGCGTGGGGTCGATGCCTGTAGGGTTGTGCGCGCAGGCGTGCAGAAGGACTATGCTGCCTGTGGGGGCGGCCTTGAGGTCGGAGATCATGCCGTGGAAGTCGAGCCCGATGGTGTCCTTGTTGTAGTACTTGTATTGCTTGACTTCGAGGCCGGAGTCGCTGAACACGGCCTTGTGGTTCGCCCATGACGGAGTAGGGATGTAGATGGCCTTCGCACCGGGGTAGAAGCGCTGCAGGAAAGCACCGCCTATTCTGAGCGCACCGGTGCCGGAGATGGACTGTGTGATGGCGATGCGGTCTTCTTTAAGGGGTTTGGAGTCCGGGCCGTAAGCGAGGAGCGCGGCGGCTTTGGTGAAGGACGGGACACCTGTTATGCCAGCGTATTCTTTGTCGAGTTTGGAGGTGACGACTTTCTCTTCGGCTGCGCGCACGGAGGGGAGGACGTATGGTTTGCCTTGGTTGTCGCCTGTGATCTAGTGGTTAGATGCGGTTCTGGTATGGTCAGGCGATGAGGGTTCAGGCTTACGGTACGCGCCAACACCCAGATTGATCTTCTCGCCGAAGGAGTCTTTCTTGAAAGCTTCGGTGATGCCGAGAATGGCGTCAGGTGGTCCTTCTTTGACATTGGCCCATGTCGAGGCGTTGACAATGCGGATTGCCTGCGCCGTCGTGGCTTGCTGCCGGACGGCCGATCGAGCGGCTGGTCTGAGTGTGGAGAGCATGGTGAGTGTGAGATGATAAATGACGAAACAACAATAGAGGCGTCGATGAGAGGCAAGCGAGAATAGATGAAGCTTGATCAACAAGCCAAAAAGGAGATGGATTTGATGGAATGAATCTATTGAAGCTCTTGAGTGTTTCGACTCAGAATCTCCAAAAAAATTGTTGATCCCTGAACTTAGGTGCCGGTTAATCGCGAATTCGGGGTGAAGCTCGAAGCGCAGCTCCAATTCCAAGTCGCGAAGGGCGCGGCATCGGTGCCGTCGGGGTATTCAGGTTAATGTCTCTGAATAGGGGCGTCTTGGCCATGCTCGCTTGGGCTCAAAACCTCCTTTTGAGCGTAGCAGTACCGTAGATTGCACTGATACATCCGTTACGCCGTCAAAAGCTGTGCTTCTTCTACCTGGTCTGGTGATGCCTTTAGGTATGCTTCAATGGTGGCGACTACATCTATCCTTGACTGCTGGGTTGCCTAACGATATGCAACACAGCATATTCCAGAGATCATGGTCCGAAGCGCTGTGGGCTATGCTCATGAGACAACAGAGCTCCTGCTCAGCCCAAGCGAACACCGGCTTGTTTATTCTTCTTCCCTAATGCTCCCTGAGCATTGTTCATACCCTTTGCCTCACTGCTGTCCAAGATACTGGCGGCTTCGCGTTTCTTCTCCTCGTCAATCTTCTTGAGGTGTTTCTCCGTCTTCAGCTTGCCACTTCCTTTGCCATGGAATTGATGGCTGAGATGCTTGAAGGCCTCTTTCTGATTCATCAATCTGCCATCATCGTCGACATACTTGATTTGCACGTCTGGCTTATATTCACGGTTGAAAGCAGCAGCGGCTTGTATGGAAGATTGATGCTCTCGGCGCGTGTTTTGCCAGCGAGCATGTTCCTCTCGATCTTTCTGCGACAGACCAGTCAGCTTGCCAGACTGGCGATCTCCCTCGCGCTGAGCGCGAGCCTTCTGTTCATTTTCATGCTCACGCAATCGCGCCTGTATGATGAAGGTTTGACGGTCTTTGTAGAGTGTATTCTTGTCAGAGGCTTCGGTCTGCTTCACGAGCCCACGCTGTCGAAGAAGGCTGAGTGCTGCTCCAAGTCCTTGGTCAAGGGTCTTTTCTTCATCGAGACCCGTGTGTGAAACTTCCGGAGTGTGCGTGGCCTGCTCACGCCGTAGTTTGTCCAGTAGTTCCTCTGCATTTTCACCGGAACATGCTTCTCCCATGGGCTGATCCTCGTCTTCACCTTTGACCTCTGAAGGCTCAGGTGATTCTTCTTTTTCGACTGATTTCATGACGGTACGTTGAGGTTCCTCCTCTCTTGGGCGAGACGACAGGTTGTCCAAGAATACAGTCGTGTCATCGAGCACCAGGCCCCCAGTCTCGCCTTCTGGAGTCTGAGCTTCATTCTGTTCCTCTTCCTTGAGTTGTTTGATTATATCCTCAGGTTTTCGCTTCTGTTTCTTGAGCACAGCTTGTCGGGTTCTTGCAAGGGCACTTGCGAGGTCATCATCGTCGTTGAAATTGTCCTGCGTGGTGCGTGACCTGCTTGTGACCGGATTTGCAGAGTCGACTTCCATTGCGTCACTGTTGGTTTCCGTCCGCGCTGGAAAGATCTCATCGTCCTCATCCACCGTCTTCTGCCTCTTCGACGTCTTTTTGGCCTTCTTCGGCTTCTTGATTTTGATCTCCATGTAATCCGAGACAGGCTCAGGCTTCAAAATGTCGAGACTTATTGTGTTCTTCAGCACGTCACCAATCTGCTGGCGCTTTGCATCACGCTCCTCAACAGTAGAGCCTTGTCCGTCCAGCGTAAAAGCTTTGCGCTTCTTTTCGTCGTACTGGGACAGTAGGCCCTGCTCAGCATCATCGTTGACATCATAAACCTTTTTCTTTTTCAACTCGTTCTTCTCCTTGAGCTTGTCACGGGCGAGAACGTCCGCATTCTCGAGTACATCCTCCTGACCACTCTCATCATCCTTGCCAATCTCGGTATCTTTCAACGTCAAGATATGCTCGGACGTGCCGTCTTCGAAGTCGCCAATCTCGTGCGCGACTTGGACACCAGCAAGATCCTTCGAGGAGTATTCGACAGCCGCTTCTTTCTCGCGCTCGGCCAGTTCCCTGGCTAGACGTTCTGCACGCTCCCGCTCGATCTTGGCCTGTCGCTTCTTCTGGCCTTTCAGCCATGCCTTAGTGTCGTCGACATCATCATCAACATCTCCCAGCCCTTTGCCTCCGAGTCTTTTGGCTCTCGCTTCGGCATCTCTCCTCTTCTGGATCTCGTGTTTCCGTTTCTCCCGCTCGATGCGCCTCTTTTCTTCTTCCCGTAATTGATTCCAATTTTCAAAGCCAGCAGCTTCACGTGTGTCCAGTGTGGACGCGGGTTCTGGATCGCTGTCGTCGTCGTTGCTTGCAGAATGTTCTTTGAATGTAGGTCCTTCAGAGGCTGGTGGAGGTTGTCCACTTACACTGAGTAATGGAAGGCCCAGGCTCTTCCTGAGCTTGTTCATCTGCTCAATATCCGCAGCAGCCATGATGATGGTAGCTAAGAGGGAAGTCGCACGCGCGATCTAGAGACGTGGCTTTGTTAACGATTAGGCAGTCGAAGGTCAGAGTCAGAGGCAAGTGCAGGAAAAACCGCCGGGAGACTTTCCAAGGCTGCACAAAGTTATAAACTCCACCGTTACTAATTTCTACGGCGAAGTACAAGACAAAACGTGCCATTCATACTCAGAGTCGAGATAACTCTTATTCCGTACTCTGTGATCTATTAGGTCTTGAAGACATATGAACCAGAACGAAGCATGTGAGTAACCGTTAAACAGCGGCCTGTGTGAGGATCACAGCTTCGAGGGCAGCCATACCGGCTGTCTTCTCTCCTTAAATGCCTTCAAACCTTCTACAATATTATCTCCCCTCTGCAGGGCAGCCCACTCCTGTTTACCCGTTATCGCTGTAGCTTCAACCACGCTCGCCGTCTCCCAACCCTGCCTCAAGCCGGCTCTTGAGCAGATGATCGAATCTGGACTATTCTCAGCGATCGCAGTGGCGTATTTTACAGCCTCTGGGACAACGTCCTGCTGAGGGACAACCTTATTCGCAAGGCCCCATTCATAGGCTTGTTGGGCGGTGTATGTCCATCCAGTCAAAGCCATCTCGCTGGCGCGCTGAAGACCTAGAGTCCGAATGAGACGTGGCAAGACACCCGCGTAAGGTGCAACCCCACGTTTGACTTCAACTAGTCCAAAGGTCGCCGTGTCCGCCGCAATGACAATGTCACAATTGACCACCGTCTCAAAGCCACCACCAAGCGCCATGCCGTTTACTGCGGCAATGACGGGCTTCTTGCCCACTCGGTTTGACATCGGAATAGCGCCCTTCACATCTCCTGGTCCGGCACCAGCGCCAGGGTTGGCGGCAACCTTTGATTGCCACTCCTTTAAATCGGCGCCGGTAGAAAAGGCCTTGCTGCCGGCACCAGTAAGAATAGCAACGGTCAACGTGGGCTCATTGTCAAACCACCGGAAGACGTTGGTCAACTCGACCACGTCGGCAGCTGTGGTGCAATTTAGCTTCTCGGGCCGCGACATTGTGACCAGCAGGACCCCATTAGCTGGGTAGGAGAGTTTTGCAAACGAAGTTGATGGCGGAGCGTTGGTGGGTGCCATGTTGGCAAGTCCTTCGTGGTTTCACCCGAGGCGATATTCAGTGGTCCCTGATACTGTGTCGGTCGCAAATTATGGAAGCGACGCTGAACGACTATCGAATCTCCTGGGGGTCAAAATGTTGGATATTTAGCCTTGTCGCAAAAGATGATACGGCATTGAGAGAGTGACCTCGGTAGACAACGGAAGTTGTGGGGAAATGTCCTGCGTGTGGGAAACCACGAGCTTAGTTTGATGAGACCGTAATGGCTGATCTGACTTATGCTGGACAAATCGCTATAATGAGAAGCAGGCTACTTCTTGAGGCGGTTCATGAATGCTCGACGAGGTTCTGCTTCTCCAAATATCGGCTTCATTATCGTTAGAATTATACTGTTTATCCTCTGGAACAGCACCGGAAGGTTTATGTCTGGCAGAAGCTGAGTAATGTAATGAGGGGAGACCATCGGCATGACGCAGTAATGGTTGTCGAACATAATCCGATAAGTCGGAGTTGACCCCTTATATAGTTCCCGTGTATCTATACAAAATTCAGGAGATATTCAAAGACTACCCATCCGGCAATCCCCTGCTCACTCGATAGACTGGTTCGTCCGGATGGCGCACCGCATTCTTCTCACAGGCGCGTCCGGCTACCTCGGCGGCACTCTGCTTGCCCGATGGAAGAGTGCCGACCTCCCGCCATATGAGCAGCTGTATGCGCTTGTTCGCACAGACGAGCAAGCCCAGGCGGTCAAACGATATGGCGCCGAGCCTTTGACCTTCAGCCTCAGGGATGAGGCGGCGATACAAGAAGCTATCGTTGGAAAGAAGATTGACATTGTGTTCTTCCTCGTCGATGCCTTTTACTCCGACGCCCAAGTTCTTCTGATCAAGGCCCTTGCCGAATTGAAGAAGTCGACAGGCATGGACGTGCATTTCCTGCATGTAAGTGGCCTGATTCGGTCCGAAGTCGTTGACTGACCCTCTGCAAAGACTAGCGGTGCCAAAATCTTCTCCAGTCATGCCGGAGCACCAACAGATCGAGCCCTTTATGACGACGATCCGGATCTGTATGAAGTTCAGAAGTCCCAGAAACCGCCCGTGCCTGTTATCAAGCCAGTATGCTTGGACCTGGAAATTGAGTTCTCATCTGTTGACACGAGCAGGCCATTGATACCAACAACACCGTCATCGAGCAAGCTGAAGCATTAGGCGTGCGCAGTTACATCTTCGTGCCCTGTATTGTGTGTGAGTATGCCAAGCGCAGACATCATGGCATTATCGTAGCTAAGCCATTTGCCGCAGACGGAAGGGGTGAAGGGTTCGGGAACCCCATCTCGATACAAACCGTGGCCATCGTTCGAGCTGCGCAAACTGTGGGACGTGTATACAGTGTAGACTCTGGTCGACCAGTAAGTATCTTTCAAGGTTCCGAGCACATGCATGGTTTGCGTAGGACTGACTTACCAACAGTCATGGCCAGTATGCCATGTCCTTGACAATACGTCGCTGTATTTGGCATTACTTCGGCACATTCTATTGGGTAAGAGGCCGGATTGTGGCAAGAATGGGTACTACCTGGCATCGTCCGGCAGCGTTGTCTGGGAAGATCTTTATGCCGGCGTAGCTGCAGCTTTGTCGAAGCGCGGAGTCATCGCTGATGCAAAGGTCGAACAAGCCACAGACGAGGCTTTAAAAGGAATGGGTGCTGCGTTGGACTGTCCAAAGGAGCTCGTTCCTTTGCAGCTTGGAGGACAGTGAGTTCATGCTGAAAGCAGCAAAATGTGGATGAGTGCTGACAAGATTTCTCTCTCAGATGTACTTTTACCGCCCGGCACGGTGAGAAGATTGGGTGGCGCGCTGAGTACCCGGCAAGCCATATCCTGGAGGCGGCTGATGAGGAGACCGCGCTTATTCTCGAAAACACCAAGAAATGAGATGTCGTGGAAGTGAGCTGTCCTTGCCTAATCATGCTCACTATGGGCGTGAACGCAACATGATTCTTTTGAGCCGACACCGGGTCTCAAACGACCAAGTGACCTTCTTAGACTCATCGGATGATGATGTTGAGAAGCGCCGCGTCTTACCTGAAGAAGAATCCGGTTGTTAGAGTGACTTTTTGTCTCGAGTCAGCATTAGGTGACTGGCCAAGCATGCATGCTATCTATCAGTCATTCACATACGCATCACGTATTCGTACGGCATCGCCGGACGCAGCTTCGGCGGAGGTCCCATAAAACCCAGAATGACGGGAGCTTCGTGTCTTCACGGCGACATTGGCAGTGTATCCTTAGGAAGCGGCAACCTCAAGCCCACTTTGGCTGTTCTCTGCAAACCTCACTCAAGTAGCTGGACGCAGATAAGTCTGCCAAATTGTAGAAACATCCAATGGAAGAGCATGTGCTGCTAGATGTATAAGCCGACCCAGCTGACAACGGAAATGAGGTACCGCCGAACAGGTGAATAGGACGCAGCGATGTGACTGGGGAGGACGAATCGTCAGCCGCCAGAAAGAGAGATCCGAGTTGGGATTATGAATACTCCGGGTTGGGAGAAATCAACCTGTCAGACAACGCAGCTAATGTGGGAAAATTGATCGTTCGAAACTGTCTTTTGCCCATCATTGATGGTGTTTCCCTGCAAAGATTTCCTCGTGTCGTCAATAGGCAATCCTTGGCGAGATCCTCGCTACGGCCAATCACACCTCTTATGATGCCTTTTTTTGTAAACATCCACGAGAAATTGTTGACGTCAAGAACCAGTCCCTACACTCCTGGCGAGAACCTGGCGGCTAAGAATCATCGGCTGGCTTGCTCGTAAAGGTGTGTACTGGTAGTCAAGGGTGTTGTGTGCTTGGGGAGATTGAAGGGTGCCGGCACAGCTTCGAAGCAATACATTGAATATGGTTCAACCTCCCTTTCAGAAAATATGTTGTGTCCAGCCAGTGAACGACCAACAGCCCTTTTTACTGGCAGCGGCAGGGCCCATTATCAGCTCCTTCAATCTCAGGGATGGCTCAATCCTGAGTCAGTGGCCACCAATGGAAGTTGAAGAGGCTGCTGAAGATAACGTGCCATCCGACGCCAACGGTGATGGAACCCGTCCATCTAAGAGGCGTCGCATCGATGTAGAAGGACAGACAGGCATCTCTCGAAACGACTCGGAGGACTCTGTTGAGATCATATCCGAGCGGAAGAAAGGCGAGCGACGGAAGCCCAAGGTAGAGAGCTCGAAACTGCCAAACATCACCCACATCATTACAACCAGTGACGCTGCAACGGTCATTACTGTGACGGCCGAGGACAAATCCATCAATGTGTTTAGTGTGGGCTACGGTGGCGTCTTGACGTTACAAAGTCAGAGGTATGCCCTCGTCGCTACATAAGAAAGCTCTCATGCTCACACGGAACAGGCCAATGCCGAAAAGACTTTGTGCAATAGTCTTGACACCTGACCAGAAGAATATTCTCGTGGGAGATAAGTTCGGCGACGTATATTTACTTCCTTTACACCCAAGCAACGATTGGGCACCCACAAAGACGGACGACGAACAGAAACCGACCTTCACTCCTTCTGCAACCGAATTGACAGTCCACACGAAGGGCAACCTCGAAGCCCTGAGACAGCAGCGCGAGCAGAAAGTGACTCAGGCCAAGAAAGACGGCCCCAAATTCGAGCTCAAATTGCTCTTAGGTCACGTCTCTCTCTTGACAGATGTTGCCATCACTGAAGTACAGGATGGCCTCAAGCGAAAGCAGTACATATTGACAGCCGACAGAGACGAACATATCCGTGTGTCTCGAGGTATCACGCAAGCCCATGTCATTGAAGGATACTGTTTGAACCACAGAGAGTTTGTCACAAAACTGTGCATCCCACCATGGGATTCTGAAATCCTGGTGGCCGGCAGTGGTGAACCATCTTTGACAGCGTATCGCTGGCGAACTGGACATCTGACCGACAAAGAAACCTTCAAGGGCGCTGTGGGGCTCGACATTTCCACAATGTTGGACAATGAGGAACGCACTGAGGACCGACTCGTCGTGGCGAACATCTGGCCCGTCCACTATACAGTTTCCGGAAAGTCACCTTATGGTCGTCAACCTCCGCACCTGCTCCTGGTCGCATTAGAAGGGTAAGTTCATTCTGAACACGCATTTTCTCTGGCTAACCTCTGATAGACTTCCGGTACTTCTAAGTTACAATCTCACCGATCAAGGCGAATTACAGCATCATCAAACTCTACAACTAGGGGGAAATGCCCTCGACGTAGCCATTGGGCCAGCCTTGTGGGAAATCGTGGTGAGTATTGATACGGTACACAAGCCTGGGTCCATGCGAGACGTTGGATCGGAGGAAGTGCCGAAATCGGACTTTTTCGAGACGTTCGAGCTGTTCTCTAACATCAGTAAAGATGCACAGGGGACAGACCAACCTGTGGAAAGCCCTGCTGGGCGTGACTTACGCTGGGAAAGGTCCAGCCTTGCAATGCTTTTGAACGATGCCGTCACGGTCTCGGACGATATCGAGTTGCCTGTAGAGGATCTTGCAAAGGCGAAAGGTACATACAGTGTCCTGGGCGAACAGCTTTACGGCCTGGAGAATCTGAGGAAGAAGCGAGGCGAGCAAGCGATCCAGGGTGAGGAGGAAGCTGAGGAGGGCGCGCCAGTAGCTTAACAAAGCACCACCTGACATAAAAGTTGTAGGTGTGACTAATCTGGATGATTGGAGATGCTACGAAAACCAGGCATGGGGTCCAGTCTGAAGGTAAAATCCATATCACCTACACTACAAAAGTCACTGTAGTGAATTGGACTGGGTAGCCTCGTCCCAATCTTACAAGGCTGAAGACAATAAGCCGGCTAAACCTCGGTACACGGGACGAGACAGTATGAGCATCATGGAGAACTCAGAAGTGTAGTATTCATCTAGTCGACTCATCGACACTTTGTACTCGAAGCTACGTATACATAGCGACTGGCCGCGATGGAGAAGAAGTTTGCTCCGTTGAAGAATGACCGCCTGCTCCGGGCCGCCCGTGGTGCGTCGGTGAAATCATTGTCAATGGAGGATACCATCTCTAACACCATTCAGGTGAGAAGGTCGACAGACCACCCATGTGGGTGATGCGACAAGGTATGCGGCGGTCAGTGCCTTTTGCGCTCCCAAGTGCGTTCAATCACTAACCCTACAAAAGCCGGCCGATACCTTCCTGAGTACCACGAAGCGAAAGGAAAGCACGATTTCTTCGAATGTTGTCGCTCGCCCGAAATCGCCTCGACATTAACCCTCCAGCCCATCGACCGCTATGAAGGCCTCATCGACGCCGCCATTATCTTCTCAGACATACTTGTCATACCGCAGGCCATGGGAATGGACGTAAAAATGGTAGATGGTGTTGGGCCAAAATTTCCGGACCCTCTGCGCTCGCCGTCAGACAAACAGTATCAAGAAATAGTCAAGAAGCAAGTGGATGTCGCAAAAGAGCTGGACTACGTCTACAAGGGCATCACTATGACACGCAACAAACTCGCTGGTCGAGTCCCTCTGTATGGATTTTGTGGCGCCCCATGGACGTTGCTGTGCTACATGGTTGAAGGCGGCGGAACGAAACTCTTCAAAGAGGCGAAGACTTGGGTGTACAAGTACTCTGTGGAAAGCAAAGTACTTCTCAGAAAGATCTCAGAGATTTGCGTCGAACATCTTGCATTGCAAGTGGCTGCAGGAGCACAAATCATCCAGGTATTCGACTCATGGGCTGGAGAATTGTCACCCTCATCATTTAAAGAATTCGCCCTCCCGTCCTTAAAGTACATCTCGGAGAATCTCCCAAAGAGGCTTCGGGAGATGGGTGAGGATGTGGTGCCCATGGTCGTTTTCGCGAAGGGCGCATGGTATGCTCTTGACGAATTGTGCGATTCTGGCTACGATGTTGTTGGTCTCGATTGGCTACATGACCCTGCGGAGGCTGTGCGAATAGCCCGGGGACGGGTGACCCTGCAAGGCAATGCTGATCCTGGTGTCCTTTACGGCGAGCACGCTGCGATTACTTCCGTCGTCGAGAACATGGTTCGAGGTTTTGGTGGCGGGCAAGAGCGATGGATCGTCAACCTCGGTCACGGTATCACGCCGGGCGTCAACCCAGACAACTTGAAGTTTTTCTTCGAAGAGGTGCACAGGTGTTCCGGCGCAAAGAAGGCTGAACTATAGAGAAAGTGTACAGTGGATTGCTGGTTGTGCAGCTGTCGTGTTGTTAATCAACGTCTTCCCAGCTGTGTCGAAGCTAGCCACCATATTGAGAGGATGGTCATGGTGTCACGGAATTCAGTTCCTTGTACGTTTGAATGGCATGTATGGCATTGTTCGATATGAATACCATGATGGCGTCCAGGACTTTGAGGGTCATAGACAAAAGGGCCATTATGGTCGAAATGAAAATTCTACTGCATCCTCACGGTTCACCGATATCCTCATTCCTGCAGAATGTCAATTCCGACTCAAAGGCGAATGGGACGAGGGATATCTCGAAACTTACCAAACATGAGGCTTCTCCTCCATGAACTTCTGCATCAACCCCATACATTCCTGATTCTTAAAGACAATCACCTCCACGCCTCGTTTCTTCAAGTACTCCTCCCCTCCAACGAAGTTCTTATTCTCCCCGATAACAACCCGCGCCACCTTGTACAATATACACGCCCCTGTGCACATGTCGCAGGGGCTTAGCGTCGTGTACATTGTGGCACCAGCGTACGCTGAGGCCGGCAAACGTCCTGAGTTTTCAAGTGCTGAGATTTCTCCCTGCGCGGCAAGGTACTTAGACATTGTTCACGCACTCGTTTGATCGTGCTGTTCTGCTTCTGTGTTTAACAGTGCGAAGACTTACATGTAGTGTAGCACTACCCTTTTGTACCCGGCTGTTATGCCCTCGTCCGAGGACCTTACCATCTTTGGAGACGAGGCATGCTCCTGCCGTTGCAAAGATTCTCTGATTAGCACATGTACTCTTTTCTTGAGAGTAGATGCATGTATCCTGCTCCAAGTGTCTGAACTCACCGATTGGCACACCACCCTCTGCATAACTTTGTCGTGCTTCCTCGACGGCAATCAGAAATCCCGGGTCCGTTTCCGACATTCTTCCCTCCTATTTGGTGCTATACGGTGGGAGAGGAAACGGGATATGCTATTATAAAAGCTTGATAGGCGTTTTTCGTGGTATACCACGTAGCAAGCAGTGGACAATGTGCGATAAAGTCTAGAGTGCTCCGCAATGTGAAGCATTTACAATGTTACGCACAAGTCCGAGACACGGTGGTTGAGCAATGTGCCGGAGCTTGAAGCCGACACCTTTAATTGTATTTGCCATTCTTCTTATCATAGCATCGTAAAGGGTATTGCGCTCTTTTTCGTTGAACTCATGAGGTCTGTCGATGCTGTGGACGCTAGCATTTTGTGGCTCTGCAGGTAGTCATGTATCCTGAAGCTGAGCCTGAAGGATGCTGACTGGGGTCAAAACAAGACTTGCTTGAAAACTGCTTGCAATTCTTGAGAACCCTGGGCGGCTCTTTGCAATCCTGCGAGCAGTCTACCTGCCCGTTGACGATATGCATCGTCTTGAATGTTAACCCTAATTGTCTCAAACGCTGCCAATAGCGTCAGCTCGATACCCGCATCGTCAATGGGCCGGTCCTTCTTCCTTTCCCGCATGATGCGCTCATATGCATCCAGTATACTTCCCACAGCTGCCGGGTTCGCCGCATGACTGAAGGCGCCCCCGACACTCTCTGGGAGCAGAGCCATTGCCACATTGAACAAGATCTGGACGGCTTGTTTATGCAGGTAGGACTCGGGACCAATGCTGCAGTGCTCGCGGACACTTCGACTCCAGCTTTTGAGGTACAGCCGTTGCGCTGAGGCAGCACCTTCTGTCATAAAGTCCGATGAAGTGAAATCTCGGATCCAATGCACCAGTAACTCTCTTGCCTCAGCGAGGGAATGCAAGTGGACAGCCGGTGCCCTTTGTACCTCACCAACTCGAACAGTATTCGGGGGTATGTGACTGCCGGTGACAAGGTATGATGCGATCTCATCATCGAATCCGACTTCTGTGTAGGATCCTATCAAGCGTATCATCGGCTCTATTTGCGCCAACAGGTCTCTGACGAAGCCATTTGAGCCTAGGGCTTCGGAGCGGAGTGCGGCCCATAATCGTAGCGTACCCTTAACGTGTACTTCGGCAGCCGGCAAGCTGGCCGGATAGTTTCCTTGTAATGCTTCATACACCCAAGCCATCAAGGACGCCACTGTCATAGCCGGTGCGTCGCTTTGACTGCTGAGTGTCATCATTTTGATCGCTTTGTAGTAGTGTGAGATTGCCACAGGTGAGAGCTCGGACCTGATCCCAGTTCGAAACACTCCAAGCTCCTCGTCCAACAGCGCCATGGCTACCAGGAGATGCCTACATACTGGATACTGCCACGCCATTTGAGGGATGAGTGTGTTCCAGAAGGTGTAATTGGGGCCAATATTGGCCATCGTCGGGCCAGTCGTCGACAGCCAGAAATCCAAACTGCGTTGTTCTTCATACTTGTTTCCGAACAAAACGTGCACCTGTCTTGTTAGTCGTAGGCTCAAGTGGTCTAAGGGCGGCTGCTTTGTCGAGAGCTGACACCCGGGGTTGAATGCGTTCTTGGACCTAAGAGCGAGCACAGGTCGACCCGGTTTCGATGCTTCGAAAAGCCGGGCCTTTGGAATGTTATACCCTAGGCATTTGCGATGACTCTGCAGACATCTGTTGGCAGGGTAAGTACTATTGCCGTTTGACAAGACACAAAGAGACACACCTTTGACATATCGGTTTGCCTTCATCGCATTTGATCCTTCGTGTCCTTCACAAGGTAAGGCAAATGGAGACGAAGATGGCTTGAAATACTTACTTACAAGTCGTACAGCCGCTGCGAACCTTCGAATGCATTCGCTTCACGCGAGGCTTCGCTTCAGAATGTTCAATTTCATCTTCTTCATTGCCGGGGTCGGTTTTAGTATTCATAGTTGGCGCCGCCCCGTCAATCGCCATTATCGAAATAATCGCCTGACGGAGCTTCTGTCGCCAGCCACTACTTGTTGACTCAGCTTCACATCTATCTCGTCGCCGACGAGGCTCGATGATGATTGTCTCCTAATGATACATTCTTCGCCTTTGGATTTCTCCGGTGAGATAAGATTATGCTCTGAATAGATTGGACGCCTACAACGTTTGCCGCAAGTTTACTATTCGTGGGAAGAGGGTTAGTCATTGTTCCGGCATGCTAGTTTCTGACCTGAAGCTGCGCTTGAAGATTTGGAATTTGTCACGGTTGGTTCTTCTTGGACAATATTGAGTATTCTGGTCTGGTGGCCCACCCTCATCACTAGGCATGTGTGACGGATAGCGTCTCCCGGACGTGACGGTCAATATTCCTACCTACTATGGTAGGATCGACGTAGAGGCTTGTGACAAACCCACGTAACCTAGGTCAGACAGGACTAGGCCGTTCCATTCCGAGACATTCTTTAAGGCCTCCAATGCCTAGGGATTTTCATACATAGAATTCCCTATTTCCTCAGGTGCGGCCTATAGGCTACTGAAACAGAAAGACTTAGGCAACAGATGAAAAGGAAACCCTCCGGTGAGTCCATGAGGATTATCAACTCTTCCTCCGCTGGATTAGCCATGCAGATTACTAGTCATGGGTGGCCGTCGTAAAAGGAAGAGAGACTATAGTTAGTCCAAGATCCCTAGATAACAGACAAACTTGGTCATCCGCATTCATGGGATATCGTAGGGCCGAGACCAAGGTCGTGAAGCACCGCAGCCAGGATGGTCTAAGTCCGCTCTTCTTACGAGCTTGAAGAATGAACGTCTGTTGTAAGTTGTAACACACCAGACCTTGGCCCCGCATTGGGGCATTATGTAAGCACGATTCGTTGCCAAGACTGTCGCACACAACTTTTTTCGGAAGTCACGACCCTCTCGAAGCGCAGTTTGTGGCCAGCACCACGACTCTTCATCCGCAATCAAACACCATCTACAATCCCTAAATCACATTACCTTTGCCCTTAAATATCCTAACTTCATACACAAGAAGTCATGGGGGGCAAATCCGGCACCAAGGCAGTCTACTTCGACAAGCTGAAGGGCTTGCTCGACGAGTACAAGTCTATCTTCATCGCAAGTCATCCCGATCAGAAATCACAGACCGTAGAACTAACAGCAGGCACAGGTCAGCGTCGACAATGTCTCTTCGCAGCAGATGCACGAGATCCGTCACTCCCTTCGAGGCGATGCCGTGGTCCTGATGGGCAAGAACACCATGGTTCGTCGTGCGCTCAAGGGCTTCGTCGCTGACAACCCGGAATACGAACGTCTCCTCCCGCACGTCAAAGGTACGCCGATTGCGCCGCTGGGCATCATGAAAGAGAGGAGAGAATCCTGACTGTGATAGGAAACGTTGGCTTCATCTTCACTAACGGTGACCTGAAGACCACCCGTGACAGGATCCTGGCAAACCGTGTTGCAGCCCCTGCTCGTGCTGGCGCTGTCGCTCCTGGCGATGTGTACATTCCTGCCGGAAACACTGGTATGGAACCCGGCAAGACCTCTTTCTTCCAGGCCCTCGGTGTCCCAACCAAGATTGCTCGTGGTACTATTGAAATTACCACCGACCTCAAGTTGGTCGAGGCTGGCGCAAAGGTCGGTGCCTCTGAGGCTACTCTCCTCAACATGTTGAACATCTCGCCCTTCACCTACGGTATGAAGGTTCAACAAGTCTACGAAGATGGTCAGGCATTCTCCCCAGATGTCTTGGATATCGAAGAGAGCCAATTGTTGAAGGCTTTGTCGTCTGCCATTGCTACCATCACCACCATCTCTCTGGCCGCCAACTACCCAACTCTTCCATCCATCATCCACAGCCTCGTCAATGGTTACAAGAAACTCATTGCCGTTGCGCTTGGCATCGACTACAGCTGGGAGTCGATTGACGAGCTCAAAGACCGCATTGAGAACCCCGACAAGTATGCCGCCGCCGCTCCTGCTGCCGCCGCCGCCACTAGCACGGATGATGCCGCTCCTGCTGCCGCGAAGGAGGAGGAGGTTGAAGAAGCGAAGGAGGAAAGCGAAGATGAGGGTGAGTTCAAGTCCAACCATCTAAATCTAGACTGCATACTAACTCAAGTTAGGCTTCGGTGGTCTCTTCGATTAAATGCAATGAGCATTGTGCAAGGTCAAACAATGCGGACGTGATGTTCATGGCATGGCGAGCTAGCCGATTAGACAGCCGACATAGACGCAATGACATGAGGTACGAGCTGCCACTATGTCTTTCAAGATCCGGGAATTGTGTACGGTCCTGTCTCGACCGGAGTACCGTTGGGTAAGCATGATTCCTCTATATCATAGCATCATTGTGTGATGAACTGTTTTTAACCCCGAGAATCTTTTCGATGGCGAACAAAACATTGCAACAACACTCTAATTTTTTACTGATTTCATATCTTCCCACATTATCTTCACCACTCATTCTGAGATCTCTACTGACCATCTCGGAAATAGATCACTATCCATTCGTTGCCATCTTTGCATGCCAGGGTCACACCCTGAGGAAAGCCAATGCGCCTATTATGATCGATCTTCTTGTCAGCCTTGGGGATGCTTTTGACCATGATTGCATTGATGCTAACACTTTTCACCTTTCAGAGATTTGCATGCTAAGATTGCTGGGACAAGCCAAAATATCTGCCAGTGCTATTGATTGCGACAAGAGCATTCGAAGACGCCGTCGCAGTGCGAAGAAGAGGAACAGATGGGCTTGCCTAAGGCTGCCCTGGTTTACCCGACGAATTTCTGAGGCTTTTTTGGCTCTCTCACGGTCTCTTGATCAACCAATCCTTCTAGATTGACCATCTCCCGTTGTGATGCCGTGTCCGGTTCTTGTGATGCTGCAGACTCTGTAGGATCATCTTTCGCTTTCCAAGTAGCCTCATATTGACTCCACAACTTGTGGACCGTTTCTCCGAACAGTCCTCGCCAAAATTTGTCTTCGTCATATTTGCCTTTGCCCATCGTCTCGTTCATCCGGCTCACAGTGCCCGAACCTCGCTGATCTTCTAGCCATTCCAGAAACCATGCCGTCTTCTGATAGCCTTCATCCCATTTCTTCCCTCTATTTTCCGGTGAACGATTCCAATGCGGTGGCGCAAGTCCAGCCTTCAGCCGGACAAAATCTGCCATGCCCTCGATGAGACCTCCCGGAGCGGTGCCGTGGCTATTGTTCTGGAAGCAGTGGACCATCTCATGGGTGATGACACCAGAAAGCTCATGACGAATTCCCGGTGCATTTCGTGAGAGGATGCCTTGTACGTAGTCGAGTGAGAGATGGATCTCTTTGTGCAGATCGTCCAATGGGATCCCAGTCGTATAGGCGACTCCGCCCATCGACCGAAGTACGACTGTGACCGATCTGACTTTGGGAATATCACTCAACCCGAAGGGTGAATAGAGGTGGGCGATGACATGCTCAATTGCACGTGCAAGATAAAGCCCACTATCCAGAGAAGCAGCCGCGACTTGACTGGCCGAATGACTGACATCGTCCAGGTGCAGACGAAGGGTGGGCTTGGGTTGCAGCCCGGGTGGTATCGGGGCAGGCATTGTAGACTCTTTCGAAGATCACCCACCACTCAATCTGCTGTTACGTTGGAAGCAAGACTCTGGCACGCGCCGTATGTGAACGGCAAGGGGAAGAGCAAACGCAATAGTGGACAGCATGCGTGTCAGAAACGGGCCTTTACCTCAGGCAGCCTTGTCGTAACGGACGGTAGAGTACTAATGGTGGAGTGTGTGTATCAGGTGGTCAATGACAATTTCGATATAAGAGAGTGGACGAGGCTGTAACGTAGTCAGAGTGGAGGTCGGAGAGGGACCGGAGGCCAAAGAGACAAATAAGAAGGAAAGCGTTTCTTTGGGAGGGCTGGGAGAGTCCGTGCGCGGTGTGGTGGTGATTGGTCCGCAGGCAACTTCATGCCAAGGCTACCTCACTGTCGGCGCGACTCCTCCAAAACAAACAGCCCTTTGGTCACCCGTCTCTTCTTCTTCTTCATCATCGCTCCACGACGTCCGCCTTATCGCCACCACGAACCATTGATCGAATCTTGGTGCCTCAATGCTGCCTCGAAGAGCGCCGATTCAGGCATGTGCCTTTCCCTTAAGTATCTGCGATGCCCTCCATATTCCCATCGTTTCTTCATACACACTTGACCACGTGACTCTGCTCTTCGAGTTGAGTCGGATACCCTCTTCATTTACAACGTGTGCATTGCTTCTCTGCTACCCTCCTCTCCCAATCCCCCTCGCCAGCATGTTGGCGTGTTGTCGGCCTCGTGCCGGCAAGAAGGCTCGCCGCTCTGATGCGGCCAAGGCGGGCTTCTGTATGAACTCTTCACCATGCTTTACCTTCACTTGTACTTTACTGACATTTTCTCCTCTTCTAGTAAACAAATTCGACAAGTCAATCTCCGCGGCCGGCAAAGCCATTTGGTTCGCTGTTGCCAGCACCAGAGCAAAGATGATCGGCAAAAGCTATGTCGACATCCTCAACTTCTTGCAATACGAGTTCACTTTCCCCGAGACTGAGGATACCTGGAAGAAGCGCCAGGATCTCTTGATCTCACTCTCTGAAGTCCTCGAAACTCGCAAGGAAGACAGTGTTCTTCCAAAGGACTTTGTCGAGAAAGTCAAAGTCACTCTACCAGACATCGTCGGAGCTGCCTCCTCCGAGCGTACCACTCTATCTTCCCAGGGCTGCCGTGCTCTCCAAAACATCGCAAGGCACCTTGAGACACAAATTCAGCCACAGCTTGACATCCTGCTCCCTGCGCTGATCACTCTTTGCGGCTCGACAAAGAGCGTCAATCAAAAGAACGCAAGTGAAACAATCCTCAACATCTGCAAGCATGCTGGATACAGTCATCGTCTTTTCTACCATATCTGCTCTGCATCCAAAGACCGACGTAATCCCCCACGTATTTTTGCACCAGAATGGCTACGAATTCTCCTCAAAACATACCGCGGTCAGATGGACCGAAACAAAGATGGTGAATTAGCACAGAAGGCCATTTATGAAGGTCTCAGAGATGGACAAGTCAAGGTCCGAGAAAACTCTCGTGCAGCCTATTGGGAGTTCGCAACATATGACGTCGCCGGCGCTCGCATGATTATGGGTAGTCTCAATTCTCATGCTCAAGCTGCACTCCGCGATGATCCTCACAATCCAGACCGGTCTTCCGCAAAAGCAGCCAAAGCCCCAAGACCAGGCTCAGCACTCGCTTCCATCAAAGCACAATCGAAGCAACAATTGCAACAACATCGTGGTAACACTCCGGCATCAGTCAAGTCTACCGACTTCGCCTTTGGTCCTATGGAAGAGGTCCATCCCGCTCCTGCGTCAAAGAACGCTGCCGAGCATGATCGAGACAAACAAGACCGACAAGTCCAATTTTCCACTCAACATAGCGAACAAGCCGCAGGCTCACGCCACGGCTCTCGCCCTACATCACAAAAGTCCAGCAAAGACTCAAAAATTGAAACGACGAAAGACCTCAAGACTTCAAGCCCACAAGTCGAGGCACGTCCATTGTTGTCGGCACCGGTTCGAAGAGGCCGCATCATCGCCACACCAATTGCTCCTATGATGCCTTCCCAGCGTCCCTGCTCTCGCGGTGAATCTTGCAAAAAGCCTCATGATACCAAAGACAAGCATGTCGCAGAGAAATCATCTGGTCGACAAACGCCAGTCACTCAACACGGCAAAGAGAACATGTCCTCTACCACAAGTCATCATCGCAAGACTGCAAGTCGTCACGAAACCATCAAGACTGAAGAACAGGAGCTCGTTGCCACAACCAATCTACAATACGGCAAGAAGACTGGTCGACAGACACCAGTCATTGCTGAAGACAAGGAGCCATCTGCTCCCCCGACACCTGAACCTCTCCAGAAAGAGTACCATCCTGTCCCAGCTTTTGTCGAGGACAAGGCCATGTCGGCTCCTGGAGCCTACAAAGACATTCTCAAAGAAGATGTCGCAGATACGGAATTGCTACAGCAGAGAGCTCTTCCACCAAGCCTACCGCTTCGTCCGGTTCAGGCATTCGCCCCTGAAAATCAATTCACACCGCCACCGGAACGTGCTATTGATAGAAGCACAAGCCCTCAACATATTCCTGACGGCAAGGAGAACACGGATCAACCTTGGCGCAAAAAGCATTCTCCAAATCGGTCTCCAATGCGTCCTCCAAAACGAACGCCTCAGCGACGCAACAGCATCGCATCTGCAAAGAAACACCTTGCCACTGCCATCGAACTTCTCCGTCATGGGACTCTTGACGCCTTGGGTTATCGCAGGCTTAGAATGCTTTTCGAGACCCATCCACAAGTCTTGATTACCGGCCAAGAACAGTTTAACGAACTGTTTGAATTACTCATCGCCAATCTGTCGTCATTGGACGAGATCAGCGAACCCAGAGAAAAGCGAGTTGGCAACCTCAATCATCCTGCCTACAACAGACATACTATTGTTATGATGTTATCCGACCTCTTCCAGCAATACCCTCAGTGGCCAGAGCCTCAACCTGGTATGACATTGTCTGCTCTTATCATTGCAAGGTGCAACCACACGTCAAGTTATGCTTCAGCAGTGTCAGCTATCGAGGAAGCCGCAATGATTCTGTCAAATTCAACTCAGAACCCTCTTGCCACGATTGACGTTGTCCTCGATACCATGGAAGAGGTTGAACGTATTATTATCACCAATGATCCTATCATTACCCCCAGATCAACCACAACTCAACTATACAACAGTCTCCAGAGCGTTGCAACAGATTTTGGCCCCGAAAAGCCTCGCTTCGCAGTTCGACTGCCTATCATTATGGCCTTTGGCATCAACATCCTTATCATCCTGCTGTCACGTGTCACTCTACATGGCCAGACCCTCTTTACCATTCAAGAAGATCGTTTGGCATCATATGCAGAACATCTTCTTACGACATACACCTCTGTCCTTAGACGATACATCATGAACTTTTGCACAGCACTACACGCTGTCATCAAACCAGAGAAAAGATTCTACAATTACTTTAGTAAAGAAACGGACAAGAATCTTATCCACTACTACGTGGCAGGAGCATCAGGCCCAGTCTACGGAAGCTTGGGCGATACCGGCAGAGTTGTCATGCCAGGAACAGACTCAGACTTCGACTCTGGGGAACCAGGCCCCACCTACAATCCCAATTCGGACGTGTCGGCCAATTGGAAACTTCTTTCAACTACTCACAGACATGGAGTACTTAATCAACATATGGGAAACATGCAGAAGCATGCAGCTGGAAATAGGAGTGCTGGAGTTGCAATTCCTGGTGCAGTTGGTATTGACAGAACTTATGGAATTCGGAGTCCTGCAATTACAGAATCCGAGGATTCTGGTAACATTATCATTTTGGGAATCACGGAAGACGAATAAGGGAGGGAGCAAGGAATTGGAAATCAAGGAGGTGTATTATTATGACGAGTCACTGTCTATGATTATTGATGCTGGGAGTTTGGATGAAAGGGATGAGCACAGCACGGAGTCAAATGGGGTTCAAAGGCACATGGTTGCTATTGAAGAGCCTCGAAGCTCAGAGCCACGAAGCTCAAAAAAATGGAAAAACATCAAAAAATTGAAGTTCGCTCCCTTTGACTTGTAAGATCCTCGTCCTCGTAGTCAGAGATCTATTCGTCCACTATGATGGCCGTTTCAGTCATCTACACAAGAGTCTTCCACCAGGATAGGTGTACGTCGGCCGTGCCCCGTTAATATACTGTCACTGTCGATCACAGCAACTATGAACCTAACACGCATTACTCATGTAGATTTGTGTAGGTGTCGGTTGGTCTCGAGGAGCACAGACTTCGCGTGCTGTCTCGGCAGCATGTCACCGCGCCTCCAAGTCTGTCAACTCCTGAGGTAGTTACTCCGTACGGTAGAGTAATACGTAGCTTATAGAAGAAAAGACTGTTCGGGCCTGGGCTAGAGTGAGGGATTGCATTGTGCCGATCGATGGGCCAGGTGAAACGACAGATTCTGCAAGCGGCCTGGATTAATCTGCACCGGCCTCTCTGCTGGCTGGAGAGACACGTGGGGATAGTCACATGTGTGACGAAGAAAGAATCAGAGAATGCGGTGCTACGATCTTTGGGACAGTCGGGAAAGAAATGCTTCAGAAGGTCTGGTTATTCGGGATGTTGACACCTTGACGTGCTCCTGCAATATCCTGACAGCACGAAAGAGCACATTTTGGTTCCAGCCACGAGGAAAGCGGACGAGACGTGAAAGGGAAGCGGGGAGATCCTCATGCGCGAAGAAGTCTGGAGAGAAGTCAATTGGATCTGGTAGGCTTCTCCTGCAAGAAACAGGGACACGAGACAGTTGTGAAGGATGGGCGAAGGTCACTACGCTCGAACCTAAAGCTCTTTTAGTGCCTTGTAGGCTGAATGAGATACTGTTCGTCTGGGAGAAACAAAGAGAAATCAGGGGTTAAAAAGATGAAAGAGAAGATGGCTAGCTAGAACTTGCCTCTAAACCTCTGAGCAGCCCATGATTCGCGTCGAGTAGCCTTTAGTTTGAAGTCTGACTTGCACCGAAGCCTCCATCGACATTGTGGTTGCGACCAACCAATCGAGCCGGGGGGTCCTTTAAGTAAATGGGCGAACTCACCAGAGACCTGGACCCTTGATTTCGCACCTAAAAACACGTCCACCCAATCGTCAAACCACCGCACTGGGGGCTGAAGAAATGGACTCTTATAGAAGTTAGTACGAGAGAACCAAGATCAAGAACAGCTAGAGTAGCGGGCTCTCTCACCACCACCACTACCACCACCATCATCGCCTTCACTGCCTCTCGTTCTATGGGGTGAGGAAAATACAACATCGTTCTTCTCTGTCCACAATGAGCTTTTGTCCTGCATAGAACACACGAGCCATTCCTGTGCACGAAACGTCACATCCGGCCGTCATTCCAGGTCACGAATCAACTTGACTTGACGCGATCGCCTCTTCCAGCAGCTGTCTGCGCAACTCTATCACTGCCCTCAAAAACCCTACCCTCCACGAGCTGACGCCTACGATCTTTTGACTTTGCTACATACCAGACATCGTCTACAATTGTATCTTGCCCGACTCGACGAAACATCACGACTGTTCGACCTGGACTTTGCTTGCTCCTGTCAGCGTTCTATTTTCGACCCATTGGGCCTCCGACAAACGCCTATTCTGTCCACCACGAAAGCCGTGTCGATCATCCACCTAGAGTCGTATTCAGCTGCCGGACAGTACACGACATTTCCTGTCAAAGAAATCCTGTATCGCTTAGTCGTCGGTGTACAACTTTTGGGTCGTTTGCACTTCTTGCGCGGCAGAAAAAGATTATTAATGACTTATATTGTCCCGTCTCAAACGGGGTTCAGTTTGATCTAAGACATAATTCACCACATGACAACCGGGCAGGCCCTTTGTGCAGTACAAATTGCGAAAAGCCGACGTGATGGCGACAGCAGCGTTGGAGTCTCCGATGGCTTTTCCGGAGTCTCCTCTGGACACGGATGAGGCTCCTTTTCCGTGCAAAGGATGTGGACAGGTGCGGTCTTACAGGGCGGTCGAGGCTGGACAATTGCTGACATTTTGTGAAGATACTCGAAGAGGGCAAAGCATTTGAGTTAGGTACGAAATCGCTATATGTGTGCATCCGAGGCGATTGTACTGACTGTGGGCAGCTGGGAATAGATGGCATATCGACTGTTTCCGCTGTAATACCTGCAATACAGCCCTCGACTCCGACGCGAACCTCCTCCTCCTCGGCGATGGCTCTCTCATATGCAACAACTGCACCTACAGTTGCAGTAATTGTGGGAACAAGATCGAAGACCTTGCAATCCTGACTGGAGACCAGGCTTTCTGCGCCAACTGCTTCAAGTGCCGGAATTGTAAGAGGAAGATCGAAAACCTACGATATGCGCGCACATCGCAGGGCATCTTTTGCATGGATTGCCATGAGGCATTGATGGCTAGGAGACGCAAAAGGTCCGCAAAGGGTTCCTCAGCGCGCTCGAAACTCTCCGCAAATAACCACCTCGACAAGTCTCTACCTGCGATTCCACCCCCAGAAGCCAGAAAGACCGCATACATACCTGAGACGCAATCCCCATATCCCGAGTCCTATGTCGAAACACCACCCGATGCCCCGTCTGTTGCGAAGACCATGAGCGAACTACGGGATGTGAATTCGAGGCCGTCTACAGGAGAGCAGACTCCGCCCCAAAGTAAGCACCCAATCTATAGCTGATCTAACATACCCATGCTAACCGATCCAACTTAGATCTGCTCACCCTACCATCAACTACTTTTCGAAACAACAGACAGTCTGTCATGTCCCAGCGTTCGGATCTTTCAGGAGGAGGGGAAGAGTTTCTGATCCCACTCGCCTTTGATCCCTCGGCACAGCCAACCACCCAATCACCCAGTATGGCGAATCAGGTGACGCCGCGGGTCGTCGAGGAGAAGCCCAAGGACTACTTCTCAAGTAAACCGACACCACCTGTGGGTCAGCATTCGATCTCAAAGTCGAATACTTCTAGTCCACACATTGCATACCAGGAAAAAGGGCGACAGTCTTCGCGCGATATGAGTGACTTCAGCCGATCAAGGGGGACTGGTAGTCGCTCTGGGTCTGCAAGCGCATCGCCGTACGTTGTTCCAGAGAGACCTCGGCGGTCGGAAGAGTCTCCTCGCTTGTCGCAGCAGATTGCTCGCCCCAACGAGGCTTCACTGAATGACCGCTTTAAGCTGCAGGAGGCTCCCAAAAACAAGAAAGGTTCGACGTCGACCCCCCAGTCTCGGTCGGAGACATCCACCCCTCGTGCGGATGTCATGGGCGATCCCATGGAACAATTCACGACCACCAGGAATATGCCTGCACAAGGCGTGGGCTCTCCGCCACCGGACCATGGTTTCACGACACCGCGACTGTCGGCCGAGTCGAGCCCTGTCCATGAGGAGGTAAACGAGTCGCCCAGGCCTGCCCAATTGCCTGCAGCCTCGATTCTTCAGAACCTGCCAAAGAGAGGTGACTCTTTGGACAGTGCAAAGCGCAACCAGACGATACCCAGGAAAGAATTGAACACGTCCGCCAACATCCCTTCCAGCCTCAATGGAGTTGTGAACGGAAGCGCCACTACCCCAAAACAATCCATGCAACCTACGGATCTCGCCAGAGCAAACGGTGGAAAAGTTATTTCTGGTCCTATCGGTTCGCCAAGTTCAAAGAGCATCTTTGATACGGCAGATGATGTTAGTCAGACAGACGTTCCAAGTGCTGGAATGGTAGGAAACGAATCCTTCATTGACCCTCGTGCTCCGCCGCTGCCACCCGCTGACCATCCACACTCGCGGAATGAATCCTTCAGCACAATGTACTCCGACAATCAACGAAACCTCGAAGGCCAAAAGTCGCCGGGCTTACCAAGATATTCCACTGGGGGTGAATTCACGATGGATGAAGACATGGCTCGTATAATGGGTCCCGATGAACCAAGCGCTCATGAATCATTCCTTAGGAGGGTCTCGAATTCTGTGCGCCATGGTCGAAGTTATAGCGACAAGACGGGCCGGCTATCTCGAGATCGCTGGCCCAGATCGCCCGCAGTGCCTACCTCCATCGGCCAAGAAATCAGCAGTCCAAGCTCGGTATCTCCTGAAAACCGGGATGAAGTCGCCTGGTTTAGAAATGAGCTGCGACGCGAGAGACAGAAGACCATTGAACGAGAGAAGAGGATTGCCGAGCTTGAATCGCAGCTTGATTCGACTGCAAATATGAAACAAGTCAACTCCGAGCTCAAGGAGAAAAGATCAACAATTGTCGTGCTTGATACGCAAAAAGAGATTGTGGTACGCGAGCTGGAGGTGCTGACAGAACATTTAGCTGTTGCGAAACGCAGCGGCGAGCCGTTCGACCTTTCGAAGATGAGCAATGCCGTCCTGCGTGACTTTGCAGAAGCGCTGGAACAACTGAAGAATTCATTTGCGCCCCAGATCGAAGACTCGATCCAGAAGCGAAACGAGCTGGTTGATGAGATCGCCAATCTGACGCAAATGAAGGACAAAAGTTTCATGGAGTTTGAACAATTATCATCCAAAAATGCACAACTGGCCGAACTCAACAACCAGTTGGTGCACCAAATCCAAGGCCTGTACAAGGCTAACTCCGGCGTTCAAAATGAGACAACCAAGCCTGCCATGAACGGCCTCGGCATATATTCGCATAACAAGGACAAATCGAGCGTCTCCGTTGACTCCAATACTGTGCGCAATATGTCCACAGACTTCACCAACATCGACTCGACGAGTACTTTACAGGCGAGTGAAGCAGAACCAGTGACTGTGCTGCAGGGTCCGCAGATGGTCAACATTAGAAAGGGTCAACCCAGGAAGTTTGATTGGAGAAAGGGACAGAAGGTTGCCAAAGGCGTTACGAAAGGCCTGAAGGGTGCTTTCTCTTCCACACAGCAAAGTTACAGCCGAGACCTGCAATTCGCCGAGACAGGTGCTTATGGGACGACACCTCTCGGTCAAGAATATCCGAGCCTTCCCAAGTCTAACCCGGAACCTGTCAAGCAGAGCGGTTTCGGCTTCTTTGGTGGCAACCAACGAACTGCTCCCAAGCCCAATGGACTTTATGCGCCACAAGGAAATGCCAGTACGCCTTCTTTGCTGGTCGATGCGGCTGCACGTAAGTATCTGTAATTGCCCCTGGTGGAAACACACACTAATGTCGACCAGAGTTGTTTGGTTCCGACCTTGAGCAGCGGGCGGAGTTTGAGAAGACTGACATCCCTACCATCGTCAAGCGCTGTGTCGAGGAAGTGGAGTCGCGAGGTACATATTACATTACCCCATGCCGATGGTCTTATTCTAATGTTTACAGGCATGGACGTTGAAGGTATTTACCGCAAATCTGGTGGTAATTCCCAAGTACAGCAAGTCAAAGAGTGGTTTGAGAATCCGTCCGAGGACTTCGACCTGTCTGGCCCGGATCTTGACATTCACGCCGTGACCTCTGGCTTGAAACAATATTTCAGACGACTGCCGGTACCACTCATCACCTACGATGTGTACGACAAGCTTCTAGACACGACTGCAATTACAGATAAAGACAGCAGGATTGACGCCATGCAGTTGGCCTTGGAGGATCTGCCTAATGTGCACTACGATACTCTTCAGTATCTTATGCAGCATCTGGCCCGAGTGGTACTCCAGGAGAAGGAGAATCTAATGACCCCTATGAACGTTGCAGTGGTGTTTGCGCCCACGATTATGAGACCGGAGAGTCTGAACCGTGAGCTGAGCGATACAAAGATGAAGAACGAAGCGGTGATGTGGATGGTTGAGAACAGCGAAAGACTGTTTGGGAAGTGATTATGAGAAGAAACTTCGAAGCCTTGAATAGGAATCTTGATTTGGACTGCGGCGCACTTGGTGGATTGGAGGGAGCTTCTTCATCACGATGACGAAGGCCTTGTGGTACTGGTTTCATTCAGCCTGGCGTCCTTGGAACCTGGAACCAAACAGACGATGTCTGACTAGGAGCGGATCATTCGGCTGGGGTACGAAGGCGTTTTGTCCGAGATCATAGGGCTTCAGTAGAGCTGGACTCAATATTATGGATCGAGTTATGACACTTGTGTGGGTTGTATGGGATCTGGATAGCGGAAAACGAACTCATCATATTGAGGAGTCAGCATATGCCCATATCTTCTCTGCTCCATGAGTCTGCCACAAGGTTTTAGGATAGAGAGTAACTATGAGTAGTTATTGTCTGAAGAGAGCCAATTTGAAACACAACCCCCGACCCCCGCGCCAGTACTTGTTATTTAGCTGGGTGTGTGCGAACCGACCCAATGAAACGGCCATCACGGACTCCACGGACCCTGCCAACTGCTAAACGCAATCCACCGGTACACGTAGCGAGACAGAACTGCGAGGACTTCAACCTCACTGCCCACGAGCAAGTCGACCACTCATGCTAGGCTATTTACTTATGCACTCTCCCTCATACTCTTAATGATGCGAGGATAGCCTCCTCGTCCCCCTTGGTCGGACGATGCTGCCACCCAACACTTCCCAAAATGAATCAGCAACCTGTTTACCCCGGCTCTCGACAGCCTCCGCCGCTATCGAATGGCACCCGAAATGGCTCTGCCAGCGGACCTACCGGTGTGAAGCAGCCTGAACCACTTGAGTCAACCCAGTCACGCGCGGCGCGATTCGAGGATGAAAAGAGGCGCATAATTGAAAGCTGCTTCAACAAAAGAGATCCCGATGGCATGCAAGTCGAATCCTACATTACACATGTCAAAGTCCTCGAAGATGGCTCATATCCTTCGTCGCCCCCTCCGCCAGACGCGCCGTCGGCGAACAAGAAGAGCAGAGTCATTCTCGTTGCTGTACGAAGATCCGGGAAGGTTAGAGTCCACAAAGCCCGGGAGAATCCAACTGGCACATTCTCCATCGGTAAAACATGGAACCTCGACGAGTTGAACGCAATCATGTCATATTCTGCATTGGTACCTGCAACGCCACAGCAGCAGTTGGAAAAGCAATGGGGATCAAACACTGGGTTCACCGTGACGCTGGGTAAGCCGTACTTTTGGGCTGCGCCGACGCCGAAAGAGAAGGATTTCTTCATCGCCAGTCTGATCAAAATCTACCGGAAATACACGGGAGGAAAAGTGCCAGAACTCATCGGTTTTGCACCGCAAGAGATAGCGCAGCTTACCAGCGCGCCGCCGTCCGCCCAGAACACTCCTACACCCAGGTCGGGTGCATTTTCTCCCCCTGTACCATCTGATCATTCGACTCCTCCCGCCCCACCGCCGTCCGTACCTACACTCAGCTCAAACAGACCGCAATCCCCTTACACCGCGCACCAGCCGCCGCCGAGTCGGGATGGCAATCGGGTGGTATCACAAGAGCAGGATCGCTCTTTTACACGACAGGAATATCGTCCTGCAACTCGAGATGGTCCACGACCGCCATCGCAGCTCGAAAACAGGCCGCCACCACCCCGCCAGGAGAGGACGACTCCTGTTCCGGAACCCTCCCGAGGCGCGCCTTTCGGGGCTCAATTTAGGCGAGATGATGGGCGTACGCCATCCCTAACCGACAGCCTTCAATCGCCGCCTTCACTACCGACGATGAACTCGAAACCCTCGCAATCATCTCTTCAACGAGCCGAGCCTCCTCTTGACCCGCAGCCGCTCAGGCCCAATGGATTGGGAGTTATCAAACCCAGTGGTCTTGATGTGAACGGCAAAAGGCTGGGCCCGCAGCCTAGCCAGGACTCATTCCGCAGCGCAGGCAGGAACGATGTTCTGGGCGGTTCTCGACCAAGCACGGCAACCACTGACCGTAGAACCCCAGAACCACCACCCACCGTGCCAGCACGGAGTGTGCCAGCACCAATAGTGGCAGAGTTGGAGGCACCACCTCTGCAAGAGCGTAAGGGGTCTGTAGGTTCAGGTGCCGAGCAAGCCGGTCGTCCGAGTGCAGACAGTAGCAGGTTTGTGACTCCTATGGGAACACCAGATGATCTCAAAGAAGAGGAAGATCAGAATCGCGAAGCGAATTATTTTGCAAATAAGAAAGCGGAAGCGGAAGTCAAACAGGCAGCAAACAATGTTGTGCCACTGAGCAATGCAGCGCTAGAGCCTGTTGCTCAAGAGGACCCTCCGAGTACGATAACAAACGAACCGGTGACGGCCGAACCAGCGGACACTGTACCACCTCCTCCGATTCCAGAGGAGTTTCGTCCTGGTTTGGGTCCTATGGTCAAGAAGAAGTCAGGGAGAGATATTGCCAACCAATTCCGGAAAGCTGCTCTCGCTGCCTCAGCTTTCCAACCTCGCCAAGGTGGTGCGGGAGCACGATTAAAAGCGATGCAGGAGAAACAGTCGAACGAGCCTGATGGCATCACCTCAGTTGTCCCAGCTCCGTTGTTCCGTGGAATGAGCACTGACAGTGCGGGCACTGGGGTCAGTGAAGTCCCCAGTCCTATTACTGAAACAGACAAACCGGTGTCGACATCTCCAGCGCCGATTGATGCTATACCTAAAGTGCAGATCGAGCGGAGAGCTACCACGGACAATGTCGCCCGAAGTGAATCGCCTGTACCGCAAACTGCTCCTGTAGCAGCCGAAGTACCTCGAGAGCCAGAAGTGACAGCATCTCCTGAAAGGGCACGATCCCGCTCACCTCAGAGAAGACGTAGACAAAAGCTAGAAGCCGAAGTTGAAAAATATTGCCTGTCTCTGGGAATTGACCCACGGGTCACGGACGGCCGTGGAGCTGACTTCAATGAGCTCCTGACTGAATTTGGTTGGGAAGGGAGGCTTGATGATCAGCACAAAGTGGACGACTTCGAGAACGACGTTCGTAGAGAGATTGGTCGAGCTCAAGCAAGCGGTTGGCTTGGCCATGTCGAGCAACAAGAAAACAAAGTGCAAGAACTTTCAAAAGCTTTTGACAGAGCAATTGCAGAGTGCGAAGAACTTGACGGTCTACTCACTTTGTACGCCCACGAACTTGACACTCTTCATGATGATATTGAGTATATCGAAGCGCAGGGACAAGGTCTGCAAGTACAGACTGCGAACCAGAAACTGCTTCAGGCAGAGTTGGAAAGCCTTCTTAAGACATTGACGATATCCTCTGGGGAGCTGAGACCTTTGAAAGCAGCACCTATCGACAGCTTTGACGGTTTACGAGCAATTGAGGATTCTTTAGCATTGCTCTACCGAGCCATGCTAACCATCGACCCAGATATCCGCCAGAACAAGCTCCGGCAAGCAGCGGCAGCTTCCACGGACCGGCCAGGAGTCGGCGTATATGCAGACACTCAATTTGGAGAAATGCTTGCGGTCAAGCAAAAGAAGGAAGAATACAAAGAACAGAGTATGATGTTTGTCAACCGATTGAACCAACATATGAAGGCGATGTTCCAGATGGCCGAGCAACGAACAAGCGAGGAAAACGCTGCCGCGAGCATATCATCCGGAACGTCTACGACACTGAGCCTACGTGCATACAATGCTTCCAGACAAGAGCTATGGGTTTACAATGCCTTGATGCTCTTTGTACGAGAATTCAATCAGTATGAGTGGCAGACGTTGATCAGCAGTTATGAAATTAATGTCAAGGGCATCTACCAGGACCAGTTTCGAGATTTCGCCATGGGCCTCAGAAAGACTGCCCGCAAACCTACAGGCGAGGAGCTGGAAATCCTTTTCACTCACCAAGAAAAAGAGAAGGCTGAAGAATCGCTCACCTCTACTGCTGCACGCAAGCTTACGGTGAGGCGCGTCAGAGCACAAAAGAGCAGTATTCTACGGCAGTCGATTGGGGAGAAGAGAGATGGCAGGCCAGAGGCTTGGAGTGTCTTCGACACGGTTCTTGAACAACAAGCTTCGGCTATTTCGGAAGAACAAAACTTCATCGTCCACTTCTTTCACGCCAATTCACAATCGAATGCAGACTTTGCAGAGCTTGTAGTGTCTCGTCAGCCTGAGCAGCGGAAGTTGCCCAACTTGCAGGCGAAACAATCTTATGATCCAGATCGAAATATGGCCAAGATTGTCCAGAACACCGCCGAGGGGATCTATTCGTTTTGGCCTATGGAGCTACAGGCAATGCTCGACTGGGTCGTGAAGACGGATCAGATGCAAAGTGTTGGTATACTTGTGTCTCTGGAACAGTGTTTGGCCAAGTATGAGGAGACGAATCAAGAGTTCATCACGCGCACTGTAAGGGGCCTGCACGATCGACTCACCGGTCTCTTCCACAAATTCATCGAGGACCAAGTCAAGGCCATTGAGGAAACCAAAGTCAAAGTCAAGAAGAGGAAAGGACTCATCTCGTTCATGAGGGTGTTTCCCGACTTCATTACGGCTGTTGAAGATATGATACCTCAAGAGTTTGCCCACCAGGAGTCACTGGAAGTGAGGTTCATTGTCAACGATGGGTATATACGATTGCTGAAAGCGATGTGGGAGTCTTTGAACTTCATCGCCAAGGATAATCCAGCGAGTGCTACAGGCGGAGCTCAATCAACGGCGCCAACAAGCGGAGATCCCGAGGACAAAGAAGCGTTGAACTATCACATCCTGCTGATTGAGAACATGAACTATTTCGTCGAGGAGGTCAAGACACACCATAACATTGTGCTGGAGGAGTGGACAGAAAGGGCACAGCGCGACCAAGTCAGCCATTTGTCGCAGTATGTCGACGCGGTGATCCGAAGACCTCTGGGCAAGTGGTTGGACTTCCTTGAGAGCACGGAGGCATTGATGAAGGCGACGGACTCGTACACGAGTATCGCCAATAAACCTAGCCATTCGCGCAGCTCGGCGAAGAAGGTTCTGTCGGCGCACGATACGAAAGAGATTCGCAAGGGAGTGGAGACGTTGAAGAAGAGGATTGAAAAGCACTTTACGGACGCAGATGACCCGGGCAGTTCGAATAGGGCGTTGATTGGCAGAGTGTTCGAAGAGTGTGCGGTCCGGTATGCTAATGCGTACGATCGCATGAGACTGGTGATTGATCGGGTATACGAGGGTGGGTTGGAGATCGATTGGAGGAAGGAGGATGCTGCTGCTATCTTCAAGAGGTGATACACGTTTAGCCGGTGCTTGAGCGATGAGTGATATGCGTTTCGGAAGCCTCTCTGTACAAAGTATATGTAAAGAGTCGTCATGTCTCTAGGTGTTATAAACAACTTCTTGGGATGTTTTGGGATCATAGCGAGCTAGGCTAGCCGAAAATCAAGGGGCTTGGGTGTACAAGATTGTGACGATCATCTCTTTGTTCTCGAGGGATGGAAGTCCCCGTGTGTTGCTCAGCATACATGCACAAGGTTTGCTGATATGTGGTGTTGGAGTGGAGCACAGGAGTAAAATTGTTGGACAACATTAAGGGACGGCGGTGAGTCAACGTAATCATAGTAGAGACGGACTCTCTCCGATATGCACAATCTCGGAGAATCTATCGTAAAGTCCATTTACAGGCTGTGGGCTGCATGTAGTCCCCATCTTGAGGTGGGCGCTGAACATAACATTGCTGCCTGCACGTAGCCCGCAAGGCTCGGTAAAGCGAGCAACCCTTTCGGGCGAGGAATGCATAAGGACCGAAGAAAAGTATGGATACAGGCTTCAATGTTTAAAAGGTGATTGCCTGAAAAGTGCTGGACCTCCCAAAGAGGTGCCTGCCTCGTCAAGAACTCCTTTCCGGTTCTGGTGACATTGCACTTGCACCACAAACGACTGAACTCCGAGAATTCCCAATTGCTCGCTACATACATACAACAGGACGTTTATTTCGGTGGTCAAGGCCGACCAGATTGATAAGATTATTTTTTTCAGGCAAAAGCTAGCAAACGCCAGACCCAATCGCAAGCCGAAAAGTTCTCCAACGAAAAAGCATAGTGACGCATGGGAAGTCGCAAGCGAGGACCAACGCCGCAAAGAAAGTCACAGTATTTTGGGCGCGCACGCAATCCCGCAGTTCATCATGTCCTCAACACGCAACAAATCCTCCTCCCAATCCTCTTCTACACCCACACACCCAATACTCTCAACGTCGACGTCGCGCTTCTTCAGAATGTCTCTCCTACGAAAAGCCAAGACTCTACTCACACCGTCCGCGTCGTCAACACACGTCCCCCAACTCGGAGGATTTACTACGGCCAAATCCGAGACGGATCTCTTCCCCGCGACGAGGCCCGAGATCGATGGCGAAGAGTGCCTGCGTGATTGTGATTCTTGTACGACACACTATCCTAAGAAGTTCTCGATTGATGAGGACGACAAACTCTACGGGCACGTCACGGGATGGAGTACGCATCTTGTCGTGGGGACGGGCAAGACAGATTGGGTGCGCGATGTGACGGATGAGAAGGGCAGTGTTATGCAAGCTGTTGGCAAAGCCGGGTTGGACCGCAAGAATGGCAAGATCATGTTGAGTGCGAGTAATTTGCCGAGCGGCGAGGAGTGTCATGGCGCAGGTGTCGAGGAGGGCACGAGCGATGTGCTTTTGTTGCCGGCTTGGGTGTATATTGAGAAAGTCGGCCCGAGTCAGGTCCCGAAATTGTTGACTGAGATTGTGGAGCGGAGTGCCACGAATATCACACCGTTGAGTGGGAAGCAGCAAACACAAACACAAGAACAAGATACAGCAGAAGAGAAGGGGACGAGTACACAGAATGGACACAACTCGAGTTCGGTGCCTGATATTTCTGAGCTGCGTGTCTCGGACGAAAACAGCACACTGGAACCCACACCACTGCCTGCGTCGATATCCTCATCCTTCAAAACCAGACCCATTCCGCACGACTACCTAATATTGATGTGCAGCCACAAGACGCGCGATGCACGGTGTGGACAGTCGGCTCCTCTTTTGCGGAAAGAATTCGAGCGCATACTGCGGCCTCTGGGAATGTATCGGGATGTGCATGACGAACGGCCCGGTGGTGTGGGAATATATTTTATCAACCATGTTGGCGGACACAAGTACAGTGCCAACCTCATGATTTATCGACGCGAGAAACGGAGGAAGGACATAACGGACGAGGAAAAGAACGGTGCGCCGTTAGCCAAGGAGGCAGTACAGTTGATCTGGTTGGCGAGAGTACGGCCGGAAGACTGCGAGAATATCATTCGATATACCGTGCTGCAGGGCAAGGTGGCCCAGCCGCAGAGACAGCTGAGGGGTGGCTTCGATCGAGAAAAGGGATTGACGAGTTGGTGAGCGTTGCTAGATGGTCGCGTGCACCATCATCGGAGTCTGGGGTTTTTTAGAGCATTGTTATTTCCAGCGAAAAACAGCCTAGACGCATTAGATGAATAGCAAAGCCAACAGAAGTCACACAGCGAGCAGAGTTCTTTTTCTGGAAAAGGAATGTAGACAATAGTCTTGGTTTTGCCCAGTGATCATTCCTCGACGAGGATCAACACCAAGCTTGGGAATAAGACGTCTCCCTACACACCGTTTTCAGCCCACCGAATTCAGCCCCGTTTGCGCCCGAAGGCGGTCTCAGGACGAGCTCAAGATGAACCTTGCCCCGAAAGGCGCGAAAAGGTCTCGGGTTGATCTCAGTTCTGTCGACTGGGTTAGACATTAATGGGGGTGAGATAATGGCTCCGCTGGAATAGTCGAAGAGCGTCGCAACAATCGACCTTGCACTTCCTGTCGTCCCGAAGGATAACAAGAGGAAGGGATCGTTGTGACACAGAACTGTAGTTGAAAGGAAAAGAGGAGGAAGAGAACGCGGAGGAAATTTAAATGCGCAGGATCGACGACCTTTTGCCGCCAAGAGATAAGATAAGATGTATCTGTTTAGCGGCGAAGTGTGGGAGGGTGGAGTGAAGTGAATGATGGCTCCTGCCGCCGATGACAAGTACTTCAAACCTCTTCATTACCTCTGTTAGTCAAGTATCTCTCCTTCAGTGACGTCCTGGCGATGTTTCAGGCTTAGTTTTCCTTCAGCCGCAAGCCTTCCTCGAATCTAGATCGCTCCGGCACGAGGGGACTTTTAACAAGTACAGACCCTTTTCTCTCACGGTATCATAATGTCCACATATCCTTCCGTGGGAATTTCGACAATGCTGACTGAGCGATGAGGAGCGAGATCATCTGCATTGTAAGCCGTGCTGCTTCAATACCAGGGACTTGTTCGTGATCTCCAACTTTCATCACGCGCATTTGCCGAGTTGATAGGCCGGATTATCGGCTTTCTGCTAGAAAATCGTATATTGTCCTGGCCCGGTAGGACTTTCAGCGCTAGGGTTTTCGGAGACGGATTGAACGTATCCTTGGACTAAAGTCTCTAGTCATTTGATCTTTGTTAACAGGATCATCGTGCCGCCCACCGTAGGGGCAGTCGGCGCTGGGGCACAGAGATGCGAATACTGTTGCAGATATTGCCGGTACTGCAGATATGCATAGTACCGCCGCATGATTTGGACAGTCTCGTTGACGGGTGGTGCTAGTTACCGAAAGCCTAAGGACTTTGACTGTCAGGCCTGTGCCGTTGAAACGGATGCCCAGCGCTTGTCCACCGAAGGTCCTCAACGGCGCACGACTCTTGCCAGGAAAGAAGCTAGCGAAGATGAAGATCTTAATATGGTTTATACCTCGCATCAGCTGTTAAGCCTTTCTTCAGTTTGAGCGTCGTTGATGCAGGAGATGAGACTGACTGCCCTTCTGATTGGCGAAACGCTGCTATCCTGCCATCCTCACCAGCAGTGAATATCGTACCAGTCTGCGAACGTAAGCAATGCATCGGGTGGTCTACAGGATGGAATTGGCGACTTACTGCGTCATCTGCGAAAATCGAGCGAACGACCTCTTCACCGTGAGCACCTTCAAGGACAATGCGCTGGCTTAGATCAAACCCAGAGCCCCTTGAAAGCTTTACCAGATCGACCCGAGACTTGCTGGAGCGCTTACGTTAGTCTGTTTTGAGGGCTAGACCTGATAAAGAGACTTACCTGTGCGAACCGCAAGCTACAACATAGTCTGGTCCAGTCTGAAAGACATCAATCACATATTCACAAGGAATTACCGTTCGTAGGTCTCCGAGTAGGTCCGGTGAAGGTTCGGTAGCATCGGTATCCTCCAGAGTTAGAGAATGCAATGCAAGGTTTTGATCTGAGCTCAGAGCATAAAGATCAGTTGTGCCGAGAAATCCTGCTTTGTGGATGGGACCATGATTGACGGCTTGAAGGAGGCTATCTTCCTCCTCGGCGATTTGTGTGTCGAAAATGCTGACCAAGCCATCATCACCTCCGGCAAGAAGCACATTGTCTTGAGTGGGATGAAAGTTCAGTGCGGTGATCTCGTCGTTGAGCTCTGTATTCTGCCAGCGTACTCTCGTTTGCCTCCGATCCCAGACAGAAACCACAGCATCACCGCCCACGGCCACTTCGGTACCTCTGCAGGCAATTGCATTCAACGCCTTAAAGCCTAACCTGAACTCCGCAGCTTTCGCCCGACTTCGATAGTCATAGACTGCAACGTGACCATCGCTTCCGGCGCAGAAAGCAGTTTGTCCAGCATCTGCCACAACCAAAGAAGTGACACCTTCAGGGCAGTCGCTGAGCACAGAGACACTGGATGTGCCGAGGTTTCCCCTATCTTGTAACAGCAGGAGTTCATTTGCAGAAGTGATGGCGGCAAGACCGTCTCGCGCAAGAGGTGCTATCGAGAAGATGTAAACATCATTGTGCCGAGATGGAGCACAGCTTCCCACCTCACGGTAGGTGTTCAGCATGCCGACAGCAAGCACGGGTGATTTTTTCTCACCAGATTGACTCGAGTAGCAACATGTATAAATCGCAAGGTCAGCCTATGGACATTCACGGTAGGACATCAAGGGACCCTAAGAAAAAAAAAATGACACTTTTGGGCAACTCAACCGACCACACCTGAGACCTATGCTGCTCGGCCTGCACCCATATGCCATATTTACTTCTCCATGCTTAGGGTTATGAAGAGAACGCGGAAGACAGTTCAGAAGCAAGTCGTACCGCCACGTTGACAATGCAATTTGTCACAATCATAACATCGTGATAGTGGCCGGACTGAGGTCGATACCACGCCTCCAAAGCCTCGACTAGCCAACACCAACAACACCTCGCAATGCAACGCCAGAAAGGCTAGACCAACGTGCTTTCCCAGTCCCGAAAGATACATACGCGAAACATCGTCTCTCACACCTCCAGGACTCTGACCCGTGACCGACCCTGGTTGGCCTTAGCTCGAGCATGCTTCAGCTCCTCGCCAATAAGCCTGGCATCTCTCCATTGCTCTTCCATGTTGCTCATCCGAATGGCCGCAATCACAGCCAAAACGCCCGCCCGGAACTTCTGTACAGGTCTCAACTTGCTTTCGTACTTGCTGCGGTCCAGCATGACACCCATCTCGCCCAGGATGCGGAGGTCGATCTGATTACTAGATGACAGTCAGTATTACTTGTCTAACCCCATAGAAGTCTGCTGAAGAAGACATACCATTGCACCCTCATCGCCTCATTCTGTGCGAGCAGACCCTTACTCCAGGCGAGGTCTTTGCGCAGACGCTCTTCCCGCTTGCACCTGGCCTTCAGCCACATGATCTCTTTGATCAGGCCCCTCATCTCCTTTTGGCGGATCTCCTCTTTGCTGGATGTGCCCGAGCTCAGCTTTTCAAGCATGTTTTCGTACTTGCTCTGCAGCACTTCCAGCTCATTCTCCACCGCCCCTGCCTGCTTGTTGGCATGGCTGCGCTCTTCGCGTAGGCGTCGAAGCTGGGATTTCATCTGGCGGGCGTCGCCATCGCGTACCGAGAGACGCATAGACATGTTGTTGGCTTCCTCCTGCTCCTTGCGCAGGCGTTGGATTTGCGCTTTCAAGTCGTTGATCTGTCTGTCACGTTTGCGGACATCCACCGACATGTTTTGTGTCCCCTCTTGAGACTTGCGAACCTGTTCAAGTTGCTCTCGCAGATCTTCGACAAGGTCATTGCGTTCTGCGAGTTTAGCAGTCAGCGAGTCAATCTCTGCTGACCGAGCTTCGACCATTGCCTGTTGGTCGGCAAGTTCATCCTCGATCACAGATGTTTTGCGGCCTGCACGCTTCAATTCGCGGTTATCGGAGCTGAGAATCTTGATCTCGGCTTGTGCGTCGACAAGGTCCTGCCGAGCTTTGGCCAGCTCCTTTAAATGTGATGGAGGAGGCGACACCGATGGTGACTTGGCCTTGTATTGTGCCAGTTTGACTTCGTGCAGTTCTCGTTCGAGATCATTGATCTTCATCTTCAGATCCCGGTTGGCGGACTTTAACTCCACCTCCCGCTTAGCAATCGTCGTCTCGTTCTGTCGTGCTGCAGCAAGATCACGCGTGAGACCGGACAGGTCTCCACTGGGGGATCCAATAACCTTAGATCGGTCGTCCAACATGGCTTCGAGGTCTTTGATCCTGGACTCCAGCCGAGCGACTTTGTTTTTCGCTGAAGTCAATTCTCGGTCTTTGTTCTCACCTGTGGTAGTCTTTTGTGCTCGAAGACTGTCGATTTCTGCATTTAGACGGTTTTCTTCTTTGCTGGCTCGCTCAAATTCCACGTTGATCTCCTCTTCAAGAGCATTGTTTGTTTCAGCAAGGTTATCGCGCTCGGTTGTCAGTCGTGCTACGTCCTTCTCGAGCTTGACCTTCAGACGCTTGAGCTCACGCTTCTCCTGGTCGACGTTGAAAGTATCATCGTTCGACTTCTGCACGTCAAGGAGCTTGGCCTCCATTTTGTTGCGGTCCTGTTCAGCAATTTTCAGTGCCGACTTTACATTCAGCAAGTCGAGGTTGACATTGGTAAGCTCTTCCTGCAGCTTCTGCTTCTCCTCACGTAATCTCAAGACCTGAGCATCTGCGTTGGCTGAATATTTCTGCTGTCGTTTCTCGGCGAAGTCATGTTCTTGTTCGATGTCCGCCTGAAGAACTTCAATCTCCTCTTCAAGCTCGGCCACCTTTTCCTTTAGTGCTGCTTGGTCGCGAACTGAAATCCGTAACTCGTCTCTCGCGTTGTTGAACTCCATTCGGACGTCGTCTGTGGCAGTTCGCTTGGCGAGCAGATCTTGTTGAAGTTCTTCAATCTGTCTCGACAAGACCTTCTCTTCCTGCTGATGGCGTTGCTTCTCGCTCTCCATCACCTCTTGCACCTTCATCTCGCGTCCAGAGAGTGTCCCCTGGACATCCTGGAGTTTGTCCACTGTGCGCTGTAGTCCTTTGGCCTTTTCTTCAGCCTTCTGAGAGGCTGCTTCTAAGCTACGTCGCTGTGCCTCCCATTCTTCAAGATCTGCAGCATGATCGTTCTCTTTTACGTTGACTTCACGGTGCAGCCCATCAATCTGTTCGTTCAAAAGATCCAGCTCATTTTTATGCTGGGTTCTCAAGATGTTTTCGTTTTGAGCAGATCTTCGACGTTCCTCGTCCATGGCAGACTCAAGCTCCTGAACAGACTTTTGAGATCTGCTGAGGTCTTTTTGTAACTCGGCAGATTCCTTGGTCAAGGCGTCATGGCGTGTCTGAAGAAGGTCCTTTTCCTCGACCTTGATCTGAAGCTCTTTCTCGGCCGATTCCAACTGCTTCGTCATGTTGGCTAATTTGCGTTCCAGAGTCTCACGCTGCTGTTGCGACATCTCAAGCTCTTGCTGTGACTGGCGAACGTCGGATGCTCCTTCCTTTTCCATTTCTCGGACTTTGTCGCGAAGCTGTCTCTCAGCCTCTGTTGTTTCGTTCAGTCGACTTTGAAGCGTGTCATATCGTTCCTGAAGGTCCTGGAAATCGTCTTCAAGTTTGTTTGCCTTCTCTTCCAATTGCCGGCTGAGCCCTTTCGTTGTGAACGATTTGTTAGCCATCTCGTCACGAAGCTCATCCAAGTCCTCTTCGGCTTTTCGCTTCTCATCCAAAGCTTCTTCTTTCTCTTCCCTAGCCTCCTGTGCTTCAGCTTTAGCACGCTCGAGATCATGCTTCAGATCTTCGACTTCATGCCTTGCCGAGTCCAGCTCATCTTCCGCGTCAGCAACAGTGTTGGATTCCTTGCTAGACTTCATCTTGAGCTCGTCAATCTGGTCCTCGCGTTCGTCGATCACTCTCTCCTTCTCACGTAGATCAGCCTGTAGGTCTTCCAGTTCATCCCTGAGCTTCTTGACTTCAGACTGTTCTTGGGTGGCAGCACGGCCTTTCTGAGTCTGCAAGTCGAGGATCTGCTGGTCTTTGCTCTCTAACTCCGACCGAAGAGTTTCCATCTCTTTGCGAAGGCTCTCGTCCACCTGCTTCCGCCTAATGCGCTCTTTGAATTCTTCGAGCTGCAACCTGTAGATCTCGGCCTCTTTCTCAGCCTGCGCAATATTCTTCTTGAATTTGTGAAGTTCACGCTGCATTGTAACGCGATTGACCTTCAAGTCGGTGTTTTCCTTCAAGGCTGCGTGATTGAAGTCGTTCCCTCTCTTTGAGAGTGCCTCTTCCAAAAAGTGTATCTTCATCTTCAGGCCAAAGTTTTCTTTTTCGATTTTGTCGATTATGCTCTCTTGTTCTCGCAGCGTCATCATGTTCCCGTCGTTAACAAGTCCACCATCGCGTCCGGGTAGCTGTGCGAGAGGGGTACTTCTGACGCTGCTTGTAGCGTGTTGTGGCAGAGGTGTGTCATCGATAGCATTGCCGGCCGAACTTGATGTGTTTTCGCCGTCCAGGCGCGAAAGGTCGCTAAGCCGTGGAAGAGCAGGAGTCTGTCCACCCTTGAGATATGACGGTGTTCCCGACACACCACTCTTCCTGCTAGAAAGGCGACGTGCGATGTTGGTCTTGCTCGCACTCTTGAAGAAAGGTGTAAACTCTGTTCGACCATGGTTACCATTGGGAAGTGGTCGTAGAACTTCGCGCGTTCCAGCTCTCGGAGTCTTGAGATTCATACCATAGCCCTTTGTGTTTCTCATTTGATTGATGAGGTCGCCATTGAGACCAGGGACCTGGAAGGATTTCTCGGGTGACATCTCGTCGAGTCGGTCTCCGCCATTTGTGTAGAATGAACCGTCGTTGGTTTGCGCCGGCGTGTCGATGTAGTGTTCCATGTTGGGGCCGCCAGCTTAGGTGCTGGTTCCAAGGATATCAAATGAGCGGACAACACACTATCAAATCATATTCACCGTGTAAACATAACCCAGTGAAGTGCTGCAGCTTTCGGATTCTTTGTATACAATGTTTCCCAATGAGGAATGGTCTATGTTTTGGACGATCGAATTTGGGTGGAGTCACCTTGTTCATGCAAAATGATTTCATGCGGAGAGAATTGAAAGAGAGACCGCAGTCTCAGCCTCGTCAAAACCTCTATGATCTTCAAGATTCTGCTCAGACCTCTCGACCTCACGACACCTATACCAGAATGCCACCTACTGATGAAGACATCGCCTGGTTCCAGTCCACCTTCCATCCCATCCCGAAAGCTGCACTACCGGACGACTGTATCGAGTACTCGATCTACCTGATATCTTCTTCGCTCGATGCGAGCCACGACTCAGAGCTGCGCCTTCGTTTGCGCGAAGTACAGAAATATGCGACAGACCTGCATAAAGAACACTTGAAGGATTACATATGGCAACGACAAGGGTTCTCTCTCGAACTCAACAAAGAAGATGGTGAGGTCTGTAATGCTTGAAGAGGACAGGCGGGAATGAGCTAACTCCCAACACAGGCCTGAGTTTCCTACAAGGTCGGACAGAATATGGCGACTCCGTAGAAGACGAATGGGTCATAGTCTGGCTGCTACGTGAGCTGACCCGTAAGTTTAGCGACGTCTGGGTGAAAGTCGCCGACAGTGATGGCGAATTCCTCCTGATTGAAGCATCCGGCGCCCTGCCCGCCTGGTTGGAGCCGGAGGTGGCAGAAAACCGCGTCTGGATCAACGATGGTCAATTGAAGATCATCAAGCCTGCAAGCGCTTCGAGATCCTCAAGACGAACAGAAGAAAAGCTGTCCCTGCCACAAGGGCGGGAAATACTGCTGAAGGAGCCCAATCGTATCATGCACTCGACCAGCATGGAAGAAGAAGCATTCTTTCGACTTCGCAATTACCCGGGCCAAATCGCAGAGAACATGCACCATGCAATGATTACGATACCTCGAAAACTGTCCTTTCTGCTTCACCAGAAGCCGGCCTATATCTCACCTGCAATCGAAGCATTCTATCTTCGAGATTCTGTCGCCCTCAAACCATTGCAGAAGAAGGAGAACAAAGACACTATGACCTTTTCTCCACAAGACTTTGTGACAGTCAGCGTCAGATTCCCTCGAGCCGGCTACGCGCAGGTTAAGTCGCAGGACTTCCCAATGCCCGCCGTATTTCAAGATACAATGCCGTCGAGAACGGAGTCGAAAGGTTATACGCGTGCGGAGACTGGAATGAAAGTTACATGTGGATTCGAGATGCTCCTTACCGACGCTCAATATCAGGATCGAACGACTGTACGAGAAATGAAGATGCTATTGGACGACTTGAAGACTGGAGATGAGCAACTACCCACCAACGCTGACATTGAGGGATGGGACCAGCGAGAAGACGATGAAAAGTGGCTTGATATTGACTTTGATGACTTACAGAAAGAGCTGGGCGGGGAGAAGGGCAAGAAAGCTGGTTTCGGAGACAAAGCTACACAAGAGAATCTTTCACGAATCGTAAAGCAATTTGAACAGTTCTTGAATGATGATACAGGGGGACCGGACGGCGCTGGACTATTCGGCGAAGACAGCGACGATGACCTTGACGACGAGGATGACGAAGACGAAGACGAGGATGAGGATAAGGACGCCAGCTTCAATGAGGACGAGTTCTCGAAGATGATGCAAGAGATGATGGGAATGCCGCCAGAAGTCATGAAGGAGATCATGACGGGCAAACTTGGACCAGGCGCGGATGCAAAAGATCCTTCCCTTCGGGCTGGGTTGCGGCAGCCGCAGCCACCTGATGGACCTGGACATGTCGAGGAAGCAGAAGTCTCGGATAAGAATGATGAGGATATGCAGGCCTTCATGAAGCAGATGGAAGCTGAACTGCGAAATACAGGGGCCTTGGACCTTGAGCCGGCGTCTACTTCTAGCAAGCAGCCTGTTATCAAGGGCGCGAAGCAGGATACCCCAGAGGACGTCGATGAGCTATCTTCGGATGACGATATTGATAATGAAATCGACGTCAATCTCGCGAAAAATCTGCTGGAAAGTCTAAGGTCGCAGGCAGGAATGGCTGGACCTGGTGGTAATCTGATGGGTATGATGGGACTTGATATGCCGGAAGACGACGACAACGATGACGGTCAGCCAGGACCTAGTCGTGCTGCCGCGAGTAAAGGACGGAAATGAAAGTCTTGAAACTGACTGCGAAACGAAAATATATAGTGGTGCCAACATTTCTTTTCTATACCACCCATCATGGCTTTATGTCAGTGCTGCATTCATTACACACTTATTTACTCAATACCCAGTCTTCCCATGCACCACGGCATACGCACCGCCTCCTTTGCCGAACATCTCTCGCAAGTCGGACACGATATCCTCAGGGCACTCCCAGGCGGCAAAGTGTCCCCCCCTCGTATGATCTTTCTCAAAGACACAATTTCCCAATGTCCGAGTCCACGTACTGTGCATGACATGGATATCACGTGGAAAATGGCTATATCCTATCTTCACAGGCTGCCACTGCATAAGGGTGTCCCGGGTCAGCCTTTGTCCCCAAGGCCCGCTCCGGCCCGTTTCGCGGTAGATCCTACAATTCGCGGCCGGACCGGCGGTGCTGAACCAGTAGATGGAGATCCAGGTGCAGACCTCTTCGTCGGTCCAAGGATACTCGTCCGTCCAGTCGTGCAACTTCTCGTAAAGCCACGCCAAAAGTGCCACAGGGCTGTCGGCAAGACCGTATGCGAGCGTCTGAGGTTTCGTCTGCTGCTGGATATTGTAGCCGAATCCTTCTTTCCTGAACCACTCGCTGCGCGCTGCACCTTGCTTTTCCCGCTCGGACAAAGGACGCAAAGCTGCTTCAGCGGCAAGAAGCGGGTGCTTCAGGAATGTGGGAGGCTTCCCGACGTCCATGTTCAAGTGCGTCGCTTTGCAATGTTGAGGGTATAGCAGAGACATTGCCCGAGTAATAGCCCAGCCCCAATCTCCTCCTTGCGTGACGTATTCATTGTACCCTAGTCGAAGCATTAATTTGTGCATGGTCTCGGCGTATTGATCGATTGCGAAGCCTCGTTTCTTGGTCCCTTCTGAGAAGCCAAAGTTCGGTAGTGAGGGTGCCACGACATGGAACGAGACTTGTCCATCCTCTGCGGAGGACAAGGAATCGATAATCTTCGTGGCCTCGAGAAAATTGCCCGGCCAGCCGTGGACGAATATCAAGGGAATTGCTCCTTTTGCGGTGGACTTTTTGTGTAGGAAGTGGATCTTGAGGTTCTCGTATCCTTCACACTGGACTGCGGTAACGAAGTGAGGGAGCTTGTTGAGTTTCTCTTCGGCACGGCGCCAGTCATATTCGTGGCGCCAGTATTTTGTAAGGCGCTGGACATCATTGAGTGGTGCGCCATAGTCCCATTCTGCATCGTCCAGCTCATCAGGAAAACTGGCGCTGTCGAGCTTGTCGTTGAGCTTCTGAATGTTTGAGTCCGGTACGGAAATGGTGTATCGTTCAATGGAGGTAGACATGGTGAAATGTGATTTGGTCTCTTTTCTGATTGACTCACAAAGTGGGTAGCATATGGTTACAACTGACAGTCCCTACCTTGGTTCAATGCAGACTATAGTTCATTAAATATGTTCTTACTGGCACCTGCTTATACGCGCTTCGCTCAATGATGATTTGACAATCATACCATGACCTGTTACCCTTTGGAGATCCGGCGGGCAGCCTCCTGTACAAGGAGTCGAAGTTGGAGTCATCAGTGCCGATACGCGCATCTTTAGTCAGCCTAGCTGTGACGTCGGTCTCGCTTTGGCCCGATCGAACTCATCAACGGTGTTTCGTATATTGCCCCATGGCGGACTCGGCATCGTGCGTACCCGGATAGATTTACCCAGCTTTTACTGATACGTGAAATGCCGCTATCGTGGGTCGGACTGTCTCGCAATCTCAGGAAGACAACAACTCGTTCAAAGAGTTGGAAAAGAGGATGAAAAGTAAACACTCGGCTCACCTTCCTCACCAGAAAATGCGGCTTGAAATGAGTGACGCTTGCCGGTCATCATCTTTCTTGACTCGTATGCCAATGCCCAGCACGATGAGATGCAGACAACACCTTCACCCAAGCGCAGCCTGGCGTTCGTACCTGCACAGTCGAAAAGACTCAATCCATCAATGCATAGTCGTGTGTCGGAATTTGGCGACTGTTGACGCTGGCTGAATTACCTTCGTATCTATCCCACATGGACATCGAGACTCCTTTCACACTGGGTGCAGTTATCTCTTGATGTTAAAACATGTCAGGTGTAATAGGAGCCTTGGGCTCCTTGCGAACACCTAGAAATGTGCAGCAAATCACCAAGGCTGCCCAGGAGTATGAATATGACGCTGGTGTTCCCCTTCGGTACTGGCTAAGATCAGCCCAGGCAATGCTAAAAGAGGTTCGTGGTTTGCAAATGCATATCCAAAGTTTGCGATTGACCCAAGAGTGCAGGCAGACGTATATATGCGCGAAGGCGATGAAGAGACGACCTACTTGCTACTATTCCGACATGCCCATCTCATCCTCTCTCAATTGCCCGCACATCCGCAGGCACGAGACAAGACGAACAAACTACTTCTGAAGGAAGCAGAGAAGGAAGTCTACCGAAATCTCAAGATTCTAGATCTGCTTAAGCCTCAGATCAATGTGAGATATGACCGTTATGTTAAGCTTGTCAAAGAAAGAGAGGCGAGAAAAGCTGCTCAAACGCAGCAAGGGTTCGCGGGTGACTACTCAAGTCAAGTACAAGGCTACAGCCACAGGAGACAGCCGCTGCAGGCACACGAAAATAGAGAGCTTGCGGCGAGAATTGCTCAGAAAGAGATATCCCGGAGAGCTGCGAACCGACAAGCTGGGGTACCACCAAGCAGCGCAGGAGATGATATTTCACGACGACTCCAAGAACTCCGCGCTCGAGTCGAAGGAAGCACGCAGCCTACTTCCCCGGAATCGCCCACTGCCTCGCGGCCTGCGAAGGATAGCAGTTCGCATTACCATTATCCTAGTGTCCCTTCGTATCACGCTCAACCGTTGGCCAGCCCTCCATTACCGCACGTCTCTCGATCCGACCTTCAGAGAGACGTACCTCCCCTGGTGCCTCCAAAACCCACAAACGACTCCGCCGCACCCCCACCTCGTCCAGACAAGGTCTCGACGCAACTGGAAGCGCCTTCTCGATCAGCAACACCCGAACCGGCTCATACGTTTGCTCCGGCAGCGTACCTGGAGAATGGGACGCCGTTACGCACGATCTTTCTACCGCCAACGTTGCGGACAACCTTCCTGAGGCTCGCTCACAAAAACACATTGGCGAACTTGGAGACATGCGGATTTCTGGCAGGCACACTTACGGCGAACGCTTTCTTCATCAGCAGGCTGATCGTACCTTCACAGACGGCCACATCGGACACATGTGAGATGACGAATGAATCACAGCTTTTTGACTATGTAGATTCGGAAGACCTCATGATCCTAGGGTGGATTCACACCCATCCCAGTCAGACTTGCTTCATGAGCAGTCGAGACCTTCACACTCATGCTGGCTACCAGATGATGTTGGCTGAGAGTGTGGCTATTGTATGTGCTCCGAGTAAAGGAGACACCTCACACGGTGGCGATTGGGGCGTGTATCGGTTAACGGATCCTCCGGGTAAGAAAACGATTCTTAACTGCAATCAGCCCGGCATCTTTCATCCTCACGATGTTGAGAACATCTACACGGACGCGCTCCGACCGGGACACGTGGTGGAAGTCAAGGGTATGGAGTTCGAGGTAGTGGACCTTCGAGACAGATGACGACTTCATGAAGAGACTTTTTTTCGTACGTAGTGATGTCCCAATCGGGCTTCGTGGTCAAATACTTCGGGTCCTTAGACTCCTTACAACGATGTCTCACGGGAAGGCGTCGCGGACTACGGACTGAAATCTACAACAGCATAAGCACGGGAGGAACAGTGAGGGCTTGCTTCACGGCGTACTATCCTAGCAATCCATGCTATAATATTGCATACGTATCGCTTGTTATTGCCCTAACTGAGGCGATTCGAACAAGCGATGCTGATGATCTGCAAGATTCCAGCCTATCTATATGGCTGAGACCTTCTCTATCTGTTGGTCCGTTTGTAGCAGGAATAACATCTTACCTCTCGGGCCTTGTTTGCTATCTCGCAGATTGTCGCAGTAATCGGGATATTAATCATGCACCAGCACTGCTGATATCACGCGAGATCGAAAGCGTCGTATGGCCAGGACTCAGCCATCGTGGGTCGCGCTGGTACTCGGTAGAACTCGTGTCTCCGGCCGACCTGATGAGTCGTTGACAGGTTGCAGACAGCGGTTCGGGGGTTATGAAGCAGTCGTGCCGTCCTCGCCTTGTTGGTATTGGACGCCTTCGGAAAGCCACTCAGCAACTGGGTCCGGGTACGGCGCGACGGCAAATCAGAGGCAGGCCCTGCGAGCCGTCAGTTGACTAAATGACGCCAATGCAGGAACAGTGCAGTTGTGCCGCGAACTGGGGCTAGCCGAGCTGATCATTGGAAACGTCACAAAAAAGGAAAAGTCTGCTCCCTGTGAGGACCTGCAGTAGAGTGAACTCAACTGGCGTAGCACTCGAGATGAAGTTCTCTGCTGCTCGATTCTGCAGTCTTCAATGAACAGTGAGTCGGATAGAATAGATGATGGAAGCATGCGTTGTTGATCGGGAATGATTTCTTAGGCACGCAACCACCCGGAGGCAGATTGGAGGATGGGCTGCCAAAAGTGTGGGATGGGACAACCGTACCTGATGAAAGGAGACCACCACGCCTATTTAGGCTTAATCAGGCGGGCCGCCCAAGCTTGTTTGGTCCATTTAGGTCACTAGCCTTGTTTGCAATTTCGGCCTGTCTCGCTGTTGCTTTTTTGTCCCCTCGACTGATCTCAAAGGCCCCTGCACCGTTGTCTCCTTCTTCCTCCAGTCTTTTGTCCTTGCAGCCTGCCTCCACTCACTCAAACTGCACCGTTGCGTGCCAAGGTTCCGCGCGCTTTTCCTTCTCCTGCGGCCACTGCTAGGGAACGAGGCCTTTGTGTCTGTCAACCTCATTTCCTTTCACATCTGTCTTTCACTCACTCTCCCTCCACAACCACAAACCAAACATTCACACATTCCTTTCGACAGAACAACTTCGAACCACTTCGCCATCGAGGCATCGACACGACCAGCTGACGACTACAATTCATCAACTTCCTTCTTCGTACACTCGCTTACCTACATTCCGGTTTTGTACACCTCAGGGGCCTTCTGTAGCACCTCTGAAACAATCCGCATTCCCCAGCCAAGGGCGGCCTCGACTCCTCGAAAAGCCTACTTGACGTTAACTCAATTGTTATCGTCGTCGTAACTGGGCCAAGAATCAAACAAAAGAAGCCAGGAAAAAGCAGCGCGGGTCGCTGCTGTGAAGTTGACAAAGAAATCAATTGCCTGCGTTGGGCTTCACCATTTGCGGTTGTGCAAGGTTACACTGGCAAAGTCGTCACTCAAACTTGCCAACTTTCACTTCGATCTCGTCAACCCTCACTCTCGTTCAGTATATGACTAGTGGATGAAGAATTCACCGCGAAGAACACCTTAGCTACCAGCACGATACCTCTTGCTTTCACACCCTCAACCCTTCGAGAACAACCAGCAAGATGACACGATCATTACTACGCGCCGTCATCTTGACGTCGGCCTTTGCATTTTTCAGCTCAGCAGCAGCTCAGTCTGCGTCAACCACAACAGATGCCCCATCAGCTGTCCAAACACTAGGTTGTTACAGCAAGGCTGATCCTCTGGTCGAACAGGGCAGCTACACATTTCAGACCTCAGGATACTGTCAGACACAATGTGTCGCGTTGAACAAAGCAGTCATGGCAATTACAGGAGGATCAACTTGTTATTGTGGTACTGAACTACCCGCCTTGGATCTAGAGGTGGACCAGAGCAAATGCAATTCTCCGTGCAACGGCTATGATTCACAAACCTGTGGTGGGCTTGGCTACTGGCAGGTCTACCTTACAGGTTTGACCGCCGATGTCGACACTGCTGCCAACAGCACCTCCGCTGCAGCACCCACCTCGACCCAAGCCACTCAAACCTCTGCAACAACACAGCCTGCAGTTGTCACCAAGGCTGGCGCGACAGTGGTGGTCACAGCATCGGCGAGCTCGAGCGCCAACGCTGAAAAATCTGGTGGTTCCAGCAAAGTAGGAATTGCCGTGGGTGTAGTGGTGGGTGTTGTTGCAGTTGCTGCCATCGCTGGTGGTACACTACTTTGGTTCAGACGTAAAAGAAATCGCGACATTGAGGAAGAACATCGCCGCAACGCGGCAATCGGCTCTCTGGGAACGCAGTCTGACAAATCATCAAAGACCGATCAACGACTCGACCCATCGATATACTCTCACCGTCGCCAGAGCATCGGCAGTATTGCTGATGAACGAGACTTTTCACGGAGGATATTGCAGGTGAGTCTAGGGCGTTAAAGATCAAACTATCATGTCTAATTCATTGCAGGTGCGGAATCCGGACAGAGACTCGAAAGCGTCGAACCTGGCATAGTCGATGTGTGAACAGACCTTTATCACGCCTGGAATTCCAAATACATGCACCACTGCGAGTGCGGTCTGCAGTACCTCGCCAACGTCGCCACAACCTCATCCTCTCCTCATCCACATGACACAAAACCGTGTATGTCGGAAATGATTACGATCCTTACATTATTTGGTCCGAGTTGCTTCACGACGCCGCTCATCGAACATACGCTCCTTTTACCCCTTGTTGTTGCATAGCTGGGCGTTGGTGATCTTTGGCGTGTATTGCCTCAAATTGGGGTGGACGAGAAGAAACGAGAGACCTGCATGAGAGTCGAATCCGTCTGGGGAACACGAAATGCCCAAGCCAATCCTAAGTCTAGTGTGTGTTGAGGGGGCAGGGTGAGTCTGCTCTGACGTTGACTGCCATCAAAACACGAGATGTTCTCAATACTTAATACCTGCTCGAAGGAACGAGGGTACATGGGGACCAATCCTTGATATGATTCAGTCAAAATACCTGGGTCGCGGACTTGGTTGGGATGGGGCGCTGACATGATAGTTCAAGATGGACGACTTCCGATGTCACACTGTGTGACGGTAGATAGATTTCTCTGTACCACTACCGAATTGACTGCTATTACTTTCCTAAATCCTGTCTTTTTGCTTGCCAAACGCCGTAGATTCCGTTTTCCTTTCCAGTGACAGACCGGTAGCAGAATGTCATGTTTGGGATGAATTTCGTTCGTCGTTGCTCATTTCTCTATCACTGCGGCGCTCAGCGCTCGACACTCTCTACAGGCAGGTAGTCGTCCATCAGAGTCGCAGAATATATTCTGTAGACTGTCCTCCTCGAGACAAGTCATCTCCTGCCACCGGAGCTCTTGTGTTACAGTAGCAATGCCGCTGTTGTAGACGCTGAACTTATCTGGTGGTGCACCACCACACCAGTTGCATAGCTTCCTTTTGACCTATGTTTGTGGTTCAATGGCTGCCAGGACCACCATTTTCAACCGGCAATTTGACTGCTTTTAGTATATCGTTGAGATGCCAGCCCGGGCCTCCAGGCACGATCTCCCGCCATGTGTCGTCCGGGATGTTGTCTTCGGTGGGCAGGACGGACCAGTTTGGACTGGGCTCTGCCTTTAACCATTTAAAATCGTCAACCTGATCCCATTGATTGGGTGTCGCGTCGGGTGCCGTCTGAGAAGAATTGATTAAGTCGGACTACAACGGATTAGTGTTAGTAGATAGAAGATGCAGAAGGCAAAAGAGAAGACGTACATGGAACTTTGGGAGCGCAGTGAACCGTATGCCGTGACAGTTTTCGATGATAGGCCTGCTTGTACAGTGGAGGTAGACGTCGACGTTTTTGCAGTCGTGCATGCGAAATTGGCGGCATTTGACGACTAGAATGCTGTTTTTGACTTTTGTGATGTGCGCTGGCCCCGAGACAGAGCCGCAGACGAGGAGGGATGATGAGACGTTGTTGATGGTGAGGCTGGCGAAGGGTGCGGTTGCGGTGGTGGGAATGGACAAATCGAGGACGCAGTTTGACAGTCTTTGCAGGGAGCAGGGGGTTTGTGTGTTGAGTGATGAGGAGGGCAGGATAATATGTGCGTGATTTTGGTTGTTGACCGAGATGGAGGTTTGTGTCGTGTACAGTGATGGTCGGTCGTTTGTCTTGTCTGAAGGTGATAGGTCTGTATCCGTCGGTTGTTCATTCGACGTCTGGTCTTTCTGAGTGGCTTCTTCACCCTCCCCGTCTGATAGCGCTCGCTCGTTGGCAGGGGTCATGCTGAATGCCGGAGTATTCGCAAAAGAGGAGTTCGTCTCAGAGCCTGGATCAAGAATGCCTGGGGCCCCCCGTCTCTTCTCTGCTGCTAGTTCTGCGGCATCGCTTAGAGAGAGTGAGGAGGGGCTCCTGTGGGCGGACTTGAAGCTGAACTTCGGCTTCGGGGCGAAGGTCTTGCGAGCATCGTCGAGTTTCTCTTGCAGAGCTTTGATCGCCTGATGTCAGCCGTTAGCGTGGGATCCGATGTGAAAGGCCGGCGCCAGTACCTCAGCGTATGTTCTTTGATCATAAGGTGGAATGTAACTAGAGGCGTCTTTGACCTCATTGGAGAGTCGCGTGACGCCCGCGAGGCAGTGGTCTGCGGCGTCGTTTCGTTCGCCGCCCGTTACCGCAGTCTCGGAAAGGCGGTCCATCTGTTCTTGGAGGGCTGATCAAGACAAGACGTCAGATAAAGTACCCGAGTAATACTGGGGCACACTCACCTGTTATCTCTTGCTGAAAGAAATGGAAGAAACGCTGCTGAGGGTTGAGGTCAACCCCGGAAGGCTGTCCTGACGTCGCCATGTTGTGATCGTGTGCCCAAAAGCTGGGGCAAGGATTGGGAATGTGTCTTTGGACATACAATTCAGAAAGAATGAAAACCACTGTGTGTTTATGAGAAAGCGGGCAGACATTTGATCGGCATCACTATTTGTGTCGTAGCCATGGGATTGGGATGACGAAAGCGTGGGAAAGCTGGATTCGAGGGACGAAAGGAGGGTTTTTGCGGGGCAATTGATGGGCGTGGGTGAGAATCTCCAATTGATCGTCAACATAACGCCAGGGCTATCACGGGCACCATGAGCGACTCGCGTGTTACCTAAGCCCTCTTAGTACGCCCAGCACGCCTCTGCCGCCCACTGACAGCGGCTGGCCATGATTTTTCCGTCATGCACTTTTACAACTTGCATCACACTTCTCGATGAATCACCATCCTCCAGATACGGTGCCTCTTTCAGTCGTCAACTGATCGCCGTAAGACCGCACTCGCTCCCACGTCCTCCCCGCTTTCACTCCTCCTCCCACCTATACGATACATAACCCCGCTCCTCCTTGCGCGTCTCCTTTGCGCATGATAAGACGTGCCTATATCCGGCAAGTCTCGACTGCAACCAGACATGCATCGACTTCAACCAAGGTCCGGCGTAGTTCGCGCGGACCCTCTGGTCGCTCTACCCGTGTCGACATTGTTGACGAGGAATTATGTGGTGAGTGCGCACGAACACCAGGTCTGCTTCTTTGCTAATACACATGAGATACCGTCTTAAGTCGTCTGCGGACCACCTTCCCTACACCTAATACCTGCGATATCATTGATGTCAACCCTGGACTAGGCCTTTGGTCTCAAAAACTTCACGATGCAATACAACCTCGACGTCATGTTCTCGTCGAACCTGAGTTCTCCTCCTACTCCGAGCACCTTGGTCCGTTGATCGACCAGAAGGATTCGAAATTCCGGCACACAGCACTGCTCGAGGATGCCTACGATCCGCATAGTACTCTGCTGTCCAACTATCCAACGGATGGAGGGAACAAACTGCAGCCCAACTCCTCTCTCCTGATGACAGTGAATCTCTCGGGAGGACATCTCAGCACGGCGCTTTACAAAGGCACCCCGGCACGAAAGTTCTTCGCTGATATCCAGTGGTCTCTTTGGAAGATAAGGAACAATATATCTCGCTACGGTCTGATACGAGTGTTGGCCTGGGTGTCCGATGACGAGAAGGATGCCTATATCCCACGGACGGTGACTGCTCGCCGGAAGCAGGCGGTCATGTTGGAAGGCAGCTCTCTCATCAAGGAGGTTGCTGGTGCTTCGGTGAACAAGAGGCCCACCTTTCTTAGAAAATGGCGTGAAATAGAGGTAGAAGACCTTGCGCGCGTTGCCGCCTTAGAGGAAGCAGGAGGCTTGACGCTACCTGGTGAGAGACGTCAAAAGCCGCCGGCTCCAGATCTTCTCAGCATCGATCCCAGTCCGGAAGCTCTGCGCAAAGGCCAGTACTCCTCCGACGCATCATGGATCTCGGAATTTCTGCAACTCGATGACAAATTGCGAACGGAGCAGCCAGAGTGGTACGCGAAAATGGTGTCTGGTGAGCTTCGCTGGCGTCATATGAGAGATCCCACGCAAAAAGACCAGCAAATATGGCGAAAGCTAATCAGAGCCGCGACTACCCAACACACCACTCACATGAAAGCCGTCGAGCTGATCCTAGAACAAAGAGGCCTTGACACAACATGGAGGCAGATGCTAGCTTCCTCAGAGACACTGGGACGCCGTGACGAGGGTCGTCTGAAGACGCAAGCCGAGAACCTCAAGAACCGCATTTCCAAATTGAGCCGGACAAATAGAGCCTTTGCAGAAAAAGCCATTGACGACTATAGAGCATTGGACACGATTCCGCAGGTCATGTCCTGGAATCAGCGTCGAATGGAGCCCGTTCTGGTACATTCCGGCGACTTTCAGCCAGCAGACAAGCCACTAGCATTGCTAGATGTCACACCACGAACGGACTTCTTTACCAGATTCGACACGTACGACAAGATGGTCTTCTTCGCTCATGTTGCGAGAACTCTCTGGCTCAACTCCGGCAAGAGTGTCCACGACGCTCTGAAGGTGCTCGTCTATGAAGGTCTGGATGATTTTGTCAAAACTATTCCGGATATCCATGACCCTACGAAGGGCGGCTGGTATGACTTGTCTGCAGTGAGGGTGCGGTCAATCCCCGTGGAGATGGTCGTGGAAATTGCGCTCGCGTATATCAGATGGCCATTTCGACAGTCTGCTGATAGTATACTTATGTTTGGTCAGGATCCGCAGGCCGCATATAGTCTCGGTGATGATGATTGATGTGTTTTTTGTTCTCACTCATTGCATCCAGTACCGTGGGGATCGGTAGGAAAGTAGCAATACTAAGTCGTCCACTACACCTCTTCTGCAGTGGTATATCCATGGCAACATTTCTTCTACTCTACTCACGAGGTGGGTTACTGTCGTTGATTACGGCCGTGACCAACCGCTAGGTCAGCGTGTATAAGAAGGTTCAGCTATGTCACGCAAGAATTCCGCTTTCGTGCCTGACTTTGATGTCTGAAAGCCTCAGTCTTGTCTTGCAACGGCTCCCCTGAGAATTGCAGCATAGGTAGACAGTCAGGAAAATGTGGTCATGGTCAGCACCTACGAACTGGTGATCAGCACATGATAGTCACAGCAATGAACAAGTCGTTGAGTTTCTGCGGTCAAAAGATTGAATGTATCAAAAGCCCAAAAAACACCCTCCAGCTCGATGGCAACATCCGCAAAGCCAACATTCCCGCAGCGCCCTCCCACTATCTAACACTACTGGGACAAAAAAGAAACCCCCAAGGGATGATACGACAACCAAGAAATGCCTAACGATGAGTAGAGGGCGCATGATTGGCTTCGAGAGAACAGAGTCTAAGACATTCCCCAGGCAAACAGTTCAAGTCGAGAAGACGTCTACCACGGCTTGTAAACGGCCCCGGGCTTGTGGGCGGCCGCTCCTCTTCTGGTCCAAGGGAGGATCACGTCAGCCTTTTGCCAATCCGCCAACGTGTCCCTTGGATAAGAGCGAGCAGGTTCAAGACTGTCAGGCAAAGAACGCTTGTAGCCTGCTGACTGTGGGATTGCGTAATTAACAGCAATGCTTCGCGAGACTCCGGCAGCCATGATCGTACTCGATTGACTCGTAGTACCGTAAGCTGTGTTATCTCCACCGGCATAGAGGGTGCATGTGCCGGGGGTGCCAGTGGAGAACGTCCACGTCAGGCAAACTGTTCCGGCACTGTTGGCTTGATAAAGGTAGGCGCAAAGTCGTGCGCAGTCGTCAGCGGTTTGCGGGACGATGTAGTTGACGCTTTGAGCACCTGCCTGGGTGGGGATGACTGCTGTACCCGTTGGGGGACTGTAATAATTGCCTCCACAAGTGATTAACCATAGGTCCGTCGCGGTGTTCCGTATAACTGATGACTGGCTGTAGACTCCCACGAACGTGTTGTCGTATAGGTAGGGGCCTGACCCCGAGCAGAGTCCCAGATTGTATGCTTCCGAGGGCAGCAGAAGAGAAGTGTAATCAATAACCTTAGGAGCATTCTGTGTGAGCAATCTCGCCGCGGCTGTGCTGGGTCTCAGCCCGTTCGGATAACAGTTGCCTGCACCGTATGTGGTAGCACATGTCGACGGGTTAGTGATAAGATAGCAAGTGTTTTGCGACCACACCACCTCTTGACATTTGCCTGCAGGGGTGGCTAGATTGCATTGGTCAATGCAATATTCCAGAGAATTGACATTGACGATACTCGCGTAGCTACCGGCGGTATCTGTCATCCAGCACGAGATTTCATAGACTTGCGTTGGATAGTCCGCCAAGGCGACCTTTTGATAGTTGTAAGCCCCCGTAACGATTGGAACGTGACTTTGTGTGTTCGCCACATTTGCTCCTGAACACAATGTGCCGGCCGAAGCCGCAGCCGCAATTGAGCTCACTGTGACATTGTTGGCCAGTGATGTAAAGTTAGGAGGAGGCACTGTGCCTGGAGATACCGTAGTGGTCGTGATGGTGGTTGTAGAAGTGGTCATAGCAGTGGTCATAGTGGTGCTCGTGGCGGTTGCCGTAGTAGTGGTCGTAGTTGAGGTCGTCGTGGAGCTAGAACTTGTCGTAGTTGTCGCGGCTACTGGGCTGGTGGTGGTGCTAGTGGTGGTGGTTGAAGCTGTAGAAGTGGTTGTTAGTGATGTACTCGTACTAGTGAAATAAGACGAGGAGGTGGATGATGGGGTGGAAGTGGAAGTAAGGGACGATGTAGAAGTGGCAAGCGTCGTGGTCGTCGTACTGGTAGTACTTGGAGTTGTCGTGGGGGCCGTGGACGACGTAGAAGTGGCAAGCGTTGTGGTCGTCGCCAGCGATGTAGTCGTTGCGA